>JACSVZ010000003.1:1755877-1934313 GCA_014706295.1 Lycocorax pyrrhopterus obiensis | reverse complement strand
CCAGCTCTGCCTTTCCCCGTGCCTCTGGATCCTGGAGTCATCCTTCCTCAGCTCCTCCCTATTTATTCTATTTCCCAATATTTTATGACGTGATTCCCCCACTTTCTGCTCTCCAGGTTATGGGCTTCCACTTCTCCCTTCATTTCATGGACTTCACTTAAAAAACACAAATATGGAAAATCAGTGTTATCCTTATCCCGATCCTTTGAGGATTTGCTGCCTTTACTCTGCTCCACCCTCAGTGCCCTCCCTTTTCCATTAACCAGCCTTTCCTGAGACCCAAAAGATTCCTTAAAAATCTTGGGAGGTCAGACAACAGGAAAGGATAACACCTCATTAACTCTCCCACAGGTTACACATGAAAAATGGGAATTTTAGGGGCATCACAGCAGATCCGAGAGGTTGAGAGAGGCGATGCTGCAGCCCCGAGCAGCAGGAAGGCTTGGCACGGAATTCCAGAGGCACACAAACACCTGTGGAGCACATATATACACATGTGTAAATACACAGAGGTGGACCCCGGATAGCGGCACCAGGGCTGGCCCCTGGACATGTCCCTGAGGCCATGGGAGCACTTCAGTTGCTGACACCCCTTTGATGGCTCCTTCGATGGACTGGAGGCTCCTTTGATGGGCTGGAAGCTCCTTAGATGAGCTGGTGGCTCCTTTGATGGGCTGGAAGCTCCTTTGATTGACTGGTGACTCCTTTGAGGGGCTGGCGGCTCCTTGGATGGGCTTTCGGCTCCTTGGATGGACTGGTGGCTCCTTGGCTGGGTTGGCGGCTTCTTAAAGGGGCTGGTGACTCATTATGGGGCTGGTGACCCTTTTGATGGGCTGGTGGCTCCTCTGAGGGCGGGGTGGCTCCTTGGATGGACTGGAGGCTTCTTGGATGGGTCAGTGGCTCCTTGGATGGGCTGGTGACTCCTTTCCTGAGCTGGTGGCTCCTTTGATGGGCTGGTGGCTCCTTGGATGTTCTGGTGGTTCCTTGGATATTCTGGTGGCTCCTTGGATGGGCTGGTGGCTCCTTGGATGTCCTGGTGGCTCCTTGGATGGCCTGGTGGCTCGTTCAATGGCCAGGGACAGCTGGCCCAGGGGATTCTTTGAGCTCCCCCCACCCCTTTTTCTCTGTGGGCCCATTTTGGGGCTGCAGCTGAGTTTTTCCTGCCTAAGCCAGCAATTAACACTGAGTTTAATCTTGGCACAAAAGCCCATTTTCCTTCCACCCTCAGCTCCCTTCTGTCACTTTTGGAGCCCCTGGCATTCCAGATCCCTTTTCTGTATTTTAAGGACTTTTTTTTAGCAGCTCTCCCCCCGCCCCGCTTGCTGGAGGAGTTGAATCTTTCCCTTTGCTCCTGATGGAATCATGAATCCCTCCTGCCCCAGCCTCTCATCAGCCACCTTAAACCAGGCTTTGTGCTGCGTGGAACCTGCTTAACCTTTAATTCCTCCTTTTAAATCCCTTTACCTCGTTCCCAGCTTGGATAGAGTTGTGAAAGATGGTGGGAAAGGTGGAAAGGGGGCCCTTGGTGTCCTTTGAATTCCTCTCCCTGCTCTGCAGAGGGATCCTCTGGAGGGGTTTCTGATGGGAGTCATTAATGTTGCTCAGGCAGAAATGATGAGGGAGCTGCAGGAGTTCATGTGAAAGGAGCCAATCTATTTTTATCCCGAAATCTCTATTCCTGTGTGCTTAAACCAACCCCTGATCATTTACGGTCTTTAAGTGAAGGAGGTCAGTCCTGGGAGAAAGAGACGGGAGGAAACTCTGGAAGGGTTGAGGGCTGGAAGGGCAAATCTTGGTGGAGATTTCTGGAATGAGTTTGTGCAGAGCAGGGGTGGGAAATGAGTGGGGCTGGGAAAAGTTGCTTCCTGTGGCCTTTTGGCTCTGGGACCTGAGTGGAAAGCTGGAAGGGTTCAAGATCATGGCAAGAGAGGGCTGGAGGGGCTGGAGCGTGTCCAGGGAAGGGAACGGAGCTGGGAAGGGGCTGGAGCCCCAGGAGCGGCTGAGGGAGCTGGGAAAGGGGCTCAGCCTGGAGAAAAGGAGGCTCAGGGGGGACCTTGTGGCTCTGCACAGCTCCCTGACAGGAGGGGGCAGCTGGGGGGGGTCGGGCTCTGCTCCCAGGGAATAAGGGATGGGATGAAAGGGAACGGCCTCAGGCTGGGCCAGGGGAGGGGCAGGCTGGAATTTGGGGAAATTCCTTCACTGAAAGAGTTGTTGAACATTGGCACAGCTGCCCAGGGCAGTGCTGGATCATCATCCAGGGAAGTGCTCAAAATTCTGTGGATGTGGCACTTGGGGACAGGGGTCAGTGCTGAACATGGTGGTGCTGGGTCGAGGGTTGGACTTGATGATCTTCCAGATCTTTTCCAACCTTAGCAATCCCATGATCCTGCAATTCCACTGATTTCCTATGGGACAGAGAATAACAGATCCCACCTTCTGGGACAGAGGAAGAGTTTGGGTTTTCCCCTCTTGGGAAAGGGAAGAGTTGTGCCAGGGGAGGTTTAGGTTGGGCATTAGGGAAAATTCCTGCATGGAAAAGGTGCTCCCCCTCTTCCCACACTTATCCTCTCTTTTGGCCTTGCGCTAAATTTTTCCCTTTTTCCACTTCTTCCTTGACCTTTCCACTTTTATTCCTGCAGCAGCTGCTGTTAAAGGTTAATAATTCCAAGTGCCAACCAAAACAGGTCCATACCCCCCAAAAAATGCTGCTTATTTAAAATCCGGGCCAAACAGTCCCAGGGAAACCAGGCAGGGATCCCAACCCACAATTCCACAACCTGAATCATTCCCACAAAGTTCTCAGTGCCTCTTTCCCCAGCTTTTGGCTGAAACGTGGGCAGCCCGAAGTACAGTAATGTAACCCCCTGAATTATGTGTTTAATAGGCAGCAAGCAGCCAGGAGATGAAAAATCCAGGCATTGAATCCATAAATTATTAAATTTAAAAAGGCAACAAGGCATCTTTGGCCAGGAAGAAGCAAAAATGCTCCTTACAAGCTTTTTACCAAAACCTCCTGGTGTGCTCACAACTCGCTGCCACCCTGCCTTGAATTGTTGTTTCAATTCTTGTTTTGTTTGTCACCCCTCTCAATTATTCTTAAAAAAGGACCTAAAATAGATTTATATTTCCCTGATTTTATTAGACAGTAAAAAAGAGAAAGCTGAGCCGCAGCAGTTAAATAATTTATGACCTTTGCTAGCGGGACAAGAAGACCTAAAATAAAAATAAAACTCATGTCTTGAAAAGACAAGGGTTCGTGTCTTACTGTTTTTCTTGCCCACTGGTTTGGCTGGCTACAATTTGAAATAAATATTCAATGTATGGAGAAGTTTCATCCCCATCTCACAGCTACTCATTATCATCAGGTTCTACCCAGCAATTCCTCCCAGAGCCATCAGGCTGGAGCTGATCTGGATTTCATGGTGAAAAGGCAGAGATAAGGCAGAGATAAAGCAGAGACAAAGCAGAGATAAAGCAGTGCTGGGTGCATGGAGAGGTGTTTATTGTAAGTGGTGAATTCAAGCATTAAGCACTGATGTCCTTTTCCATGCAGCTTTGAAGTTCCATATGTTCCCCTCCAGTTCCTCCAATATTGTCATTAACTTCCCCTCAAAGAGGCTCCGTGAAACAGACTCTGGGCACAGCATCTTCCTCCGACACCCTCGGGAGGCTCCGAGTGGTCTGGGACACCAGCCTGGCCTGACATTGCTCCAGGGGCTGAATTCCCAAATATTCCTAACTTCAGCACTTGGCTTGATGCTCTTCAGAGCAGAAGGTATTTTCCCTTTGGTGGCCAGAAATGCCAGGGGCAAATTCCAGCTCCCACAGGGCTTTTATTCCTGCTGGAGTTGTGAAGACACAACTACACCTGAGAGGACAGCGTGGCTTAAAAATGAAAACGAGGAGGCTAAATGGGATATTGGGAAGGAATTGTTCCCTGGGAGGGTGGGGAGGCCCTGGCACAGGGTGCCCAGAGAAGCTGTGGCTGCCCCTGGATCCCTGGCAGTGTCCAAGGCCAGGCTGGATGGGGCTTGGAGCAACCTGGGACAGTGTAAGGTGTCCCTGCCATGGCAGGGGTGGGACTGGATGATCTGTAAAGATCCCTTCCCACCCAAACCACTCAATGATTCCATGATTCCATGCCATGGATCTACCTGGTGACGTCCTCTGCCAGCCATGGTGGGCAGCACCACATGGAATAAACATCCCGCATAAGCAAATTTTCAGTCCTGAGCTCCAAACTCCCCCTTAGCTGTCCACAGGGCTCCGTGGCTGATTTAATTTGCGAGCAGGAATAATTTATTCCCCCTAAACAAACATTCTGCCTCTCACTCTTGTTGACATCTCTGCTGTTCCATCTCCCCTTGAGAAGTTCCCTGTCTTTGCCACGTCTTGGAGCAACGAGTTCCACAGTTAATTATCTATTGGAAAAACCAATTACAGTTAAACAAACAAAAGCCAGGCCCTGCTTCTGCCCAATCTTCTTCATTAGTCTTGTCTTGATAAATGTCAATAAAGTTTAATTCTGAACAAGCAGAGTCAAGATTCCGAGCACACTCAATTGTCCTCCCGTTTGCTTAAGATGATGTTCCCAGATTTCATCTCCACGAAAACCTTGTTGCTGTTTCCCAAGTCTCTGCTCATCCTTTTGCTGTCCCTGCAGCCTCCTCTATTCTTATCCCACCTGGTGGAAGTTCCCTTTCCAGCAGGGTCCCAGGTGAGGCCGCCTTGTTCGGAGATTGTCATTGGCAAAGCGCTCTTTTCTTTAGGTTGTTGGTTTTTTAGGCCACAGCTTCCTGTGCCACCAAACAAACAGCCCAGATCATGGGATGCAAGGCTTAAAGGAGCCTCAGGAGATCATTTAATCCAGCACTGGAGCTGAAGTACAGCCAGAGATCAACTCTTAATAGATGGATTAATAAGGTTCTCTCCTGCAGTTGTCGCCATTAATTGTCCCTCATCTGTCCCTGTGCTTCTCTCTCTTGATAGGCTGAAGGTTTTTCCTTATTTTATTACGGAAATATCTTCTATTGTTTGTTTTTTGGCTATTTCACCCTACACGAGGTGCAGATCAAGTTGTTATTCCTCTCTTTCTAACTGTATTTATGTTGAGGGAGACTGGAATGTTTTCCCTCAGTTCTTTTTTTTTTTGGAAGAGAGAATTTACCAATTCCTCTCATTTACCGGTTTCTCTACATGGAACCTTTTCTCCTGGTTTTCCTCCAAGATCTCAGCATACCATTAAAGTCCATTGACAGGAAAAGCCACAGCACTAAGCTGATGACTTCCCATCTTTAAATGCCTCCTGCTGCTGCATTCCAAGCTCAGGTTCAGGTTTGTGGCTGCTCTTCATCCACTTACCCTCAGGAACTAGAGTGACAGGACACAGGGAATGGCTTCAGGCTGAAAGAGGACAGGTTTAGATCTCCTCTCCATCTCATGGAAGCATGATGCTTCCATGCTGAGCCTCAGTGGGAGCTGGACACAGATCCGGGAATGGCAGCAGAAATGGGAATGGAGACTGTGGGACCTGGGTGAGGCTCTGAGAGAGCTGGGATTGTCCAGCCTGGAGAAGAGAAGCTTTGGGGTGACCTCATTGTGGCCTTCCAGGACCTGAAGGGGCTGACAAGAAACATGGAGAGGGACTTGGGACAAGGGATGGAGGGACAGGACACAGGGAATGGCTTCCCACTGCCAGAGGGCAGAGATGGATGGGATATTGGGAAGGAATTGTTCCCTGGGAGGGTGGGGAGGCCCTGGCACAGGGTGCCCAGAGAAGCTGTGGCTGCCCCTGGATCCCTGGCAGTGTCCAAGGCCAGGCTGGACGGGGCTTGGAGCAGCCTGGGACAGTGGAAGGTGTCCCTGCCCATGGCAGGGGTGGGATGGGATGGGATGGGATGGGATGGGATGGGATGGGATGGGATGGGATGGGATGGGATGGGATGGGCTTTAAGATCTCTCTGAACCCAACCCCCGATTCTGGGATTATCCTTTACAAAGGCACATTTTGAGTTTGTGCCTGACTCTAACTCTGGGTTTGGCTCTGCTGCACAAACTCTTCCCCATCTTCCCCATCTGATTTCTCCTTCACCCAAATGGATGTGCAGGAATCTTGGCTGCAGCAGTGGGATTTGTGCTCGGTGTTCCTGGCAGCCCGTTTGTTTCCCCCTGCTGCAGACTGCTTCCCCTACAGCCAGGCTGAGCTGCTGCTCGTGGTGCTGTGCTGTGAACAGAGCGGGAGCCAGAGCAGGACCCACCTCACACTTCACAGATAAAGAAGAGGAATTTTTCCTCGGAGCTGGCTCAGATGCAGCCCCACAGTGAGCCTCACACCTCGAAGGGCAGCACACTCATCCCAGGGCAGGAAGGAGCAGGTTGGAGGTGGGGACAGAGAGAGAAAATTCTAGCAGCAGCTCTGCTGGCAAGGGGGGCCTCACCTGCCTGGATCCCAACAAACGGAGCTGTTTGCCTCCATCTTTGTGGAATTTGATTGGATTTATTCCGGGTCATGCCTCCAATTCATCAGGATCGCGTTCAGCTCGGATTCCATCCTCCAGAGCACTTCGAAAACTTCCAGGTGTTTTTGCCTCAGAACCCCTGAACAATTCCTGTGCTCTCCCTTCTGAAGTATTGAGAGAGGCTGGGAGTGAACTCCATGGAAAGCTGAGGGGACACCCGAGGTGACAACAGCAAAAAGAGTTGCGCAATTCACATTTTTGGGGACATTTTGGGCACATTTATGAGGTGCTGAGGTTGTCAGTCACCTGCCAGAGCACACAGGACACACTTCAGGCTGAGTTTTAAAGGCCTCCTGCCAAGAACAAGGGGAGAGGTGGCACCTCAGGGTGACAGAGGTGTCCCCAAAGATGTAGGACACAAGGGTGAGGCAATTCCACCACTAGAGGTCTGGAAGGAATGTGTCGGGTATGGCTCTTCCTACACAACTCCTGCAGCTCCTTCCCAGGCTGATTTTTCCAGGAAATCCATTTTCTTAAGAGCAAAGGAAGAAAATCTGATGGATTATCTAAGAGTTATCCCAGGGATAGACCAGCTGGGGACAATTGCCACACAAGAGTCCATTGTGAGTGAACTTCATAGGGTCAAAATAGACATTTCCTTGGAGCTGGATACCAATTCCATCGTGGTTTGTGATTATTTCACCTCTCAGCTTTTCTGTTCTCAAATCCAGTATTTTTGTGGGGTCAAAACAGACATTTCTTTGGAGCTGGATACAAATCCCATTGTGTTTTGTGCTAATTTCACTCATCAGCTTTTCTGTTCCCAAACCTGGGAGCTATTCCCCTGAACATTCCCTGGTGTTGGATGTGTTTTCTGGGCTCAAAACCCCTCCCACTGGTGATGTTGCTGCTGCCTGGGATGCTGGAAAATCCCTGTCCAGGGATGGCCATGAGGAGGGGGCAGAGCTGTGGGATGGGCAGGAGCGTTTTGCCAATCTCTGGAAGGTCAGGGTAAGGTCTGGGTTGATAATTGCGAGGTCTGGGTCGATAATTGCAAGGTTTGGATTGATGATTGCGAGGTTTGGGTTGATAACAGCAAGGTTTGGGTTGATAACTGCAAGATTTGGGAAGGGAACGAGCACAAATCCCCTCTGGTTTCCAAGAGGGCTCCATCTCACCTGTCCAGGCACTGCCTGAGCTGCCAGATTTGTGGGAATTTTGCTGCCTTCTACCTTCAAAGCTTCAAAGCCAGGGCCCTGTCTGCCACCAACCCCAAGGTGGGCTGGGAATCACCCAAGGCTCTGCCCAGGTGAGGTTTTCAGGGATGTTTACCCCCCACAGCAGCTCAGATTTCCCAGACTTGCAGCTCTGCCGTGGGGGACAATGTCAGAGCCAGGACAAATCCCATCTCCCCCTTTTCCCATGGACCAGAGTAGATCTCCTCCCAAGGGGAGGGAACGAGGCTGTTCGCACAGGAATTGTTTTTTGGGCTCTTATCTCATTACCTCATTATCCTCCAGGTGCTTATAAACCACTGCTTACTCCAGAGTTTTTTCCAGGTGCTGAGGTTGGACTGGCCCGTCTGGATGTCCCCAGCTCCCCAGTTATTCCTTTGGAATGGCAGATGTTGTAGTTATTCCCTCCTACTCTTCCAGGATTTCCCTCTTCCTCCCTGCGCTCTCCCAGGTAAAAGCTGAGGATTCAGCTCCTATTTTCTTCCCGCCTCTCCTCAAATTAATTTCATCAATAATTGGCCAAAAGATAAAATTCCCTTTTTAAATGAGGGATCCTTAAGCTTCCTCCATATCATCCATTATTTACTCTGTGTGGGATTATCCAAGGATTTATTTCATTTTCCTATTCATATAGGTTAAGAAATCCACGGATTTATTTCATTTTCCAGCTCCATTTCCTTTCAGACCTTCTGATAATTTATTTTCACATTTAGTTGCCATTCATGATCTGATTCCTTTCCTGTTCCCAAGTCCCTGGAAATTCCCCAATGCAGCTCCCAGTTTCTTCTATCCCAATTATTTATTTTTCCCCTGGTTTTTGACAGCCCTCTTTTGTAAGTTTTTGCCTTCTTTCCTTCCTTCCTTCCTTCCTTCCTTCCTTCCTTCCTTCCTTCCTTCCTTCCTTCCTTCCTTTTTAGCTCACACCTTCTTCCCATGAAATAATTCACCAAATTTCTGGAGTTTCCTTCCTTGGAGCTTCCATTCCCAGATATCTTTTAAAGGATTAAGCACATTATTAATTAATATAAATAATTATGATAATTAATTATAATAATTAATTACAATAATCCCCTGTGGTGAGATCCTAAATCATCCATAAGGATCTAAAATTTCTGATCCCCTCCACCGCTCATTCTGCCAGGGTGTGCAAGCCAAGCTGCAGGATTTTCCTGAGGAGATTCCAAGGATTCTGGGAAGCCTCAATGGCCACTTGTTTTCTTCGGGCTGTTTTTATTTAAAACCTTTATTGTATTTTCCATTTATCCATGGGATGCAGCGTGACCTCCACAAAGAGCACATTGGGAATGACCAGTATTGACTCCGGAAAGCTTGGAGATCTTGGGAAGCTCCTCTTCCCTGTTGTTTCTTTCCAAGTGTTTTGGGATCTGCACGTGGGCTGAAGGTGACTGTACCAAACCCATCCGCCTCCTCAGAGCGAGAACATTCCTGCCTCCAGGAACTGCTGCTTTTCATCCCTCTAGGATAAGTGTGCCAATCTTCAGTTATCCCATTTCTTATGGAGGTATCCACAGGCTTCTCCTGCCTCCTGCTCCTGTGTCCCACACCTTCCTGGGATCAGTCATTTTGTGCCACCAGCCTGACTGTTGTGGTCACTTTGTCACCCCAGTGGCAAAATTCCTCATTATTTAATTAACTGTGAAGGCAACAAAATCCTGTCTCAGAGGGCAGAAAATCCCAAAAAATGATCCCTAATCCAGCCTTCCCAGAGACTTTTCTTTCTGCTTGATCAGGAGACGGCAGATCCTGGTGGATCCCTCCAGCATCCAACAGCTCTGAGGGCTTTGAGCTCCTCCACACAGAGGTGACGTTTCCAGCAGGATCAGGAGCACTTTTCCTGGGATAACATCCCTGTTCCTTCAGGATATCCATCACAACCCCACCTGGCAGCGGAGAGGACGCAGAGGGGGCTGCCCCTGGAGAAACCACAGGGAAAGCAGCAAAACCTACAGAAAAGCATCAAATGTTGGGATGTGATTCAACTCCCTGGATGGAGGGAGCTGCTCCTTCCCTAATCTGAGACCCAGCATCCCAAAAACTCCTTCTACATCCCCAATTTTTGCCCAAATCTCTCCTGAAGAGGACAATGCTCCTCTTGGAGCTGCTTTTCCTGATATCCTGGACCTGATACCCTGGGGCAAGCAGCAAAGGGATCAAAGGAAGGTACAAACTGTGTTGTTCAGCGAGTTCCAGCCTGGCTCCCTCAGCAGCTCGGAGTTCCTCGCAGACCCCTTGGAAAATCAAATCCTTCCCTTGTTTTCATGGGATGAGTGGCAGAAAAGCAGGAAGAAAACACACTGGAAACCTCTGAGCCTGACTGTGCCGGATTTCCTGGGATCTCCTCTCGCTGGGGAAACTGAAGCAAAGGAAGGGAAAATCCTGAAAGGATTTCTGCCAGAATAAAACCAGGCAGCTTCCCATACAAAAGGGGTGCATTCCATGAAAAAGTGGGTTTGATGCGTGGTTAAATGGGATATTCATCTGCCCAGGGATTTCTATGATTTTATAGGATTAAAAGCAAACCTGATGTGGCTCTGGGGTAAAGGGAGAGTGGTTGCGTGGGAAGAGTATCCTGCTTTTTCCTGGAGTTTGTGTGGAAGCAGAAGGTGCAGCTTCCACGTTTAATAAATCAAACAAAAGTAGAACAGCTCCAGAATCCATGAATATTTCATGGAATTATTCCTTGGAAAATATTTGTGATGAGAATTCGTGTCTTGGGGTGACTCTATCATGTGTATCCCCTATCATGCTCTATGCCCAAAAAGTAATTTTATGCCTTTTCTGTGCCTTTAAACTGAGCTTGAAAAAAAACCCACAAACAAACGTTTCAAAACAGTTTCCCAAGGACACAGAGATTACACTACTCTGCGTTCTCTGGCTGCAGGAGCAGGAGGGAGCACCCTGCTTGCTTTCTTCAGCCAGCGGTTTTGGTTTTTTTTTCTTCTCTTCCCGGCGTGAGACGGAAAGCTGAATTTTGTTTCCTGGGACTTTAGTTTTTCCCTTCTTCTCTTCTGGACTGTTCAACAACATCAGAACACATCGGGAGAACTTTTCCCCGAGGCCCGGGGGGTGGGCCCTCGCCGACCCAGCTCCGAGGAGGAGAGAGACCACACCTACAGAAGGACTCTGAAATCTTCCCAGGTTTCTCTCTATAGCGAGAGATTTCATTTCATTATTTAGCATTATTATCCTTTTCCTGTGTGTTTGTTAAATAAAATAGTTCTTATCTCATTCACTTTCCTTCGAGGAAAATATTTTTTTTCCCCGAACCCTGTGGGGGGAAGGGTGGTTGTAACCTGGTTTTCTCTCAGAGGATATATTGCTAGGTTTTGGCCAAACCGGCACAAATACTTATTGGCGTAGTCGGCAGGATTCGAAGGAAAGTGAAAACAAACCTGTAATAATTACATCTTGGTTGAATTTAACTAATTTGTGTTGGGGTAAAGTAGATACCATGTTAGTTGAGTTCATAATGTCTCTCTGGCTGGATATACTCACGTTTTTTTGGTCCCTAGGCTTGCTTGAGGTACTGGTGGTTTTTTGGTCCCTAGGCCTGTTTACCTATCCACAACTTAGTCCGATCCTATCGCTGATAAGAAACTTTTACAGAGCAGGAGCACGAATCCGGATTTTCATTTTGCTGTGCTCGGTGATAGTGATTTATAAGAAGTCAACAGAGGTACAGGCAGTTGTTCAAAGTGTGTATGATAGGTTGTTTCTCCATCCTAACCCCAGTCCTAGTTTCAGTGGCCTGTTTTGGGAGTTTATTGGTAATTGCACTCAGTTTGTTAGAAGAGGAGGAGACGGGGTTTCCCAGACTTTCGTCTCCCTCCCCTTTAAATTTGATACATCATCTTTTGAGAAGGTTCAGTTTCCCTTGGATGTTAAAGAGACCATCTTCCTGGTAGTTTATCTAGTAAGCTTCCTTTATTTAGCTTGCAGCTTGTCTAGAATGAGGGCTCAGATTTCCAGGGGGACTGATGAGAGACCTGACCCAGAGGTGGACAGGCCTGAGTGGGGTGGAGAATGGGAGGATATAGGCCAAACCCTGAAGGAATTCTCTGACCCAATAGCTTGGAATTTCCCCCCTGAACAAATTCAGAACCCAGCTGAGGTGGGGAAATATCTGAGAGAGAAATTCAATGACAATCCTAAGGAGGAAAAGGTCTTTGCAATATGCTGGGCCTTGGCATATGCCTATCGCACAGTGCTAAGTACTGTAGAGCAGCAGGTAAAGGCAGAGGGGCAGGAAGATAAACCAGCAGACACCCCAGTCACTCAGGCTGCAGCCAAACCAGAGGGAGACACTAAGCCATTGACAGTTGCTCCTGTCACAAGGAAAAAGCACACAACCAAAACTGATCGCCCAGCGAAAGATGATGATGATGCAGGGGAAGGAACCTCAAAGCCACCAACTGACTCAGGCACAGAAACCATTACTGAGTCCCTGTCCATAAAGGACCTTCACAGCCTAAAAAAGGACTACACCCGACGGTCTAATGAATCCATAATAAGTTGGATGGTCCGTATTTAGGATGCTGCAGGTGATGATGTAATGCTGGACGGTGCTGAAGCGAGGCATTTGGGATCCCTGTCACGTGATCCAGCTATTGACCAAAGGATGATAAAGGAGGCTGACTCTGCCAGTGTTTGGAGACGGCTCTTGAGTGGTGTAAGGGAGAGATATCTGTGTGCAGATGATCTCTATATGCAGCAAACCCAGTGGAAGACCATTGAACAAGGAATTCAATGCCTGAGAGAACTAGGGGTGGTAGAGGTTGTCTTCACAGATGACCCAGGATTGAGAAGTCCAGACCGGGCCAGAGTTGGTCCCTTCATGTGGCGAAAGCTCATACAGCTTGGGCCATCAGAATATAAGTCTGCTTTAGCACTGATGAAACCAGATTACGGTGCAAATGAGACCGTGCAGGATATGGCAACAAAGCTCCGAGCATATGCAGACTCTGTGCATGGCCCAACACATGCGAAAATCGCAGCTGTGGAAACACGTGTGCAGAATTTGGAAGATAAGATAGAGAAGAATTACCAGGACCTCAAGAAGGAGATCAAAGAGGGCTTTCTCCAAATCTCGGCAGTACAGATCAGAGATTCTGATACCCAACGAGGACGTTCCCTAGAGAGAAGGTACATCCCACGAAGTGAGCTGTGGAAATTCCTGTGTGACAGTGGGGAAGACATGAAGAAGTGGGGTCCACAGCCCACTTCTGCTCTGGCAGCACGAGTGCATGAATTAAAGGAGCACAAGTCTCAGAAAGGAAATTTTACTAAAAAGAAAGTAGCTCCAGTTGCCCGTAGCCAATCTGCCGGAAATGATGGACAGAAGGATAACCAGAATTAGAGGGGCCCTGCCTCTAACCAGGTAGAGGCCAGGGAAAACCGTATTTTTTGGACTGTGTGGATTCGTTGGCCTGGTACATCAGAACCACAAAGATATGATGCTTTGGTTGACACTGGTGCGCAGTGCACAATAATCCCATCGCAACATGTGGGGGTAGAATCTGTTTCTATTACTGGTGTAACAGGTGGGTCACAAAATTTGACCCTAGTGGAAGCTGAGGTGAGCCTGACTGGAAATGAGTGGAAGAAACATTTCATTGTGACTGGCCCAGAGGCCCCGTGCATTTTGGGCATAGACTTCCTCCAAGGAGGGCATTTCAGAGACCCAAAGGGACTCAAGTGGGCTTTTGGAATAGCTGCTGTAGAGACAGAGGGCATCAGGCAATTGAATACTTTGCCTGGACTATCAGAGAACCCATCTGCAGTAGGCCTTCTGAAGGAAGAAGAACAAAGAGTACCAATTGCTACCTCGACAGTGCATCGCCGACAGTACCGGACAACTCGAGATGCTGTGATTCCCATCCACAAGATGATCCGTGACTTAGAAAGCCAAGGGGTGATTAGCAAAACCCACTCACCCTTCAACAGCCCCATCTGGCCTGTGCGCAAATCTGAAGGGGAATGGAGATTGACTGTGGACTATCGTGCCTTGAATGAAGTGACTCCACCGCTGAGCGCTGCCGTGCCAGACATGTTGGAGCTTCAGTACGAGCTGGAGTCCAAAGCAGCGAAGTGGTACGCCACCATTGACATTGCCAATGCATTTTTCTCCATTCCTTTGGCACCGGAGTGCAGGCCTCAGTTTGCCTTCACTTGGAGGGGTGTGCAGTACACCTGGAACCGACTGCCCCAGGGGTGGAAACACAGTCCCACGATCTGCCATGGACTAATCCAGACTGCACTGGAAAAGGGTGAGGCTCCAGAACACCTGCAGTACATTGATGACATCATTGTGTGGGGGAACACGGCAACGGAGGTATTTGAGAAAGGAGAGAAAATCATCCAGATTCTCCTAAAAGCTGGTTTTGCCATCAAGAAGAGCAAAGTCAAGGGACCTGCTCGAGAGATCCAGTTCCTGGGAGTGAAATGGCAAGATGGACGGCGTCAGATTCCCACTGAGGTCATCAACAAGATCACAGCAATGTCTCCACCAACTAACAAGAAGGAAACACAAGCTTTCCTAGGTGTCATAGGCTTTTGGAGAATGCATATTCCTGAATATAGCCAGATTGTGAGTCCTCTCTACGTGGTTACCCGCAAGAAGAACAATTTCCACTGGGGCCCTGAACAGCAACAAGCCTTTGCCCAGATCAAGCAGGAGATTGCTCATGCGGTAGCCCTTGGCCCAGTCCAGACAGGGCCAGGAGTGAAGAATGTGCTCTACTCTGCAGCTGGGAGCCATGGCCTGTCCTGGAGCCTTTGGCAAAAGGTGTCTGGTGAGACTCGAGGCCGACCACTGGGATTCTGGAGTCGAAGCTACCGAGGATCTGAAGCCAACTACACCCCAACAGAGAAGGAAATCTTAGCAGCCTATGAAGGAATCCAAGCTGCCTCAGAGGTAATTGGCACTGAAGCACAGCTCCTCCTGGCACCCCGACTACCGGTGCTGGGGTGGATGTTCAAAGCAGAGGTTCCCTCTACCCACCATGCCACCAATGCCACATGGAGCAAATGGATTGCTCTCATCACACAGCGCGCCCGTATCGGAAAACTGAATCGCCCTGGGATTTTGGAAATAATCACAAATTGGCCCGAAGGTGAAAACTTTGGTCTCAGTGACGAGGAAGAACAAGAGCAAGTGACACGTGCTGAAGAAGCTCCACCGTACAACCAGCTGCCAGCAGAAGACACATGCTACGCTCTTTTCACCGATGGTTCTTGTCGCATTGTAGGGATGAAACGAAAGTAGAAAGCAGCCGTATGGAGTCCCACATGCCGGGTTGCAGAAGCTATTAAAGGAGAAGGTAGATCAAGCCAACTTGCCGAACTCAAAGCTGTTCAGCTAGCCCTGGACATTGCTGAAAGAGAAAAGTGGCCAAAGCTCTACCTCTATACTGATTCGTAGATGGTAGCCAATGCTCTGTGGGGATGGCTGGAAAAGTGAGAAAAGGCTAATTGGCAGCGTAGGGGAAAACCCATCTGGGCTGCTGAAGAGTGGAAAGACGTTGCTGCCCGAGTGAAAAAGCTGCTTGTGAAAGTCCGCCATGTAGATGCTCATGTCCCCAAGAGTAAGGCTAATGAGGAACACCGAAACAATGAACAGGTAGATCAGGCTGCAAAGATAGAGGTGTCACAGATAGACTTAGATTGGAAACACAAGGGAGAGTTATTCCTAGCTCGATGGGCCCATGATGCCTCAGGTCATCAAGGCAGAGATGCCACCTATAAGTGGGCACGAGACCGAGGGGTGGATCTAACCATGGACAGTATCTCCCAGGTGATCCATGATTGTGAGACATGCGCTGCAATCAAGCAGGCCAAGCGAGTGAAACCCCTATGGTATGGTGGGCGATGGTCCAAATACAAGTATGGGGAGGCCTGGCAGATTGATTACATCACACTGCCTCAAACACGCCAAGGCAAGCGCTATGTGCTCACAATGGTAGAAGCCACCACTGGATGGCTGGAGACCTACCCTGTGCCTCATGCTACTGCCCGGAACACCATCCTGGGCCTTGAAAAGCAAGTCCTGTGGAGGCATGGTACCCCTGAGAGAATTAAATCCGACAATGGGACTCATTTCAAGAACAGCCTTATAAACACCTGGGCTAGAGAGCATGGCATTGAATGGGTGTACCATATCCCTTACCATGCACCAGCAGCTGGAAAAGTGGAGCGATGCAATGGATTGTTGAAAACCACCTTGAAGGCGCTGGGTGGGGGAACTTTCAAAAATTGGGAACAGCATCTAGCAAAGGCCACCTGGTTAGTCAACACTCGGGGTTCCACCAATAGAGCTGGTCCAGCCCAATCTGAATCCCTGCACACAGTAGATGGAGATAAGGTTCCAGTAGTGCATGCCAGGGGACTGTTAGGAAAGACTGTTTGGGTTAATTCTGCCTCGAGTACAGACAAACCCATCCGTGGGGTTGTCTTTGCTCAGGGACCTGGTTGCACATGGTGGGTAATGCAGAGAGATGGAACAACACGTTGTGTACCACAGGGAGATCTGATTGTTGGGTGAAAACCACATGTAACGTGAAATGCCTGTACACCACTGCTCTCTGAGTGTCACTGTCACTGTTTGTACATAGCTGTATATATGTATTAATGTGTGTGTAGAGTTAGAATATATTAATTTGGGCATTGAGCCGATGATATGTGATAAGGGGTGGAATGTCTTGGGGTGACTCTATCATGTGTATCCCCTATCATGCTCTATGCCCAAAAAGTAATTTTATGCCTTTTCTGTGCCTTTAAACTGAGCTTGAAAAAAAACCCACAAACAAACGTTTCAAAACAGTTTCCCAAGGACACAGAGATTACACTACTCTGCGTTCTCTGGCTGCAGGAGCAGGAGGGAGCACCCTGCTTGCTTTCTTCAGCCAGCGGTTTTGGTTTTTTTTTCTTCTCTTCCCGGCGTGAGACGGAAAGCTGAATTTTGTTTCCTGGGACTTTAGTTTTTCCCTTCTTCTCTTCTGGACTGTTCAACAACATCAGAACACATCGGGAGAACTTTTCCCCGAGGCCCGGGGGGTGGGCCCTCGCCGACCCAGCTCCGAGGAGGAGAGAGACCACACCTACAGAAGGACTCTGAAATCTTCCCAGGTTTCTCTCTATAGCGAGAGATTTCATTTCATTATTTAGCATTATTATCCTTTTCCTGTGTGTTTGTTAAATAAAATAGTTCTTATCTCATTCACTTTCCTTCGAGGAAAATATTTTTTTTCCCCGAACCCTGTGGGGGGAAGGGTGGTTGTAACCTGGTTTTCTCTCAGAGGATATATTGCTAGGTTTTGGCCAAACCGGCACAATTCGGATGGTGGGTAATGAGCTGGGTAAACAAAGAACTGCCATTCCAGGATTATCCATCTAAAATCCACGAGTGTGGATCATAATGAATGGACAGGCAGGAGTGGGGGGAGGAAAGTGGGAAATGCAGGAAATACTCGTTTTAAAAAGGGTAGGAAGGGAACTGAATGTGAAAATCCAGCAAAAACGGCAACATCCAGCCCAGATCTGGATTTTATTCCAAAGACGTTTCAATCTCAGGGAGCAATTGGAGGAGGAGTTGCTGGGAGGTGTTTTCCACCCTGTGCATGGAGCTACTTCAGCTCAGGAATCTTTCAGTGACCTCTGGGCTCAGACTCCACGATTTTATGTCCGTATTTAATAATTCCTCTTGGTTATGCACATCCAGACAATACATGACATTTTAACATTAAAAATCGGCTTTTCTCCCCTTTATCTCTCCAATAAATAACTCTTAAGTCAGTCTCGTAACCCCTCCGAGCAGGAAAAGAGAGCAAATATCTGCAAAATCATTTAATCTACCAAGGCCTGTGGAAAGGAAAATGAAATATCTGCAGCTCTTGCTGGCGAGAGGTTCAGCGTCATGAAATGATGGGATTTGGGATTATTATCACTCCGTCTCAGGCTTTTCCTGCGTGTTTGGATGGGTGTCCTGGAGCCAAGGCACGGCCACAGGATGCAAAGGAGAACAGCAGAGGAAGAGCAGGGGTGCAGCTCCGATGTGTCCTTGTAGGGAATTGCAGGAGGGACCTGTGGAAGGCGGTGACCTTGTATCCAATGAGTATTTGAATGGCTCTTTCATCCATGGCTTCGTTTATTTTTTGGAGTTTCCCATTGGATTTTAGCCTCTGCAGCCTCCAGCAATGGAGATTCCATAGTTTATCTTTCAATGGTTTTGATGCTGCCCCCAGCATCCCATCCTGCTGCCTCATTTCCAGTTTCTCCATTTATTCCTACTCCTAAATCTGCATTTTTTTTCCTCTCACATCCTTTATTTCTGTATGGAAATTCTCTCCTGTGCTCCTCATTCCAGATTCCTGATCCCAGACACTGAACCTTTCCCAACCCCTTTCCCAGCCCCACTCCAGCCATTCCTGGGGGATGAGCAGTGTTCAGGACACAGGGATTTACTCCCTGCCTTAAGTCTGGGCCTCTTCTCCTTCCTTAGCACATTCCAGCACCCATTTCCATCCTCTCTGAGTTGATATTTCAGGACCATCTGTTCCCAAACTCTGAATCTCTTTGGGTCCCCTGACTCCAGGAATATTTCCTGCGCAGTAACTGTGAGCTCCAGCCCCTCAGGATGGATTGAAATGTAGGGCCCTGCTCCTCCTGTGCAGAATTCCCTGTTCACCTGTGCCAAATCCCAGCTGGCATTTCCCCATCCAGTCACTGGCGGCAGATTGAGCTGGGCTGAGATTTCCAGTCCTGGATCACTTGATGCCGTCAGCTTTGGGATCTCACCATTCCTGGGCTTTCCAGATCATTTACAAACATCCACTCCCAAAATCCCTCCCCTGATAGGTGATTTTTTCATTCCTTAAGCACCCATTTGTGTCAGGATCAGCCACTTTATCCCAAGGAAGTTGCATTTCTTTGGCTGGTGAGGATCCCTCCTGTGGAAATCCAAGAATGAAGCAGGACCTTGGGACTCCTATTTTTCAAAATGAACTTTCAAAGTAAACATTGGTTTCAAAATGGACTTTTCATAAAGGCCTGGAGGGACAGGACACAGGGAATGGCTTTGAACAAAGAGAGGGCAGGGTTAGATGGGATTTTGGAAAGGAATTGTTCCCTGGGAGGGTGGGGAGGGGCTGGGATGGAATTCCCAGAGAAGCTGTGGCTGGTCCATCCCTGGCAGTGCCCAAGGCCGGGTTGAACGGGCTTGGAGCAGCCTGGGATAGTGGAAGGTGTCCCAGCCCATGGCAGTGTTTTGACTTTCCAATATCCAACATCTTTCTTTGGCACCTTTTCTCCAGGACTATTTCACCCCTGGATTCAGAATTGTTCCAATTAACGTCTTATAATCTTCAACGATTTAATTGTCCTCTGCTTACTTTGTGCTCCCTCTGCCTGTCCTTTAGACAGCAAGTTTGCAATCTATAGTGAAAATTACTTTTACATCTCAGACTTAGTGATTTCACTCATTTTTAAGGGATTTAACACTTACAATGCGGATTTTTTCCAGCTTACAGCATCCTTTAATGGAAATTATTTCTTTTACTGTGTCTGTATTCCCAAATTGGAGCTGGCTGTGGGCAGGAGTTTTTTGGTGTTATTTTTCCTTTCTTTCAAATTGACAAATTCCAGCTGCATTTGTTCTTTGTCTTTCAGACAGGTGTGAGCTTTGCTTTGTTATTTGGGGTTTTTTTTCATTTACTGTTTCTACACTTTCATTTACTTCTGTTTTCTCTTTATTTCTAGGCCTTCTCGTCCTCCTAAATCAAGATCTACTGCTTTCATTGTTTGCCAGGGATAAAACTCCCAATCTTTTCTTCTCCAGGAAGCTCCCAGACACCTGTGCTGGGGATGATGTATGAAGAGAATGTGATGAGCCTGTGTTTAACAGACAAGTTCTGCCCTCCAGCTCGGGGCTGTAACTTGGGTGTCACATTGAGGAGCACACCTGGGGCTGGCTGTGCTCAAGGTGATGGGAGAGTCACCAGAAGTTGATTTTTGGGAGTCTCAACAATTACATTTTTTTTTAAGGTGCAGACGTTCTAAACGTAGACCTTTTTCATCCATTTTTCAGCTGATAACCAGCTTGGGTTTTTGAGTTAATGTGCACTTCTAACCAAACCTTCTGCTTTAGATCTTGCTAAATAAAAAGTGGTTTATCTTCACTTTTGCGGCTCACTTGGCTGATAAACGTGACCGATAAACCCCAAACTTCTGTGGTGCACTTGACCAATAAACCCCAAACTCCTGGGAGTGTCTCCCAGTTGTTTCCTCAATTCTGGAATGCTCCAGCCCATGGTCCTTGAGTGTGTTCTTTATCCCAGCCCCTTGTGCACGGGAATGTCTGACCCTACCCAGCAGTGCCACTTTTAGTGCCGGTGGAGCTTTTGTGGATTTTATGAGCAGTGAAACTTACCTGGCCTTTCTGGGGAGCTGTTGGTGCTCTGAACATGAACAGCTGAAAAACAGTGGGATTTATAGGCTTGATTGGACACACAGTTACAGGGAGATCATTTCCAAATTAATATTTTATATATTGCTCATCACAATCCACAACTTCTTCCCGAGGGGCAGCTCTGATCTCTGCTCCCTGGGACAGGGACAGCAGCCAGGGAACGGCTGGAGCTGGGCCAGGGCAGGCTCAGGCTGGAGATCAGGGAAAGGTTCTTCCCCCAGAGGGTGCTGGGCACTGCCCAGGCTCCCCAGGGAATGGGCACGGCCCCGAGGCTGCCAGAGCTCCAGGAGCATTTGGACAGCGCTGCCAGGGATGCCCAGGGTGGGATTGTTGGGGTGTCTGTGCAGGGCCAGGAGCTGGGCTGGATGGTCTCTGTGGGTCCCTTCCACTCAGGATATTCTATGATTCCATGAAAAGGCCAAATCCTTGCTACAGCTTTGGCCACTGGCCTGGAATTCCAGGGAATTCTGGAACTCCAGGGAATTCACAGGTCTCTGAAGCAGAAACAAAACTCAGCCCAAAGCAGAACTGGGCAGAGGAAGCTGCTCCCTGATATCCAAACCAGCGGGGCAGAAAGCAAAGAGCTTTTTGGGAAGTAAAGTGACTGGGAACTGTCCCTTCTTGCCACTTCTGGGCTCATTTTGCAGGGGACAGGGGAAGTCGCCGACAGGGCCTGAGGGCTTGGCTGGGTGAGGCCTTGCTGACCAGGATTGCTGGGGAATCTTTAAATTCCACATTTCTGGGGCCACCAACAGTCAGGAGGCCTCAGGATGGATTTGGCATCAAGGTGGCCCTCAGGTCTCAGGGAATACACTGTGCACAGGGAAAACATGAGGGAAAAACAACAGGAAAAACAGAGGCCGGGAGAGGGGGAAAGGCCCTGTGGAGTCTGTGTGTGAGGGGCTGTAAACTACAGCTGTTAGTAACTACAGCTCCTGGTAACTACAGCTCGTAGTAACTACAGCTCTCACTACTCCAGCTGCCTGCTGGGGACAAGGCCAGGGAAATGCTGATTTTAGCAGAGCCAGCAGGAATAGGCTTTTCCAGGAACTCCACCAGGGAGTTTTTCAGGGAGACTCGCACTGCCCAGCATCAGCTCCGACAGGGTGGCAAAAACTTCATCTTTTTAATAAAACAGAGGAAAACAAATCACAATGGCAACGATCACCCCGCCATCCCTGCCACGTGATTCCATCTCCAATGGAATTACAAATGTTCCCAGAGCATGCAGATGTGTTTAGTCCCACAAAGCAGAGCTAATTTATTCATAAGCAGATCTGCAAGGCTGCCCGGGCAGCATCCTCTCCATATTCCAGGGGATTATTAAACTGGGGGGGTGAAATGTTTCTTTGCAGGAGTCTCCAGTGCATGGATCCAGCAGGCAGCCAAATGAGGGGAAAACGGGAATGACAGGGAAGACAGGAAGGCAAGAGGGGCTGTTTGCCTGAGGAAAAATTGGCAGTGACAGACCCGAACTGGCAGAGTTTCAGGAGGGAAAAAGGCTGCACAACACAAGACAAACACCTCCAGAAACAGGGAACAGCCCTCCAGGAACTGATACCTTGGCAGGTAAATCCACGTTCTCCTCTGGGCTGTGGTCTCCAATTTGTGGGAATTCTTGGCAGGTGTTGCTGCTGGCACCCCTCTGCTCCAGCTGGAAAACACCCAGAACATCAAACCAGGGCAGAGGCAGCATCTTCTCCAGGCAGGCTGGTGTTGCTTGAAAAATCAAAGAGCTGGGAGGTGAGAAGGAGCTTTGAAACTCCAGCCCAGCAGTTGCTGACCTGCTGCATGTTCCACGTCTGTTCCAGTCAGGAATGATTTCTCTGCCCTGGGCTGATGCTGCACTGGGACAGAACAATGGGAATGTCTGAAAGAGCAGGGGAATAAATTCGGAGTGGTTGACTGAGCCCTGCTGGTTCTGCTCACCAGGGCAGGGCCAAGGGCAAGGACATGAGGGATGCTCCTCTCCACCTTCCAGCCCCTGGCTGCTGCTTCCATGCTGAGCCCCAGTGGGAGCTGGACACGGATATGGGAATGGTGGCAGGAAGGGGGATGGAGATGGTGGGACCTGGGTGAGGCTCTGAGAGAGCTGGGGTTGCCCAGCCTGGAAAAGAGAAGCTCCAGGGTTCCAGTGCCTGAAAGGGCTGACAATAAACATGGAGAGGGACTGGGGCCAAGGGATGGAGGGACAGGACACAGGGAATGGCTTCCCACTGCCAGAGGGCAGGGATGGATGGGATATTGGGAAGGAATTGTTCCCTGGGAGGGTGGGGAGGCCCTGGCACAGGGTGCCCAGAGAAGCTGTGGCTGCCCCTGGATCCCTGGCAGTGTCCAAGGCCAGGCTGGATGGGGCTTGGAGCAGCCTGGGACAGTGGAAGGTGTCCCTGCCCATGGCAAGGGTGGCACTGGATGGGCTTTAATGTCCCTTCCAACCCAAACCATTCCACAAATCCATGATCAACTCAGCAGCCCCAGCTGGCTTTTTCTGAGGGTCTTCTGTCCCCCCAAATTCCAACATCAAGCTGTGGTGGGACAGGAGTTTTATCCTTTCTTGTTTTTACAGATGAATGCCAGAAAAATCAGTATTTTTTCTTTGCCCTTTCCTTTCTTTTTTCCCTTTTTCCCTTGCAGCTTCTCAGAACTTTCTCAACTTTGTAAAAGTGATGGAGCTGAAAAAGAAAAGTGAATTTGTCACAGTGTCACTTTCATGTATTGAAAACATTTGTAAAGTTACAAAGTCGAAAAGGGGGGGGAAAGGCAAAAATCACACATTGTATTCTTCACGAAAAGAAGGAAGCAAAAAAAAACCTAAAAACCCAAACCCAGTGTGGCAGGTGTTGAAAATATACCTGGTCCAAACATGGGCAGAGTGGAAAAATGGATGGAGTCCAAATTTCTCATGGGAGAAACAACTCCTTGGTTGTGAGATTGCCATACTTGAAGGACGGGGCCACCCAGAGGGACCTGCGCAAGCTCCAGAAGTGGCCCTTGGGAATCTCCTGGGGTTTAATAGGACCAGGTGCTGGTGCTGCACTCTGGGCAACCCCGGGATCAATCCAGGCTCGGGATGAGCAGATGGAGCAGCCCTGGGAGAAGGACTTGGGGGTGTTGGTGGATGAGAGCGGGACCTGCCCTGGCCCTGAAACCCCCCTGTGCTGGGCTGATCCCCAGCATGGGCAGCAGGGGAGGGGGGATTCTGCTCCTCTGCTCCTCTGCTCAGGTGAGACCCCACCTGCAGAGCTGCCCCAGCCCTGGGGCCCAGCACAGGAAGGACCTGGAGCTGCTGGAGCCAGTCCAGAGGAGGCCACGGAGCTGCTCCAAGGGCTGGAGCCCCTCTGCTCTGGAGCCAGGCTGGGAGAGCTGGGGGTGTTCACCTGGAGAAGAGAAGGCTCCAGGGAGAGCTCAGAGCCCCTTCCAGGGCCCAAAGGGGCTCCAGGAGAGCTGGAGAGGGACTCGGGACAAGGGATGGAGGGACAGGACACAGGGAATGGCTTCCCACTGCCAGAGGGCAGGGATGGATGGGATATTGGGAAGGAATTGTTCCCTGGGAGGGTGGGCAGGCCCTGGCACAGGGTGCCCAGAGCAGCTGTGGCTGCCCCTGGATCCCTGGCAGTGTCCAAGGCCAGGCTGGATGGGACTTGGAGCAGCCTGGGACAGTGGAAGGTGTCCCTGCCCATGGCAGGAGTGGCACTGGGTGGGCTTTAAGGTCCCTTCCAACCCAACCCATCCCATTCCATGATCCCATGATTCCAGCCCAGTGGTGCCTGGTGATGGGAGCTGACTCAGGCTGCCCCTGTAAGAGTAACAACCTGGAAAGTTCTTGGAAGTGGAACATCTGTGAAGGAGGAGAATCCCAGTGTCCCGCATGGAATTAGCAGAGCACAGGCAGGGTGGGAGGGCAGGGAAAGCATTCCCAGATATGGGAGCTCAGTCCTCCGCTGTGGACTCCTCAGGAATGGTGATGTTTTAGTGTCTCCTCTCCTCTGCTCAAGTGCTCTGGATTTAAACCCCCTTCACACCCTGCCAGAGAGGGGGGAGTTAAATCTTGGGAATCCATGCCGCTTCCCTTCTCTCTCCCAGCAGCTCCTGAGGATGTCCCTGCTCAGCCACAGGACCTGAGTTCACCGCACGTTTACTCTGCCAAGCGACTGAGTGAAAATTCCTGGGGAAAACTGCTATCTCTGAAGTCATTAGACTAATTAGGACAGGGATTATTTGCATGCTCTCCACTCCGGCTTAACTCTGGAACTAAGTCTATGTCTTAATTTTGCCTTCCCTGAATAACACAGGGGAAAAAGCAGCCGTGTCTGGACTGACACACACTGGGGTGGGATCTCCCCTGAATCTGGGAGCTCTGGAAGCACCAGGGGTTTTCCTGGTTCCAGTGATTTTGAGGGAAGTAATTCCAGTGAGACTGGGCGGAGCCAGCAATGCCCAAAGAACTGCAACTTCCAGGCTCGTCCTGGTGGGATTTCATTCCTTACACTGGGATGAGGATAAGCCCCCATGATGGCCAGGAAGGCAGAACTGGGCAGGGAAGGAGCTGCACAAAACACGGGGATGGGACAATCCCAGGAATCTGTCACCTGCCACCTTTACACTGATTAAAAGGGAAATTATTCCCAAGTCTCCCATTCCTGCAGGGAACCCCAGTTCTGGAAAAGGTGTTGGGTGCCCATCGCTGTTTGCTCTCCAAAGAACGTTCAGGTGAGCACCTACACGCACACAGCAGTGAAGTTCCAAATCTCCTACCCAAATATTCAGCAGGATTTTATTCAGCTGCATCCCATGGAGGATTCCATGCTGGAAGTACTTGTGCAGCCACTCCGTCATGGAAAGCCACCCCCGGCTTATCTGCCCACAGGTCCCTGCTGGAGCCCGGAGTGGAAGTGGTTTGGGAGCTGCTGGAGGCTGATAAACAGGAGTTAGAGGAGCTGATGGATTTGGGGAATAATTTTCACCAGTGAAGGATTTGCCACCTCTTTCCTGACATTCCAAGGAAAGGCCATTGTGCTTTCCACATCTATTGAGCAAAGAGGTTCAAGCACTTGGATTCCTACACTGGAATGGTTAAAGCTTGCCCTGGACTTGGAAAAAGCTCCTGGGCTTTCTTGGCTCCGGTTTTCAGGAATTACTGATGATCTCAGCAGTGGTTAAAGAGGGACACACAGAAGCGCCTGGTTTGTAGAGATAAGGGCTGGATCCAAAATCACAGAACCATGGAATGCTTTGGGTGGGGAGGGACCTTAAAGCCCATCCTATCCCACCCCTGCCATGGGCAGGGACACCTTCCACTGTCCCAGGCTGCTCCAAGTCCCATCCAGCCTGGCCTTGGACACTGCCAGGGATCCAGGGGCAGCCACAGCTTCTCTGGGCACCCTGTGCCAGGGCCTCCCCACTCTCCCAGGGAACAATTCCTTCCCAATATCCCATCCATCCCTGCCCTCTGGCAGTGGGAAGCCATTCCCTGTGTCCTGTCCCTGCATCCCTTGTCATTTGTCTCTCTCCATCTTTCCTGTAGGCTCCCCTCAGGCACTGCAAGGCCACAGTGAGGTCACCCTGGAGCCTTCTCTTCTCCAGGCTGGACAATCCCAGCTTTCCCAGCCTTTCCTCACAGCAGAGCTGCTCCATCCCTCTGCTCATCCTGCTGCCTCCTCTGGACTTGCTCCAACACGTTCCTATCCAAAATCCTGCTCCATTAATTTGGTGACTGTGCTCTCTGGGAGCCATTCCCAAGAGCAGGGAAGCCTGGATCTCTCCAACAAAAAGAGGGGGAAAATCAATGAGTGGACACAGAGCTCCCAGCGTTGAACAATTGTGGGTGACAGGGAAAGCCCACCTCGCACAGCCCCGACTCCTCAGATGGAGGAGGCAATAAAATAATTTTCAAATGGATCTTGATGTCTTTAATTGATTTCTGAGCTCTGCCCTCCACTCTGCTCGAGCTGCCAACGGATCCAGTCTGGCTCCGGGTGCTGCTCCGGGTGACCTGGTGGGGTTACTGACATCCCTGTGACTGTCAGGCTCCGAGGGGATGAGGAACAGCTACAGGAGTGTTGGAAAGCCTTTGGAACAGCAGGAACTGGAGCCCAAACTTGTACGAATCCATGAGCTGTGATGACTTATCCTGGAGTTAGGGAAAATCCATTTAAAGCGAAGTTGTTGGTCTGGGATTAACCTGTCCCGTGAGGATGAGCAAGGGGAGGCAGGGAGAAATAATAATGAATATCCTCAGGTCTGCTCTTCCTGCTGTGCGTGGCCACGCTCAGAGCGGGACAGCAAGAGGAGCCCAGGGATGGAGCAGCTCTGCTGTGAGGAAAAGCTGGGAAAGTTGGGATTGTTCAGCCTGGAGAAAAGAAGCTTCAAAGTGACCTCACTGTGGCCTTGCAGTGCCTGACAGGAAAGATGGAGAGGGATGATTTGCAAGGGATGGAGGGACAGGACACAGGGAATGGCTTCCCACTGCCAGAGGGCAGGGATGGATGGGACATTGGGAAGGAATTGTTCCCTGGGAGGGTGGGGAGGCCCCGGCACAGGGTGCCCGGAGAAGCTGCGGCTGCCCCTGGATCCCTGGCAGTGTCCAAGGCCAGGTTGGCACTGGGGCTTGGAGCAACCTGGGACAGTGGAAGGTGTCCCTGCCTATGGCAAGGGTGGCACTGGATGAGCTTTGAGGTCTCTTCCATCCCAAACCATTCCGTGACTCCATGATTTTGGAGTTTCAGGATTCCTTGATTCCATATGTAGGTGAATCATCCACAGGGAAAAATCAGTGGGAAAGACAGGACAGGGAAAACCCAACCAAGACTGACACAGCTCCAAACTTCAGGGAAGAGATATCCAGGGAGCATAGAATTCCCGACTCTGTGGAACACACCCCAGATAAAGACACAAAGCAGTTGTGTCCTCTAGGAACAGCCAGTGGGGACAGAGGTAATTCCAACACCTTATCCCAGAAGCAGGAAGCCAAACGAACAGGAAAACAAAAGGGAACAGGGGAAAATTATTTCCTGGCCTGAATTTGGATCAATGAAACCTCGAGCACATGAGCCAGATCCAGCACAGCCCTCTGCAAGATCCCTCAGTTTCCCAGGAGCATGAGCACATGGGAATTGTGTTTCCATGCTCTGTTTTCAGCCATCTCCAACTCTCCAGCTCCACAAGTGCGTATTTCCTGTTTGTTGGAATAATGGGAGCCCTCAACCACTCCTTCAAGGCTTTCTTGGTGGAAAATGCAGCATCCTCTGCTCTGTTTAAAAATAGGGAATGTGAGACACAGCAGACGGATGTTACCTCTCCCAGAGAAGTGGAAAGGTCAAGAACAGAGCCCCTGTTCCATATTTTCCCCCTCACGGCTCAGCTGGAAGGATAAAAGCTCTTTATTCCTTAGTGCAAGACAGAAATTGGGAGAGTTTCTGCCCTCAGGAGGGAGGGGGTTCTTCACACAGCCACAAAGTCATCCCCAGAACAGCCACCACAAAATTCCTGCTGCTTTTAGCAGGGATTTGCAGATGTTCCCACTCCCCTCGCACAGGTTTACACCTGAATTCCACACTACACACTGAGGATGGAGTAAATCCTCGGAGTTAACACCTCCAGGTTTTCCAGAGGAGTAAATTCCCTTCCCTAGAGCTCCCTGTGCTCAACTTCTCCAGGTATTTCTTGTTTAATGAAGGCTTTTAGCAATAAACTTGTGAAGGATTAGGCCCAGGAAGTAATTAAGCTCCTGAGAGAGCTGGCTCCCAGTTTTCCTAAATTCCATGAGATATTCCACAGGTGTTCTACAGCAAAAAAAAAAGGGCAGAACATCAGGTGGAAGAGAGAAATGTTTTGTCTTAGACAAATCCCACACTTTTCTGTAAATAAAAGAAAAATAATTGGCCTGGTAATGCTTTATTTGATAGAATAAAAGAGGAGTAATAAAAATGTTTTGGCATCAGGAATGTCCATGGGATTGGAGCCTCAATATTCCAGGTGCTCCGTGGACATGGATACAACCACACAGACAGGCAGGATGGCTTTGGCGTAAAAATAACATCAAAATAAAAAGAAAAGGCACAAAAATAACATGCGAGACAGAAAAAAATCCATTTCCAGACAAGCAGCCTGCTGTTCTCTAAGCTCTAAAAACTGAACCTGTCGGGTTGTTTGGAAGAAAATTCCCAAAACCTCCACATTTCTAACATTTTCCATAAAAACCTCAAACATATCCAAGATATTTGACTGCCTGTGGACCTGATGGTCCAAACCCTGCGCTGCTTTTAGCTCCTCCTGAGCTCATTTTTGCTCCATTACGTGGCTCCAGTCCCTGTGTCCGACGTTCTCCAGCCCAGCTGAGCCCAAAGGATGCGGGATTTGGGATCCATGTGCCGGGCAAGGATTCCTGCTGCTCCCGGGGAGCCACCAGCAGCAGGAGCTGAGCTCAGCCCTCTTCCCAAAATCAGGAAATGCTGGATCACCACAGGATTAAACCCATCACAGATTCCCAACACCAAATTATCCCCGGAATCATCCTGCAGATGCAGCGCAGCGATGTGGGGAATCCCCAGGAAAACCCTTTGGAGCAGACATTCCACTCTCTGAATGGCCTCAGCTTTTCCTGGGCAGCTGGAATCACATCAGCTGTGGGACAATCAGCAAAGAAATGCTCTGGAAAAGCTCCAAATGACTGAAAATATCAGATGGAAATTGGAGGGACAGGACAACCTCTGGAATTTTGCCTTTCCAAGACAATCCTCACGGGAAGGGCCTCACCGTCCTTCAAAGAGTCCCACAGGTGCATCCTGGAGAGGGGCCCAGGGCAGGAATTCCAAACAGCTCCTCCAGATGTGCCCCTGGACAATGCTCCATCCCAAGGGAGCAGGTGACTTGGGAAAGGCTGATATTTATCCAGGAGAGGCCGTGGCATTGCTGCATCCCTGTGGGAATCCAGGCTGGGATACACAGATTCCAAAAGTGTTTATCCCTCTGAGAGTCTGCCAGGAGCCTTCCTGGGGGATGGAAAGCTGGACACAGATCAGAACTGGAGCAGCAGGAGAGGACAGGCCAGCCTGATAAACGTCTTTATAGCAGTTGGAAAGGAGAGGGGAATAAATAGAAGGAACTCAGAGTCTCAAGTGGCACCCAAAAATACGATTTAATTTTGGAAAGTCACTTTTTTGTGAAAGTCACACAGATGGGAAAAAGAATTAGTGCTGCCATGAGGCTGGAGAGGAACCCAGAAGGTGGAAAAGTGCAGGAATATTAAAAACCTCCAAGTGCAGAAGCAAATGTGAGGCCTTTGTGATCCCTCACTTTGCACTTCCACACTCCCCTCACAGAGAGATTGGGGCACAAAATTCTCTCTTCCTCCACACCACAAAAAAAAAAAAAAAAACAAAAAACAACAAAAAGCTGAAGTTGGTGTTTTCAAGGGGCTTAAAACACCCAGATCAATTCTGGGCAAAGGCTGCAGCAGGGTGTCAGTTCTCCAGGGGTTGTAGGTCTCAGTTCTCCAGGGGTTGTGGGTCTCAGTTCTCCAGGGGCTGTGGGTCTCAATTCTCCAGGGGTTGTGGGTCTCAATTCTCCAGGGGTTGTAGGTCTCAGTTCTCCAGGGGTTGTGGGTCTCAGTTCTCCAGGGGTTGTGGGTCTCAATTCTCCAGGGGCTGTGGGTCTCAATTCGCCAGGAGTCGTTTTAATGCAAAATAATTCCACAGAGATGTAGGAAAAGCCACAGGAAGGCCACTGGGATCGTGTTTGATCCTGACAAGGAAAGAGAGAGAGAACTCCACTCAAAGAGTGATCAAGGAATGGCAGCAGTTAATGATCCTTAGATGAGTGAGGAAGAAGGAGAACAAAGTAAAGACCCGGAGGTTTCAGGAAACAGACTCCAGGAACTTCAGGGAGCTGATTAGGGCTCCTAATCAAAGCCCTGGGACAGGACAGGGAATAAAGGCTTCTTAAATCAACTGATAGCAAGGGTGGAAGTGAAATTTCTGCCTGGAAAGAAATGGCAGAGGAGAACCAGGAATGACCAGCTTGGCTAAATCAGGTAAAAAAAGAAAAAAAAGAGAAAACCAGGTCATTCCTGAGGAGAATATTGTGGAATAAAGCAGGTTATCAGAGAGAAAAACAGGGATCAAGACACAAATACTACAAGGAAGGGAGATCAGGAGTTGGGAGGAAACAAATTTCAAGTGTTCCAGGAACAGGAGTCAGGCCTTGGGAAGCACCAGTCAAAGGGAGGGAAGGCTCCAGTTAGCAACAGGATTAATTGGGGTCACCCACAGGAAAGCTCGTTATCAGTGGATTGTTCATAAATGCTCAAATTATCCTGTCCTAAAGGAATTCCCTCTGCTCCAGCCGGTTCTCCAACCTCAGCACAATTCTGTGGGTGTTTTTGAGAGTGGGATGAGGTGTTTCCCAGAAGGATGAACAATTACAGGCACAGGGAAGGAAGATCAATCAGAGAATTACGAACTTCTCCACAGATCCAAATCCAAAGCCACGCCGGTTTGGTACAGCCAGAACACGATGAGGAGAAAAGAACAACCAACAGATCTGTAAAGAACAAATCCTGTCAAAGCAGAGCCATTTCCATCCCTGACAGAGCCACAGGCTCTGAGGAGAAGGGAGACACGCAAAGATCCGAATTTTTTGGGAAGATTTCTGTCACCCTCGTCAGGGAGCTGAGCAAACACAGGTGAGGCAAAAGCCCTGCTGAGGAGTTTCCAGGCTGCTCCCAGGGGCCCCTCACCAATAGCTCCCCATTAGTCTGGAGCTCTGGTTAAGGTGGGATCCTGGGAACAGCTGGCCTGGATCTGGGAATTGTCCATGTTTTTACTGCAAGCTGGGATAATGGGATGAAACGTGGGGTTGTTGTTTGCAGAGGGGATGAAAGGGGCTGGGAGCATCTTGGGTAGGAAAGATTTGACATTCAGAATGGTCTGGAGATATTTGAGAAACAGGAAAGAGCAGGATGGGTTTCCCTGCAGGACAGGGGCACACTTATAAAGATAAGGAAAAATGGGTTAATGGCTAAAAAATACGGGAATGAGTGGCTGGAGGCTCCTAGAAGGAAAATAACTGGAAGGCAAAGGGTGATGTTGGAATCTTACAAACTAAAACAGGCACCCTGTGCATGCCTGAGCTCTGGGAAGGACAAACATCACAGAATCCTAGGATTGTCTTGGTGGGAAGGACCTTAAAACTCATCCAGTGCCACTGGAACATGGGAATGGCCAGCAGGATCTTGGCTGCTCCCAATGGAATTTTCCAAAGTCACCACTGATAATCAGGGCCTAGAGCTTTCCCTGCCACCAAAGGGCCTGGGAAGCAGACCCTGGATGATCCAGAGCTCATGGAATGTTTCTTTCAGCACTGGTCCTTTTTTTCCATAGGAATCCCTGCTCCTTGGCATCAGACTTCTCAGATGTTCCGCACAACTCCACAGTGCTTAGAGGATGCCCCTTTCCCATTTTCATGTTTCAAACACCTTTTCCAGAGCTCCTGATGGGAAAATTCCTTTGTTTTAAAAGCCTGCAAGCTAAAAACAGGGATGAGACAACTTCTCTCTAAGATATTTTGAAGATCCCAAGGCAGGGAAAGGAGCTCCTGCTGCTGCTGCCTCTTGGAATTGCTGCTAGGGAAGAAAAGCTGGAGTCTGCTCCACTTTTTTGGGGGGGATCAGAGCATCTTTTCAGCCTTACAACAAAAGATGCTGCCAAGAAATATTCCTGTGTGGAGCATCAGGGATCTGCTGTTCCATGCAGGAATACAGAGCTCCCTGGTATCGATCTGGAGGAAGAGCTGATTTTTCAGTCTGACAGCAAAATTGAAAAATCAAGTGGAAAAACCCCCCATTTTGCTTGGATCACGCTGGAATATTATTTTTGTTGCTAAACCAACTACATTGTTCCATTCGGCATGAAATATTCCATCCAATCCCAGATGGAATGGTTGATTGATTGAGGAAGGAAAAGGAGAGATTCACAAACATCTCACAGAGCCTGAGGACTGCAGCTCTTCCTGCCTGGAGGTCTTGATATTCCTGTGAAAATCTCAGCTCCCAGGAGGATGGAGCCATGATTCCATGAAAACCAGGAATGTTCCCTGCCCTGCCATGCTGGGTGTAAATGATGGGAGTCTGTGGATCAAGGAAATGGCTCCATTCTTCCCCCATTCCCATTTTTAAATGCTCTCAGGACGACATTCCAGCCATTCCACCATTCCAGCCATTGCAGGGATAAGCTGCACATTAGCCAAGAGCTCACAATTAAAATGTAATTAAAATGTTTATTTTAAAATTTTAATTCAAGCACCTGAACATTAAAGAATTTCTCAGGGATCTTGAATCCTTCACTCTTCTTCCCAATTTCTTTATCTACCAGAGGCTTCCACGTGCCCCAGCCATGAGCAGCTCAGTGCTATGCATCCACCTGGAGCCCGGGTGATTCCAGAGTCACAAAAAGGTCTGTGCTCCCTTCGGTGGGGTTGTCAAGGTTATCAAGGACCTTTCCCACCTGCTGCTGGAAAGAATTCCCCATCCTCAGCTGCCCTTCGGATCAGGAAGCACAGAGAGAAGCTTTTGCTTCACTGGGCAGCAGCAAAAGAAATGAGTTGGTCACAGTTCCAATGAAAGATGCTTCTCTTCTTGGAAAATTGCCCTGGGGGTGAGGGAATGACAAGGGAATGACAAAAGCCTCATTTTTCTCTCTCTCCAGCCGGGATGAAACCTCAGAATGCAGTGATTCCGAGCACAGGCTGCTGAGCAATTCCAGCCTAATACACAAGCCCTAAGGATAAACCAACATATGGACCTCAGATCCTGCCATGGTTTAGCAGAACTTAATTGGATCATCCATTTTTCCCAATATTACCATATCAGGGCTGCTGCTAATCCCTCGGGAGCTGCTGTGTGCTGCAGATTAAAGCCCTGGCCACAATCTCCAGGATATGCTTGGCTAAACAATGTTAAGAAACTCAGTCTCCAAACATTTAACTGCTAATTTAACGTCATTTCTGAGGCTTTCTGGGGCTGCTTTTGAGATGCATGGACACACAAATAAATTCACCAAGATAATCTACCCCAAATGATCTGAATGTGCCTCACTTTAGTTTAAAATACTGCAGCTGGAAGGGCATTATTGAGATTTATTCTACCAGAAAGAAACAAAATCTTTGAAGGGTCGGTCCTTTGTTGAAAAGTTCCCCACAGGCTGCTCCTGGGTGCTGCGTTATCCAGGTTCTTGGATCTACATTCCGAGCACACGCAATTCTTTATTTGAAAAGCGATGCCCGCATTCCATGTTCTCCCAGACTCGGAGGCTGTGGATGAGGTGGATTTAGCTCCCCATGAGCAAAAGGTCAGCACAGATTCCAAGGAACGACAGGCTGGATAAATCCACAGAGAATTTTAAAGGCGAGGCTTGGTGGAGGCCTTGGCACCATGGGAGCACTCAGAGCATTCCCCCAGTGCAGGAAATCAGCACAAAATCCAGTTATTTCTCTAAATTCAGGAAAAATCCTGGTGATCATGAGTTCAGAGGGTCATGGAATGGTTTGGGTGGGAAGGGACCTTCAGGACCATCTCACTCCACCCCCTGCCATGGGCAGGGACACCTTCCACTGTCCCAGGCTGCTCCAAGCCCCGTCCAGCCTGGCCTTGGACACTGCCAGGGATCCAGGGGCAGCCACAGCTGCTCTGGGCACCCTGTGCCAGGGCCTCTCCACCCTCACAGGGAAGGATTTCCCTCCTTCAGCTCAAAGCCATTAAATTGTTTAAATTGTTCCGAAAGAACCAGTAAAATCTTGAAGAGAAAATGCACATATTGAAGTTTCAGTTGCACTTGAACTTAAGGGTAGAGAGCGGCTGAATTTTCTAAATGAAACCTAGAAAGAAACCCCAACAGAATTCCCAAAGGAAAGTTAGCAATAAAAAATATTCCAAATGCCACTGGGAGGGGATCAATGACCTGGCCACTGAGGGGAATCCAATACTCCCAGAACTGAATTCTAATTACAATGGATTTGTGGCACTAACTACTCATCCCTCCTCCCTCTCTGAATGTATCTTTGCTACAGATAATTACCCTGGGATAATTGTGAAGATTCCTCATATTGTTAAATAATGGGGATCTCTGCAGGGAAAACAGCAGGACAGGGAGTTCCTGTCAGGCCTTGAATATGGAGGGAGAGAAGGAAGATGATAATGAAGTTTAAATCACCAATATTCAGTGGCCTTGTCTGTGATTGCCTATTAAAAATCATCTCATGGATCTTTCTCAAGTCGACATGGTCCTAATAAATGTTGGGAAGGAATTGTTGCCTGGGAGGGTGGGGAGGGGCTGGGATGGAATTCCCAGAGAAGCTGTGGCTGCCCCTGGATCCCTGGCAGTGTCCAAGGCCAGGCTGGACGGGGCTTGGAGCAGCCTGGGATAGTGGAAGGTGTCCCTGCCCATGGCAGGGGTGGCACTGGATGGGCTTTAAGGTCCCTTCCAACCCAAACCATTGCATTATTTTGTGATTCCATGAAATAAATAAACGGATACAACACCCTTGGCTGATCATTGCATTGCCCTGAGCAATGGAGATTGAAGATACTTCAAGAGGAGAATCCGGTGATGGATTAAAACTCGTGACTTTCCCCAATTTTTAACCAGAAAAAAAAGAGATCCTGCTAAGAAATGAATGGAGAACAGCACAGAGAACCACCTCGTTCTACTGTGTAAATCCACAGTGTTTTCCCTTCCGGAATATTGTCTGCAATCCTGATTTCCTGCTCTCAGAAAGGCTTTTATAAAATGGCAATAAAACATAGAAGAGATGATGAGAGGTGTGAAATTACATCTGTGTCAGGAAAAGAGATGAACAGACTGAAAACCCCTAGCTTAGGAGAAATGGGACAGTGGTTGGTCATTCCTCCAAGGAGAATCCTTCATCCATCAGGGGAAAAGGTCAGAACCAGCAGAAAGAAATGGTGTCTCCAAAGAGTCTGGAAAATCTGTGTGGAATTCCCCACGGTTCATAGGAACATAACGTGGAATATTGGAACATAAATGGAAGAAAAGGAAAGATGCCAATGGTTGGTTAAGGGGTTACACTGGATTATCTTAAAGGTCTTTTCCAGCCTTAAGAATTCCATGATTCTGGGATCAGATCCAGGGAAAGGAAGTCCCAAGAACAGGCAGCAGGCACGAGTTCACATCTGAAAAGAAGAACTTTTCCTTGGGATCAGGCAACCCAAAATGGGGTTTGTTTACATGCGGGCCTCGAAGCCTTGTGGTGTGGGAGCAAACCTGAAACGAAGAAAGCAAGCAGAGGGGAGGAGGGAGGTTTGCTCCAAATGGTCCCTCATTTGTTCTGTCTCACTCTGGTTTTAAAACATCCATTGTTTGAGGGGTTTTTCCTTCACTCTGGAGCCTGTTGGTGTTTGGGGCCGGTTTGTTTGCAGGAGATGCTTCAGACAGATCCATCTGCAAGCTCTGATTGAACCTGGTTCCCGCCACACACCCCCACTAAATTTTTTAACATCAAACCTCTTCCCTCTCTTCCACTGAACATCCTCCAGGGATGACCCAACCAACAAATCAATCCCACTTTAGAGGAGGAGCTTTGGAGCTTCTAAAATCACCTTCAGAAAAACCTTGGCAGGGCTCCCGGGGCTCATCCAGAGGCTCCTGCACAAAGGGTTTTATCCAACACCGGGGTTGCACCTGCATCTTCCTCCCTTCTCCGCATCCTTCTGGACACCACAGGTACCTGGAATAGCCAATATTCCCAGTGCACCCAGGAGAATCACAGGAAGAGCCTGGAGAGGCTGGGGAGACAGAAAAATAATGGATGTTGGCATCATGGTGCACCAGTGGATTTTTTTCCATAAGCAGTGACATTTTAGCAGATCGCAGAGTGACTGGGGGGACCGGGAGGTTTGGGGAGCTTTTAGGGGGTCCTGGAATTTGAGGAGTCCCTGGATTGGGGGATACTGAGAGGTTTGGGAGGGGTTTGGTGGGGGGCAGGAGTTTTGGGGGGTCCCAGCTCTTGGGGGACTCCCAGAACATGGCAGGGGGGAGACTCTGGGGGTCCCAGGATTTGGGGGGACTTGGGGGCCCTGGGATTTGGGGGGTCCCAAGTCTGGCAGTACTGGGAGGTTTGGGGGGAATTGGAGAGTCTCGGGAGCTTAACCAACACCTCTCCCAGTCCATCCTGCACTGCACTTCCGGAGGATTATCCAAGGGCAGGAAGGATGGCCGGGTAGGAATGATGGCCAGGCAGGAAAATCCTTTTTTCGGGAAGGGAGAGTTGAGCTGGGCTGAGTTATCAGCTGGAAACTTCACCAGCCTTGACAAACAGGCCCAGGCCCGAGTCTCAGTCCCAGTGTGGTTGCAGCACTCAGCCCTTGGTCCAACACGTATGAACCCCACTTCCTGATTTCTCATCTCCCTGGCACTCCTCTGGCACCACCTGTTGCATCCAGGGAAATGGATCCATGCATCCATGGAAAACGCCAGGCTGGCCACAACAACGACGGCCGAAGAGCTGGGGGAAAGAAACCTCAGGGGTTCAGGAGTGTCAGAATCATGGAATTGTTAAGGTTGGAGGAGATCAAGATCATCCAGTCCAATCTTCATCCAAACATCACCATGCCCACTAAAGCACATCACAAAGTGCCACATTTTCCTACTTTTTGGAACACCTCCAGGGATGGGAACTACACCACGCCCTGGGCAGCAGGTGCTTTTCCATGAAGAAATTTTTCCTGATATCCAATTTAAACCTCCCTGGCCCAGCCTGAGGCCGTTCCCTCTCCTCCTGTCCCTGTTCCCTGGGAGCAGAGCCCGACCCCCCCCCCGGCTGCCCCCTCCTGTCAGGGAGTTGTGCAGAGCCACAAGGTCCCCCCTGAGCCTCCTTTTCTCCAGGCTGAGCCCCTTTCCCAGCTCCCTCAGCCGCTCCTGGGGCTCCAGCCCCTTCCCAGCTCCGTTCCCTTCCCTGGACACGCTCCAGCCCCTCCAGGTCCTTCTTATCATGAGGGATCCAAAAGTGACCCCAAGATTTGAGGTGAGACACAGGGGACAAGCACTGCCCTGCTCTTGCTGCCACCCCAGGGCTGGGACAAAGCACAGCCAGAGCTGGGAATCCTGGTTGTGATTCCCTCTCAGTGCTCTGTGCTCATGTGCGGGACCTGTCCCTGGGAGGACACACAACTCCCGGAGTCCCTCTCAATCCCATTCCTCAGGAATGATGGATCATGTTCCGAACCGGTGCCACTTCTCCTGCGAGGTCTCCCTGCCAGGGGCATCGATCTCCTGCAGCCTTTTGATTTACGGAGTTCATCTAATGGAGCTGCTGGAGACAGGACCTGGCTGTGTCCACTCCAGCACTTCCCCTCCAGGACATGAATTCCCAGCACCTGGAGGGCTCTGCTGAGGCAGCAGCCCCAGAACTCACCAAGGAGAAGCTGAATTATTCATCTGCCCTGCCAAGAAGGGAGACAAAGAGGTTTCCAATACAGCAAGCCCTGGAAACTTGTGGGGCTATAAAAGCTGCTTTTCTTTTTCCAGAACAACCCCAACAATTCCTTCATTTTCCAGACCCCTGGGAATGCCACTAGCAAGAGACAGCTGAACTGGAAACCAGTAAAAAAAGCAATTTGCTTATTTATCCCTATTGGTTTATCCCTATGGATTGGGTTATTCCAGAAACCAAAGAGAAGGGCTGAGTTTAGGACCAGGAAATCTGAGTGGAAGGGTTCGTATTCCTTGTAGGAGGTTCCTGGCGTTGTGTTCCATGAGTCCCTGTTATTCCAGGCAAGATAATGACACATCCCTGTAAAAGAGACTGCCTGCACTTAGATATTCCCTGGAAATTGCAGCTCCCCCACGGAGCAGGATGCATTTCAAATGGTGTCCAAGGAAGATAAACTTATCTCTTCCAAACCCCCCTGGATGGATCCAAGGTGGTGGGAGGGATTTTATAGCACTTAAATTAAAATCTCATAAGGAGCAGAAGCTGGAGAATGTCAGGATCTTCAGGATCTTCCAACCCTGCTGCCCTCAGGAATCAAGAATACTTCCTGAATCAGGAGCTCTGCTCATCCCAACCTTAATCCATGGTCCCCAGCACTGCATCCCACTCCTGGCTCTGAGGATGACGCCTCCTGTTCTCCAGCATCTCCTCCAAGCTTTTCATACCCATGGATGTCTCATTCTCCTCCCATCCAAGGGATAATGGCCCTGGAATGGCTCTTTGCCAGGATCATCATCCTGGATAAATTCCACTGCTTCCTGGGAGGACTCAGCTACTGAGCAAACAGAGGGGAGTGAATTCCCTGTTTATCAGCCAAGGGAAATTCCAGCTGCATCTTGTAAACAGGGAAAGGAGACCACGAATCCTGGGAGAAGGGCACTGGCAAAAGCAGAAGTGGGAATTACAACATTCCAGCTGAATTCTCTCCACAGCACAAGCCACAAACATCCTCACTCTACCCCAGGAATGTCCAGCTTGGAATATTGTGCAAAACCAGGTTCTCCATGGAAACCTGTGGTGCTGCCATGCTGAGGAAAGCTCTGTCCTAATCCTGAGGATGAGAGCCTATTCCAGCATATTCCGGGATGCAGAGCTCTGGATCTGCAGTCCCACACATCCCTCCAGGCTGGCTGAGGATCTTCTAATGCCAGAATTCCTCAGGCCCCTAACTGGGGGCTCTTTTTGAACCTCTTATGGATTGGGAATTCCAAACCTGGGCCTCTTTTTGAACGTGTTATGGATTGGGAATCCCAAACCTCGGCCTCTTTTTGAACCTCTTATGGATTGAGAATCCCTGACAAACAGGCCCAGGACTGGGATAGCCAATATTCCGAGTGCATCCAGAAGAATCACAGGAAGAGCCTGAAGAGGCTGGGGAGACATAAAAATAATAAGTTCAAAAAGAGCCTGGGCCTCTTTTTGAGCTTATTATGGATTGGAGATCCTGATCCTGTGCCTCTTTTTTGACATATTATGGATTGGGAGTCCCGAGCCTGGGCCGCACTGCTCCACTGAGCTGCAGCTCAGGATGATGTGTGACACTTTTGGACCTCCTCATGCCATCCTGAGCTCCCCGGGCAGGTGTCACTGTCACCTGAGGTGTTCTCCTGCAAACCAGCCCCCTCCCTCACCCGGGGGACTCCTAAACTCCAGGATATCCTGCTCCTGGCAGTGTCAGTGCCTCCTTCTCCAAGTCCTGCCTCCCACAGGAGCACCAGGCATCTGTGAGGAGGAGCAAAGCATCCCAGCAGGCAGCAGGAACAGTTTGGGGTGATTAAAATTATTACTGGGGCACACAAAAGAGCACAGGGATGGAGCAGCTGGCAAATGTTGGATTAGGAGCTCTCGGAATCACCAGGTCAGGAACTTTGGGCCAGATGCTGACAGGACTTGGGCAGAGTGGGATTAATTGACAGCAGGCAGTGAGTTAAAGGGGAAAATCACTCCCTAAATGGGGGAAGATCCCAGGGAATCCACGGAGTGATTAGAGAAGTTGCTGCTTAGCCTTTAATTCAACAGGCTCCGAGTCTGCTCTTTATTCCTAAGGCTAAAGCCAGCCCTCCCCTTGCCCTGAACTCCCAGGAAATTAAAGCTGCCAGAGCCCCACAAAGCCCAGAGCGGCCAAAGTGACCTCCTGGACAGCGAGGTCAGTGCCTGGGAACACTGCAGCCCTTTGCAGGCTGGAGGAACCGGGAAAACACCGGGATTTCCATCAGCAGGTTGGGAAGTCGGAGAACTTGGGGACTGGGTCAGAAGCGGCACAGGCACTGCCACTGGCTGGGGGGGGACTTTCTCCAACATTGCTCTGTGGAAAAGTGGGAGAGCTGGGAATCAGGGAGACCTTTGGAATGGATTCCTGAGTCCCTGTGGCCTCCCTTCCAAGCTGTTCCATGCTCACTAGGAATTGTGTGTGTGCTGTTCCATGCTCACTAGGAATGACATGGTTTGCTTCAAGCTGCTAAAAGGCACAGGACAGTCCAGTCGACACTTTTCCTGGAGATTTTCCACACTGGTTTTCTTAGGAGAGATGGGGAATAGTTCATGGAAACTCCAGTGCCATTGTGGCACTGCATTTCCATGGTTCCATTCAATGGAATTCCAGTGCTGGGGGCAGTTTTGGGCACCACAATATAGAAAAGGCATGAAGCCGTTGGAGACAGCCCAAAGAAGGCCATGAGGCTGGGGAAGGGCCTGGAGGGGAAGCTGAATGAGGAGGGTCTGAAGGACTTGGAATGTCCAGGTGAAACAGAGGAGGCTGAGGGCAGAGCTCCCCCGCGGGGGCTGCAGCTCCTCCCGCGGGGCAGCTCCGATCTCGGCTCCCTGGGACAGGGACAGCAGCCAGGGAACGGCTGGAGCTGGGCCAGGGCAGGCTCAGGCTGGAGAGCAGGGAAAGGTTCTTCCCCCAGAGGGTGCTGGGCACTGCCCAGGCTCCCCAGGGAATGGGCACGGCCCCGAGGCTGCCAGAGCTCCAGGAGCGTTTGGACAGTGCTGCCAGGGATGCCCAGGGTGGGGTTGTTGGGGTGTCTGGGCAGGGCCGGGAGTTGGATCCATGATCCCTGTGGGTCCCTTCCCACTCAGGATATTCCATGACTATGACTCCGTGACACATTCCAGGAGTGCCCACATTCAGGGGAGGGGGTGAAGGGGTTTCCTTGCCGTCACTTAGACAATTCCAAACAAGGACTGGCTCAAGCACAGGGTAAATCTGGCTGGAGGACTGGGTGTTATCATGGAATCATGGAGTGGTTAAAGTTGGGAATGACCTCCAGGACCATCAAGTCCAACCTTCAAGTATGGACGTGATTCAGCTCAACCCCCCCACCTCAGCAGCCGCTTCCTGTTTCTTGTGTACAATGATCCAGAAGTGCTGTCCCGCTTCATCCTCGCTGGGAATGAATTCCTGGTCTCAGCCAGGTGTCCCCTTTCCCAGTGCCTGTGAAGGTGACAGGAACTGGACAATGCCCACCCTGTCCTGAGCAGGGTCCCGGGGATGTGCACAACAGGAGGAGGCCCTGGTTCCACCACCCCTCTTGTGCCCAGCTGCTGGATTTAGGAAGTCGTGTCCTCTGCTGAGCTCAGGCTGCCCAAACCTTCTGTTCCAGGACTTTACCGAGCATATGTGGAAGGACTTTGCTTTATTAAACTGGAGATTTGGGTTAAAAATACTCAAATAACTAATTCTCAAAGCTCTCTATCCTCTTACTGCACTCCTGCCTTTAATGCCATTTGTCTCTCCCTTTCCATCCCAGTGGATCACGGCGCTGATGATTCCTTGGGATCTCTGCTGGAGCCACCTTTGCAAACCTCCCTGGGCAGAGCTTCTGGAATGCAAAATGGGATAAAGCCAGGGATTCTTCAGTGAGTAAAAACCCAGAGAGATTTGCAGAATATTTTTATAGAATCATGGAATATCCTAAGCTGGAGGGACCCACAGAGATCACCCAGCCCAGCTCCTGGCCCTGCACAGACACCCCGACAATCCCACCCTGGGCATCCCTGGCAGCGCTGTCCAAACACTCCTGGAGCTCTGGCAGCCTCGGGGCCGTGCCCATTCCCTGGGGAGCCTGGGCAGTGCCCAGCACCCTCTGGGGGAAGAACCTTTCCCTGATCTCCAGCCTGAGCCTGCCCTGGCCCAGCTCCAGCCGTTCCCTGGCTGCTGTCCCTGTCCCAGGGAGCAGAGATCGGAGCTGCCCTCGGGAGGAGCTGAGGTGAGCTCTGCCCTCAGTCTCCTCCAGGCTGAACACTCCAAGTGCCTCAGCTGTGGCCCCTCCAGACCCTTCACCCTCTTCCTGTCCCTCCTTTGGTCTGTCTCCAACAGCTTCAGCTCTTTCTGATTTTGTGGTGCCCAAACTGCCCCCAGGACCTTCTGCAAAGGCTCCTCCCCCTCTCAGACAAAGCTCTTCTGGAGGCAGATGACGTTTCTGGGCTCTGAACTGGGAGAAGCTACACCAGCACTGGACTTCAGGGGAAATCCTTAGGGAAGCTGCAGCCACGAAGAATATCCTGCTGCCATTGCGAACAGCCTGTCCAGGGGGGAATTGCCATCCCTGGAAGTGGTAAAAAAATGTGGAGATGCAGTGCTGGGGCCGTGGGTTAGGGGCAGACCTGGCAGTGCTGGATTAATGGTTTGACTTGATCTTAGAGGACTTTTCCAACCTTGATGATTCCAGGAAGATTTGCTGGCCAGCTTCTCTTTTTTTGTTCCATCATTGGCTCTTTAAACCACATCATTTAGGAGCCACAGGTTTAGGTCAGTGAGGTCTTGGACATATTTAACTTTCTCTTCTTACCTTTAAATCCTGTTTAAGGTCCCATAAAGTCACCTAATTGCCTGTAAGGGGAAAGTAGAATTGAACAAAGCTGTTTTCATCCCAACCCTTTATGCTCTCTAGAGGTGCTGAATGGGTTTAATTGCATCAAGAACCTCCCAGTGCCATTCCAGGTGGAGAAGAAGCAGCTCTGGGGGGTTTGTCAGGCAAGGAAATGAAGTTTTGGTGAGTGGACAGCTCCTGGGAACTAAAAGGCAGAATGGCAGCACAGCAAAAGTCTGAGTCAGAGACAGCTCAGACCATGAGATCCAAGGAAGTGGGATTGAAAAGAACCAACAAATTAAATCAAACCAAACCTCAACCCCCAAACAAATAAAAAACCCAACTGCATAAATACAGCCCGAAGAGTAGCCATGGTGGTAGCAGATAAGAGATAAGACCTCCCTCAAAAAGCTCCAATGAGCCAGAGGATTTCTGGATGCAGGGGCAGAGGGGAGGTCGGGCCCAAGGCCAGGCTGGACGGGGCTTGGAGCAACCTGGGATAGTGGAAGGTGTCCCTGTCCATGGCAGGGGTGGAACATGAGGAGCTTTAAGGTCCCTTCCCACCCAAACCATTCTAGGATTCAGAGATATTGTAATTCCAGGATATTGTAGTTCTGGGATATTGTTCTGGGATATGGTTCAGCCCTGAAAGCCTTTTGAGGATGAATCCCCAATATCCAGAGCTATCACTTCTCAGGGATTATTCATGTGCAACGTCTGTGTCACACATTAATTCCCCAAGAACCTGGAGGTTTTTCCAGAGCCTCATTGCTCTCCTCCTCACCCTCACCACCACCACCAAACTGCAGCCAAAAAACAGCTCTGATAGAAAAAAAACCCAAATCCCCATATTTTATACCTCCATTTCTCTCGTTTGCAGTGATGTAAGCAATGTTTCATTGAAAGTCTGGTTCATCTGATCCTATTTTCACTTTATTGTAGCACTTTTCCTGCTGGTGTGCTCGATGCTGCTTGAAATCAGCCCAGTCCTGGGAGCTGATAGCTGTAGTGACACCAAGTCTGGGGCTCCCACAGCAAAATGATTTCCCTGCTTGCAAGAACCACACAAATCCCTGCGCACATTTCATGCTGAAGGTTCCCAGTCTGCTCGCAGGGCTCTTATCTGGGGGGATTAGGGACTTATCAGGAGCGTCTGAGCGGAGATAAGGCCCAGCAAATCCTTCCCTCCTGCTCCCCAACACAACAACAGCGCCACGGGGGAAGCCTGGGAACAGAGAGGGATTGGGACCCCTCTGGGACCCTGATCCTGATGCCTTAGGTTTTAACTTTTATGCTTTCCAAATCCTGCACTGCCGGGTGTGTCACTCCGGAGTTCCGTGTGCCCTCTCAGCTGCTGCTCTCTCCTGCTGGTCAGACATAACAACCCTCGCTAGGTTTGCTCTCCAAGGACACTTCGATTGTCCCAGGCCCCAAAATGTGTAAACTAAAGCCGGGGGGGGGCGGAGGGGAGGGGCAAACCTGGGGTAATTACACCATTAACTAGGGTTATAATTGGAGAATTAACCCTGATATGGAAATGGACCAAACTTATAAAAGTGTGAAGAACTCGTGACCCGGGGTCCATGATGGGTGCAGCCTTTGGCCTGCCCAGGGTGTACCTTGAAGGCCCTTCAAACAAATACCTCCTTTTATTCCCTTATCCTTGTCTAGTCTCTGTTTTCAGGTGGCCACCTCAAGGCATCAATCCCAGGTGCCTCCTCTCCTGCTCAGTGCTGGGATTAAGTTCTGGATTGTCAGCGCTGTACCGGAGCCGCTGCAGGGAAAAGCAGGAGCAGAGCACATCCAGCACCTGCCGGGTCCACAGAGCGACGCTGGGCTCCAGACAGGATTCCCTGGCACCAAAACGAGACTTCCAGACGGCTGGGAAGGGCCAGGAGAACCCCACCACTCCTCAGCCCTGTGGCAAAGGCTTTAAAGCATCCAAAGTGCATTAATAATGGATTCCTGGAGAATCCAAAAGCTGGCCTGCCCTGTGGGATGAGGCTTCCAGCAGGGAAGTGGCTGCTTTTTTCCCAGTGCTTCAGAGGCAAAGCTTCAGGCCCAGCTATTCCATAGGCACATTTGGAAGGTGACGATTGCTTTCCTTGAGCTGCAGCCCCAGGAAAAGGGGGAGAGGGAATTCCTGGGACAGGTAGGAACTGCCTGGAAGCTATTGGGGCTCAAGGAATGACCAGGAGACCCCAACAAGGAGGAAGTTGCACAGTTCCCAAGTTCGGGATGTGTCCAAGCCTTCATTGCTGGATCTCTGGTGCACATTCACTCCCCAAAATTCCGTCCTTCAGCTAAGGGCATTTCCTGTTCATTCTCCAAAATTCCTTCCTTCAGCAAAGTCCTGTTCATTCCCCAAAATTCCTTCCTTCAGCTAAGGCCACTCCTGTTGTTAAACCAGTTCTCTGAAACAGAAGTGCTTGGTTTTTCCAGCTTTTCCCTTAGGTACATCCTGGTGTTCCCAGAGTTCTCCCCCACGCTAGCAAGCCCAGTTTTGCTGCTTTTTTTTTTTTTACAACAACTCCATGCCACGTTTTCCTACTCATATCCATGGATTCCTGTTGCTTCCAGTGCCACAGGATCCGTCATTAACTCCATTCCTGCTGCAGGATAAGGTTTTGCCCAGCCAGAGAGAACAGATGGCCCCTGAACCTTCCACCATATCCGACATTCCTCAGTTAGAAACCTGGGCCAGACCTCAGCCTTTGGGGTTATTCCATCATCTTTGGATCCATATCTAATTCCCTCCATCCTCAGGGATCAGGCTGGACATACATTTGGACTTTTCTAAGCAGGTTTTCTGTTGCAGCAGTTGGATTTTCTGTGAGCAGGGGTTTGGACTCCCCCCAGTGCCCTCCCTGTGGTTTTCCAGCCTCCAAGCCCTGTATCCGATCACCCCAAAGCTCCTGCCACAGCTCCTTCATTTATGCCTTGGGAATGTGGATCCTTCTATCTTTTTCTGATTAAATGTGGAATTGCTGCAGTTTGGGAACAAGATTCCATATGCCTGGGCCGTGCTTTAGGAGAGTTATAACTCACCCAGCCAACTCTAATTTCACTTACAGGATTTACACTCAGGGGTGGAGATGGATTGGGAGCAAAACCTGTGTTGCGGTGAGCCATGGCCAGAGCCATGGTCAGCTGGACCAGGCAGACCAACAGGTCCAGTGGTTTGATGCCTCCACAGCACCAGGGCTCGAAGGCACAGTGAGCACCCAGACAGCTGTGTGAAGCACGCTGACCATTGGCTGCTGCCTCCCCCCTCCCTTTATGGTTCATATTTGGTTATTCCTCTAGAAAGTTCTATGTTCCTCAGTTGGTAATTGGCTCATGTTAATCCTCTACTCCCCACATCTTCTCCCATTCGCCCTGGTCCCTTCTCCCCCCTTTTGTAAGACCCCATAACTGATATTTTATTGGTTATTGTGTGTTCTCCACGCCTATTATGTAGGGGTATAAAACCCCGCGCCTGCCTAATTTTATCGGCTCTCCTTGTGGCTTCTCCCCGTGAGTAAACCCTTCCCTGTTCCATGAGGTAGTCCTTCCGCTTTTCCCGTCTCCTTCGCGCATCTTGCCATCAGGAGGCGAGGCAAACCCGAGCAGGTGCTTCACCTGCCCTCCAGCGCTGCGGTCGGCTTCCGCCCCCGCACCCGAAGCAGGTGAAGCATTGCCCGGTGCCCAGGCAGCATGCTAGCCGGCACAGCACTGCGGCAAGCTGCCTGAAAATGGGATTGAGAGCTCCTGGGCACCCCCTCTCCTGTGGAATGTGCCACTGGATTCCCACCTGGAGCGTTTGGACAATGGGAATTCTCAGCAGTCTGGGGTTTTTTTCCCATGGCCTGCTCCGGCTGCAGTGATGAAATCAGACTGGTTTGGGGTGAGCACAGAGCAGCCGGGCCGATGTCCACACCTGCTGTGCTCAGAGGGAGGGCAGCACCTCTGGAGCATCTGCTCAGCACCTCTGGAATGGGGCAGCTCCTCATTAATGAGGTATTAAGTTTTCTGTTTCCGTTCCTTGTGTTGGGGTGCACGATGTGCTGGAAGAGAGACAGGCCCTGAGGGCCGGAGAGAGAGCCTCTTTCTTGGACCCGGAGGTGACCCTGGAAGTGCATCCAGGTCACCGGGGATGGGCTGAGAGAGGATTGTGGGGTTCTGGACAGTGCTGGACCTACGAGATGTGATAATTGTAGGTTGTGACCTTATAGGGCATTGTTTACCTGTTACCATAATAGGCAATGTCTGTGCACTATCCCAGGTGATTGGGGGACACTGAGGTGAACATCTTTCCTGTTTATATGAGGTGATATCCTGTTAGGTGCTGGTATTTAGGGAATATTCACTGCGCAATAAACGCTTGCACCTTTCCATCTTGTGTGTGAAGTCCATGCCCTTGCGTGAATACTGCACCTCTCTTTCTCTTCGCCTTTGTTTCGTGAGTTCTTTTACTCATAGTTCGGATTGAAACGCAGGAGACGCAGAGTTGTTCTTCGGACTCACGTGTTTATTATTTCTTATCTATGGCACAGCTGCACAGAATGTGCCTCTAAGTTAACAAGGTGAAAACGGCCCCCGAGTTCTACCTTCCAAGGTCTTTTAAAGCCCAAACATTGCCTGCCACCGCTGTGACAGATTTGGGGGGTCTGGGCGGAGCTGCAGAGAGGTTCAGAGCCTGTGAATGACCTGGTTTTGTTTTTTGAGCTGGAACTGGGGTGATTTGTTTTAACAAAAGAGAGCAGCACCTCTGTTCTGAGGAGAAGGATTGGTTGTGCCTCAGGCGCTTGGAAAGCAGTGGGGAGGTCAGCCAAAATTTGGGTCCAGAGGAGAGCTTTGGCCACTGGATGATGCTGAGGAACAGCTTCATCAGTTCCTCACTGTTGGAACCCTGGGTTCAGAGAATTTATGTTTCTGGGATATAGTAATATACGTGTAACAAGATGGAGGATTTGGGGTGTAGGTTAGTTCTTCTTTCTTCTTCCTTCTTCTTCACAAGCCTGGGTGATCTGGTATTGGTTCAAAAATCCCACAGTGCAGAACATGAACGATTAGTTGCTGGATTAGAAGTAAAAACAAATTAGTTGGCATTCCATAATTGGGTAGTTTGGGCTTTAAAAGGCCTTGGAAGGTAGAACTCGGGGGCCATTTTCACCTTGTTAACTTAGAGGCACATTTTGTGCAGCTGTGCCATAGATAAGAAATAATAAACATCTGAATCCGAAGAACAGCTCTGCGTCTCCTGCGTTTCAATCGGAACTCTGAGCAAAAGAGCCACGGGACAGAGGCAGAGAAAGAAAAGAACAACAGAAAATTTAATGCTGAGCCATCATTTGATCCCACAGAAGCTCCGCTGTTTCCCCCCAAAAAACCAACTGTGAGACTGAGAGCATCAGTGACCTCCCTGCCTGAGGTTTGCCATGCCCTGCTCTGGGAGCTTGTACTCAAAACATTCTTTTTTATTTGCTTCTTTAAATCTTTCCACATCTCTTTGGATTTTTTTAGTTCTGCTCTCTTCCATTCCACTCTGTTCCGCTGTACTCTGTTCTAAACAGGACTATTCCATGAAAATTCCGATTTCCCACTGCTTGTGATTCAGCACAAGCTGCCAGGTTTTCAAGAAGTCTTGGGAGACTTCGTGCAGGGGAAAATATTGACAGTGTAAAGCAGCTTCACATCCCTCCAGCCAAGCAGCCAACCTGTGATCCCCGGCAGGTAGATAGGAAATAAAATGGCCCAATGTGAAGATCTTAATCCTAATCCTGAGGGTTTCAAATGGATTTAAGCCTTGGAGCAAGCAGTTTTATACCCAGTCCAAAATGCTCTTAACACCAGCTGTGATAACTGGGACTATTCTGATTTTTTCTTATTTATTCCAGGTTTTGAATGCAGTTTATCTTTTGCCTTCCATCACCTCTTGCGGAAACGAGTTCCACGGTTTAACACTCCAAAGAAACAGCTCACCTGACTAAGCCTAGCTTTTTCTGGGCTGGCTCAGTGTCAGTCTTAATATCAGTGGGGATCTCATCAGCAGAGCGTGAGAGGGGAGTTACCCATCCCACAAACGGATATTTGGATTTGGGCAGGATTTTCTCCCTGAAAGGCCCCATTGCCCAATCCCACACATGAATATTTGGATTTGGGTAGGATTTGCTCCCTGAAAGGCCCCATTTCCCAATCCCTGCAAATGAATACTTGGATTTGGGTATGATTTGCTCCCTGAAAGGGCCCTTTTCCCCATCCCACACATGAAAATTTGGATTTGGGCAGGATTTCCCCTCTGAAAGGCCCCATTTCCCAATCCCACACATGAATATTTGGATTTGGGCAGGATTTGCTCCCTGAAAGGCCCCGTTTCCCCTCCCTGTCTCCCAGAGAAGCCTGGAAGAGCCATTTTGGGAGCAGGTGTCTGTGGTTTGCGTCTGTCTCGCTGGTGAGGTTGAGTTCTGTCTCACTGTGCGGAAGAAAATGTCATTTCATCAATTCTGGATTTGCCACCTCTCAGTTTAATTGAAAAATCTGCTGCTGCCTGTGTCAGGAGCAAGAGAGGACTTATCTGTACCTGTCTGCTTCACAGACAGTTAAAACACTTTTTGTTGTTATTCTGCTCACCTGAGTCCTTTCTAACCCTCTCCAGCCTCTTCCAGGGGGAGTTTTTCCAGCCCTTGGTCACATTTGTGTAACCTGGACCCAGAGCCTTTTAAAAATCCTGCTACAACAGCCACAAGACCAAGGCCCTTTCAAACACCTGCTCCTGTTTTGGGTCTCTAGACAGGAGCTGTGCCCTTGAAATTCAGCTCTGGATCTGTGTCCAACTCCCAGCAACCTCTTGGAGCACTGGTGTTTGGAAATTCCACGAGTTCCTTCAAATCCCAGGATCACAGAACATCCTGGGTTGGAAAGGACTCGCAAGGATCACCCAGTCCAACCCCTGGCCCTGCCCAGAACCAAATATTCCAGTGCAGGACCAAGTCCTGCCTTTAACTGGAGAACACCTTTATATTCCAGGTGCTTTCTCTTCTCCTCCTGGCTTTGCTGGGACCCTCCCACGTGTGGCTGCAGCTGCTGGGTCCCCCTGGGGATCAGCCCTGGGGGTCTCTGGGTGCCCACCCAAGGGAGAACACCAGCTGCCCTGGGTTGCAGTGTATTCTATTCCTCATGAGCTGTTGAAACCAGACGTGGCAGTGTTTCCTGGCCTCCTCCCTCCAGACTATCTTCCATTAATGAGCCCAATCAACACCTTGCCTCATGACTCATCATCCCATTGTGAGATGCTCCACCCAGAGGGAGGAACCAAGCATTCCATCCTGGATATAATCTGAGATTCCGAACACCGCAGACAACCCTTTCCACTGGATTCCAAAAGGACAGGAGCTACACAGCCACCACTGGACCTTCCAAGGAAGAGCAGACCCTTTCTACAGGATCACCGCTTCAACAGAACCACATCCATCGCTTCAGGAGGACTGCAGCCACCATCTTAGCGGGCTGCTACCACCACCCTGACTAACAGGGTGTCAGGTTGTATCCTGACTCCGTCAGTTTGAACCAGTGTTTTCTGCTTTTTTTAAATTTCCCTATTAAATTGTTATTCTGACTTGGTGCCTCCCACTGGTTTGTTCTCAAACTAGTACACCGGGAAAAGCTCTCCTGGGCCCTCCCATCTGCTTCTGCAGGGCTCCCACGCCTGGCTCCAAACAAAGCCAGGGACACGGTGCTGGAGCAGCAGCTCCTGTCCCACTCCTTAGCGAATGGCAACAGCTGTTTAAGCAAACAGGTGAACTATTTTCCATTGAAATGCAAAACTCCACCTTTAAAATCCAGTGGCCGAACAAGCAACACCCTCCTGCCCTTTATTTCCAGTCCCCTGCCTTTGTCACTTGTCACAGCCAAGTGAAGCCAGCAGAGAGCTGAGCTTTTCTTCCAGTTTCTCCTTATTCCATTTGCCAAGCATTGATTTTCTTTTCCTTTTACCAGCAGAGCTTGAAATTAATAATTTCTACTTGATTTTGTCAGTGGGGTGTCATCGATAATGGCAGGGCTGGACACGAGAGAAGCCAAATGTTCAGGGAGATGAAAGGCAGTGAGGGGGAGCAGCCAGCCTGGGATCAATGAGCAGGTCATGGAGCAGATCCTGGAGTGTTCCTGGGAAGAGCTTGGACATTCCCTGGCTGCCAGGGAGGAGATTTGCTGGAATTCCAGCTCTGTGGCAGGTCCCAATCTCCACATGGCAATGGGAACACTTGCAGGGAGAGATTCCCTCTATGCCAGTGATTTTAACAACAGGAATTGCTCCATTCACATCCCTGAACTGGATCCTGGCAAATCTGACGAGGGAAACAGGGAAAAGGGAGCAGGGATTTGCACGGAGATCTCCTTTTCCTGCTCTGCACTGCTGTGTGAGGGCTCCAGGTGCCGTTGGAATGCTGCTGGAGGGAACAGCAGCCTGGCTGTGGCACCAGCTTCTACCAGCATCCATGGAAAAGTCTTTCCAATCAGAACTTAGGGGTGTTCTATCATCTCTGAGGGAAATGTGAAGCTCCACAGCTTGTTCTGGACCAAAGGGAGAAGAGGATGGGAAAGACGTGAGGAAAAACAGAGGCTGGGCTGAATGAGGGCCTGGGAGAGCGGGAATGTGCAGGAGCATTTCTGACTGTGCCCAGCTCCTGCTCCCCTCGGCCTCCACAAACCTCAATCCTGCATTTGAAGATCTTTCAGGTCCCTTCCAAGACAAACTATTGGACAGTTCCATGATTTGCATTTTTTTAGCACAGGGAGGTCACGGCCCATCCTTCAATCAGGGGCTGCAGCTCCTCCCGAGGGGCAGCTCCGATCTTTGCTCCCTGGGACAGGGACAGCAGCCAGGGAACGGCTGGAGCTGGGCCAGGGCAGGCTCAGGCCTCAGATCAGGGAAAGGTTCTTCCCCCAGAGGGTGCTGGGCACTGCCCGGGCTCCCCAGGGAATGGGCACGGCCCCGAGGCTGCCAGAGCTCCAGGAGCGTTTGGACAGCGCTGCCAGGGATGCCCAGGGTGGGATTGTTGGGGTGTCTGGGCAGGGCCAGGAGCTGGGCTGGGTGATCCCTGTGGGTCCCTTCCCGCTCAGGAGATTTTATGATTCTCTGATCTCTCCCAGCCTGAGGCTCCGGAGATGCAAACGCTCTCTGTAATTGTCTGGAAATTATTTTCTCTCCCCAGAAAATCCAGTGGAGCCAAGTCAGAGGCATTTCAGACATGGAGCTGTTGCTCCAGCTGCCCTTCCCTGTGCCTGACCCACACCAGCGTCACATTCCAGCCTCCTGTGCTGCCGCCAGCCCTCCCTGCCTGAGCACACTCCTGCTCCTGGAGCTCAGGTGGAATGAGCCAACATTTAATCCAGGAAAAGCCTCCCTGCAGGGCCCATTTGTGTCAGGGATTGAGGAGTCACATCTGAGTGGGCAGCAGAGCAGCAAAGGTGCCAGAACTCCGTGCCCTGCTCACAGCGGCTCCTGTCAGAGCCCTGCAGTGCCCATAAACCACTTAAGTGGCCATTAAGGGTTCAGGGTGCAACAGCAGCTGGTACTGGAGCACTCGGCCCTTTGGCTTCAGGCATTTATCCAGCAACAGAGGAGCAGGCAGGAATTCGAGCTGGGAAGCACAGGCAGCACTGAGCCTCTGCCCTGCCCTGCTGGAGAGCTGGGGGTCCCAGCAGCTGCACTGGGATGTGATTTTCTGCTGCCATGGCCATGGGAATCACGGCTAACTGGGCTCCCCACACCCACAGCTCCCAGCTCTGAGGGTTTAGCTCCACATCCCAGCACTGGGAGCTCTGGAGGAACTGAATTCTTTGGTGCTCTGCCATCAGACACGGGCACACACACAGGGCAAGGCCTGCAACACACAGGACTTGGCTGATATTCCCCAGAAAAGCATTTGTTGTGTGCTGAGGGGAAGAGCAGAACTGACGGCCCCATTGAATCCCACAGAATTGCAGAATTTTTCTGGCTGGAGAGGCCTTCAAGATCATCTCATCCACCCCCCCATCACCCCAGCACCACCATAATCCCCCCTAACCCACATCCCCAAGGGCCACATCCAGATGTTTCTTGAACACTTCCAGAGATGGTGACCCCACCACCTCCCTGGGCAACTCATTCCAATATCTGACCACTCTGTCAGGGAAATATTCTTTCTCTAATATCCAACCTGCCCCTCCCCTGGCCCAGCCTGAGGCCGTTCCCTCTGCTCCTGTCCCTGTTCCCTGGGAGCAGAGCCCGACCCCCCCGGCTGCCCCCTCCTGTCAGGGAGTTGTGCAGAGCCACAAGGTCCCCCCTGAGCCTCCTTTTCTCCAGGCTGAGCCCCTTTCCCAGCTCCCTCAGCCGCTCCTGGGGCTCCAGCCCCTTCCCAGCTCCGTTCCCTTCCCTGGACACGCTCCAGCCCCTCCAGGGCTCTCTTGTCAGGAGGGTCCCAGAGCTGCCCCAGCACTGGAGGTGCCCCAGCGGTGCCAGCACAGGGGATGGGCCCTGCCCTGCTCCTGCTGCCACCCCAGGGCTGGCAGAGCCCAGGTGCCCTTGGCCTCTTGCCCACCTGGGCACACCTGGGCTCTGTCCAGCCGCTGTGACAAGCACCCTCAGGTCCCTTTCTGCTGAGCAGCTCTCAAGCCACTCTTTCCCAAGGCTGCAGCATTCCACAGGTCTGTGGAGCTTTCCTGTATCTGTCTTCTTCAGGAAAGGGAGCTGAGAAGAACCAAAGTGCCACCAAAGCTGCTCCATCACGAGCAGAGTCACCCCTGGCCACCATCACCAGGACATCACCATCAGGATCACTCCATCCCTCCTGAGATCAGTCCTCTCCACCCAGCTGTGAGGGTAGAGGAGATAAAAGAAGATCTAAAAAGGACCCAGCTGTGCCCTCCAGCACATCTGGGCAGCGTTGCTCCACCCCCACCTGCAGGAACAGCCCTTCCCTGCTCCACCTCCCTGCCAGCAGCATTCCCAGACAGGGATGGAGAGGAAAGGAACGGTGTGGGGACGTCCTTCCTTCCACCTTTGTGCCTTTGTCACCCCCTTTTCCCTGCACAGCTGCCTTCTTTTTCTCTCCAGCCAAAACCAGTCCCATTTCCCTGTTAATTCCTTGAAATTAAAGGGATTTGTCCTGATGGATCACCTACGTTCCCCATCACCGCCCTTACCCACTTCTCTGGAGGGGGTCCCATTTATATGAAAGATTAGTTGGATCTTGAAGCTTTGTTTTCCCTTTTCCTGACTTCAGTTTATTTTTCAAACAGTCCCAGGCTTTGTTGTCCAAGTCCACGTCACCTGGGAGGTGCCCCAGGAGTGCCTGCATGGGAGGAGGAGGAGTCTGCATTAAAAGCAGACCTTGGAGGACTGAATGTGTTAAAAACCGGTTTTAAAGCTGGAGCTGGCTGGGTTTAATCTCTGAGGCTTTTCTTTATGTTAAAACAGCAGCATTTACAAAGAAAGGAGTGCAGATACAGCAATTCTTGTTAGTAACAGGAACCCTTTATCCAGTGGGGTTTTCATTTGTGTTTTGGGTTGCTGTGGCCAGGTTTTGGGAGCAGGGAGGTCACAGGGTGGCTGCTATGAGGAGCTGCCAGAAGCCTCTCCTGCGGCCAAAGGAGCCAATTCCAGTAGTTCCAGGATGGACACAGCTGGCCAAGGCCCAGCCCAGCAGGGATGGAATTACCCTCTTAATTAATAGGGAATGCCAGGGGTGAGGCAGGAGCTGAAGGGCTGCCCAGAGCATGGCAGGGACAAGGCCCTTTCCACCCCAGAGGAAACCAAAAATAACTGGGTGCCAGGTGCCCTCCAGTGCCTTGGCAGGGACAGGGGGTGATAAACAAGAGCCAAGGCATGAGGAGGAGATGTGTGTGTGTGACAGGAGGGCCTGGAGTTGAGGGATGAGGCTGAAGGGCTGGGACAAGCGCTGGGAGAAGCCTGGGAAGTGCACGGACGGGGTGGGAGCTGTGCAGGGGAGGTCAGGGGAGGAACTGTGAGTGGGGCACATGTGGACAGAGCAGCTCCTCTCCCCAGGCACATTTCCCAAATCCCAGAGAAGACAAATGGGGTTTGCTCATGGTTACTGGATAGATTTACAACTCCCTGACACGGGGCAGAGCAAACAGCAGCGGTGGCAGCCTCTAACAGAGACAGATGACAACGACACGTAATGAATGAAAAGGTGATGGAGTGTTCCTGACACAGCAGCCCCCCCAGCCTGCAGCGCTGGCACTGATCTGTGTGACACCGCTGTCACGGAGCCCGCGGCAGATCGATCCCAGCCCCGGGCTGAGCGGTGAAGGGCACTGGATTGGGCTCCAGACCATTCACGGGATCACAGAATCACGGAATGGTTTGGGTTGGAAGGTGCCTGAAAGCTCCTCTCACTCCACACCCCACCACAGACAGGGAAACCTCTCTCCAGGCCAGGTTTGTTCACGTCAGGCACTGAGATTTTATGGTGGGATGTTGAAATTTTTGGTTGTTTGAATGACGGAGAGAGAAACCTGAGCCAGGCTGAACTTCTGAGGGGGGAACACCACAATTTCTGATCCATCCTCGGTTCTGAGTGTTCAGCTCAGTGCAGTGCTGCTGTTGAGACCCAGGAAAAAGCAGCAAAAAGGAATAACAGGTTCATGGCTTGGCTAAGTCTCGGGATTTAGGAGCGGAGTGGATTTTCCTGGACTTCAGGGTTAAAGACAAACCAAGTTCGGTGCTCATATGGGGTTGCTGTGGGCTCAACACCTCAAAATTAGGCTCAACACCTCAAAACCAGTCTAAAAGAGAGGTGGAAGCCCAGCAAGGGCTGAGGTCCACTGTAATCCTGCTCCAGATTCAGCACAAACCTGGGCTTACAGCCTGATCGTTTGGGCCTGCAGAGATTTGGTGACAGGGCTGGGTCACACAGAAATTAAAGACTGAATCTAGGCCATGATAGGCTTAGAGGAGATGATCTCCAAGGCCTTTTGCAGCCTAATTGATTCTGTGATTCCATGGCAATGCATGCGTTTGCCAAGGGGGGTGCACAGGCCTTTGCTGGGGCAGTTTTAGGGCCGGGGCTGAGGGGTGGCTGGGTTAAGCCTGGCTCTGTGTGAGTTTGGGGGGCTCTGCTGCAGGCTGGAGCTGCCAGGGCTGAGCTCTGCTGATCACAGAGGGATTTCAGGTGCCAAACTGGGCAGGTGAAGTTTTGCTGTGAATTAAACCCTGCCTTAAACCCCACCCAGGCCTTGGCTGCCCCAAATCCTCCTCCCAGCCCAGCACGGGGTCACTGCCCCCCAAAAACACAGCAGGGCTGGTTGCAAATCAGCGTCACTGATTCAGGGAGTTTCTTTCATGCCTTGGATCTCATTCACAGCTTGATCCACACACAGCTGAGGGATAATTGGGCACTTGGAGCACTGGAAAGGGGAGGGAAGTGGTGGAAAGGGGAGGGAGGGGCAGGCAAACATTTGGGACAAACCCTTGCTGCTGGCACTGCTGCCACAGTTTGTGTATCCCGGAGCTTTCTCTGGATTTCACACAGATCCTGTTGTTTTAGCCCTTTGTCCCTGGATGGAGGGAGACTCTGGGCAATTTCCAGCTCCCATTTTTTAATGGTTGCACATCGTCCCTCCTCCTCCTCCTGCTGCTGCCAGTTCAGGAGAGCGCTGATAAGAGCTCTCTGCACGCTGATAAGAGCTGCTCTGCACGGGGCTCATCCCAGGCATCGGCTCTTCCAGGATTTCCAGCCCGTGTCCATGGACACAGCCGGCACATTCCCTGGAGAGAGCTGGAATTCAAACACTGGTGTTTGCTGCTCCGGAGCAGGAAGGGAAGCCCAGCCCAAAACAGCCTTACTCACCTTCCGTCCCCTCCCCAGAGCCACCACCACGGGATAATCCAGCACTTTCCCCAGGTCTGTCCCCGCCAAGGACTCACAGAGCCCTCCCAGTGTCACCATTAACGGCAGGACAGCCCGTGCTGGGCGAGCAGAGCTGGGCCAGCAGGGAGGACGAAGCCATTCCCCCCTGAAAAGAATGAGAGACTTGTCTTTACAAACAAGCTCTGGGGCTGCTGGTTGATGAAATTAGCACTGAGAGATAGAAAGAAACAATGAGAAGGGTTCCACTGATTGATGAATGGAAGGAGATGTGTCTCTACAAACTGTAGGTCTGCTGATAAATGAAATTAGATATTGGGAGATGAAAGAAACAATGGGAAAATCATAAAATTCAACAAGAACTAAAAATAAAGGAGGGTGATACATTAAAAGGGAACCTTAGGTATTAGGAGTTCCGGGAAGTCTTTACCTCTCAAGTACCTCAGCCAATGGGGAAAGAGAGAGGGAAATGCGGTCGGGAAATTAGGATAAAAAGGAGGCTGCACTCTCCAAAAATTTGAGAGACCCCAGGGGAATGCGCCATGGCCTCTCCCTTTATTCAAATTAAGTAACAGAACTCCTCTGTCTCCTTTTTGGACATAAACCTCTGGTGTTTGTGGATTAATTTTCCTGACACCCCTCATTCCCTCTCCCTCCCCTCAGGGAAGCTGAGGCACCTCCTCGTTTCCCACCAAAGCAGCAGCAGGGGCTGGAGCCAGGGTAGCAGCCCAGGGGACAGGGGACAGGGGACAGGGCTTGTCCTGCGGCTGCTGCGGGGCTGCTGTGCCCAGTCCCTCCGGGTTTGTTCCCGTTGGGAATTCGGTGTGCTGCTGGCGCTCCAGGATGGCTGCCAGGAACCTGTTCTCACTGGGAGTAGCCCCAGTGCTCTTGTCCCGAGGGGAACTGGAGTCTCTGGAGAGGAAAATCCCCCTCCACTGCTGGGCCATGCAAACATCCCCCCATCGTTCTCAGATCCCTGCAGTGTTCTCCAGGGGCCAGGAAGCACCAGGACTGGGAGATTTTTGAGGGATCTGGGGGATTCCCTTGCTGAGGGCAGGGGGAACTCCAAGAGGGTCATGATTTCCTATGGAGGGCACAGATCCTGAGCTGCTCCTGCTCAGAAAAGTCCCCCAGGCTGCTCTTGCCCTTTTGTTTCTTCCTGATTTTGTCCATTGGACCTCACCAGTTTTATGGAGCTGGGAGCACTTCAGCTGGGCTGAGAGGGCTGGGATTGTTCAGCCTGGAGAAGGGAAGGCTCCACGGACCCCTCCCTGTGGCCAGGTTGGATGGAGCTTGGAGCTGGACAAGGGAAAGTGTCCCCGCCCATGGCAGGGTTGGAACCACATGAGCTTTAAGGTCTTTAACAACCCGAATCACTGGGAATTATGATCCTGTGGCCTTCCAGGACTTAATGGGGGCTGATAAAAATGAGGAAGAGCAATTTCTCCACGATCAGAGAGTGATAGGACAAATGGGAATGGTTTTAAACGAAAAGAGATTTAGATGAGATGTTAAGAAGAGGGTGAGGGTGGGGAGGCCCTGGCACAGGGTGCCCAGAGAAGCTGTGGCTGCTCCTGGATCCCTGGCAGTGCCCAAGGCCAGGCTGGATGGGGCTTGGAGCAGCCTGGGACAGTGGAAGGTGTCCCTGCCATGGCAGGGGTGGGATGAGATGAGCTTTTAGGACCCTTCCCACTACCGCTTCCTGTTTTAGGAACCCCTGAGCCTCACTCACCCCACAGCCGCCCTGGCACCATGTGCAGCACAGCTCTGCCGAGGAGCTGCGGGGAAAACCAAAATCCTCCTTTGCGATGACATTTCCGTGGGACAGGCCCTCAGACCTCCTGCACACTCCCCTACTGAGCTGGTGACAGTCCCAGTGCCACCAGCCAGCCCCTGTGACAGACAAGACATCCCAGCAGCTGCTCCTTCTCCCTTGCTGTGCCCCTGGCTCCTCCCGATCCAGCTCGGAGCACACAGATTGCTGCCCAGCCCTGTGATTTATTCAGCTGCCTGCTGCAGGTGCTGGCAGGGCTGTGCTGTCCCTGCTCAGGCTGAACACTCAATAAAGCCTGTCCATAAACACAGAGGCCAGAGGGGAACATGCCCTGACAATGGGAATAAACAAAACCAGGGAAGCTCGGGGTGCAGGAGACAAAGAGAGGCAGAAACATGGCTCTGTCAGGCCAGGGGAGCCCTGCAGGGTCAGGATCCGCTCAGGATTTTTATTAATGGCACAAATGATGGGCTGGAGATGCATTTAAACCTCCAACCTGAGCTGGAAGGAGCTCAGAGAGCAGGGCTGGAGTTCAAATCTGACCTCCCTAAATAAAGATTAACGTTGCAAAATGAGTAAGAGAAAATTCAGAAAGATAAATGGGAAGCGATGAGCTCAGGGGAGAGATACTCCACTGAAAAAGCAAAGGAAGATAAGTGAGGAGGCCATGGCAGGTCTGAGCCAGGTGTGCTATTCCCAATGGGAAAACCCTCTGTCCCTGCAAGAGTTGGACCCCTGAACCCCAGGGTCAAGATTTGTGACTGGAAAACATCATTCCACTCCCTGGGACAGGGAACGGCTGGAGCTGGGCCAGGGCAGGCTCAGGCCTCAGATCAGGGAAAGGTTCTTCCCCCAGAGGGTGCTGGGCACTGCCCAGGCTCCCCAGGGAATGGGCACGGCCCCGAGGCTGCCAGAGCTCCAGGAGCGTTTGGACAGCGCTGCCAGGGATGCCCAGGGTGGGATTGTTGGGGATCTGGGCAGGGCCAGGGGTCCCCAGCTCAGGAGATTCCAGGATTCTGTGATCCTCTGTTGGAGGAGCTCAGGCTGTGATGAGCCATCAAGTATCCAAAGGAATGAGGATTTTCCCACTGGGCGTTTTCCCATCTGAATGGGCCTGGAAATCCAAGGGGGAAACTGAGCATCCCTTCCCTGCATCCCAACATCCACTGAGCCAGGAACAGATCCAGAGCAGCAGGAAGGGACAGAGGGGAGGAAATCACAAGGGAATGTGCTGGAAGACTGTTGGTCCCCTGTTGCACTTTTCCAGGTACTCTGTGCAGGGAGTGACTCGATGATCCCATCTGCCCCCAGCGTCACCCTGGAAGATCTGGGATACCTTTGAGAAGACCACAGAACACTGTGGAGCAGGCACAGTGCATTCCCTGCTTCAGGGTGATCCCTACAAACTGCTCTTCCCAGTGCTCCTTAGCCAGGAAACCTGAGGAAATGGATTTGGAAGTGGCTGATCAGAGGATGAAGATTTCCTACGTGGAACCAACATTTCAATGAGCCCCAAAATGAAACAGGAGAGAATTCCCAGCAGAGCAGGGACAGCCTCTCTCTCCATCTGCCTGTCCTTGGGATTTTCCAATCCATCATGTCCAAGAAGGGCTAAAATTCCAGCAGGTATTCCTTGAATGAAGAGCAATGAGGAAAGAATGGGTTCTGGATGAGGAACAGTGAGAGTTTGGGGTGGTTTTTCTTTTTAAATCCAGCCAGGCTTGGAGGGATATTGCTCCCTATAAATCCACAGGAGAAATCTCCAAGGAGGGAAAGAGGCGTTTAAGCTAAAAGCGATATTATCACAGAGATAGGGGGCTACAAAGTGACCAGAGATAAATTCAGGGTGGAAATCGGAAGAAGTCTCCAAACAGTTGGAAAATGAAGGGCTGGCACAGCTCCACAGATGGGAGGGGAGGGGAAGGAAGAGAGAGGGAGAGAGAGAAAGGAAGGAGAAGGAGAAGGAGAAGGAGAAGGAGAAGGAGAAGGAGAAGGAGAAGGAGAAGGAGAAGGAGAAGGAGAAGGAGAAGGAGAAGGAGAGGGAGGAGGGGAGGGGGAGGGGGAGGGGGAGGGGGAGGGGGAGGGGGAGGGGGAGGGGGAGGGGGAGGGGAGGGGGAGGGGGAAAGGAAGGAAAGGAAAGGAAAGGAAAGGAAGGAAAGGAAAGGAAAGGAAAGGAAAGGAAAGGAAAGGAAAGGAAAGGAAAGGAAAGGAAAGGAAAGGAAAGGAAAGGAAAGGAAAGGAAAGGAAAGGAAAGGAAAGGAAAGGAAAGGAAAGGAAAGGAAAGGAAAGGAAAGGAAAGGAAAGGAAAGGAAAGGAAAGGAAAGGAAAGGAAAGGAAAGGAAAGGAAAGGAAAGGAAAGGAAAGGAAAGGAAAGGAAAGGAAAGGAAAGGAAAGGAAAGGAAAGGAAAGGAAAGGAAAGGAAAGGAAAGGAAAGGAAAGGAAAGGAAAGGAAAGGAAAGGAAAGGAAAGGAAAGGAAAGGAAAGGAAGGAAAGGAAAGGAAAGGAAAGGAAAGGAAAGGAAAGGAAAGGAAAGGAAAGGAAAGGAAAGGAAAGGAAAGGAAAGGAAAGGAAAGGAAAGGAAAGGAAAGGAAAGGAAAGGAACTGAGTCAGTTTTGAGTTGGAACTTGGGATAAATGTGGAGTCTGAGAGAGCTGGGGGCTGGAGGTGATGACACTGAAGGCTCTTTTTGTATGAGCAGAAGGGGATTTCTGGCTTCAGTCCTGGTTCCACTGTTCAGCAGAGCTGCCTGGAATCTCAGAGGAGAGGGACACTCCAGTCCCACAGCCCAAATCCAGGGGTGCAGGGAGCTGAGGGGACAGGGTGAAGGCAATTGCCAACATTCCCAGCTGTACCAGGAGTTCTGGCCATAAATTAGGAAGAAAGGACATGCACAAACAGCAGTGCTCTTTGCAGCCATCGCTGCAGCCCCAAATTCCCACAGAACCCTTGGAGCGCAAGCTGGGAGAGCAGCCCCTCCCCAGGGACAGCAGGAGGGGGCTCTGGAGGGGCATGGGACAGCCCCGAGGACGGAAATGTCCCAAGCAGGAGCAGGATGAGGGAGGGAAGTGCTCTCCTGGGACACTGCCGGAGAGTTGAACTCGAGTTTTTGGTGTTTCTGACACAGTCTGGGGCGCTCACACAGTCAGGGGAGGTTGAGCCACGGCCGCAGAACTGAGGCACAGCCCCGGCTCCCACCTCCCACATTCCAGGAACATTCCCGTTGCCACAGCAACGGCGGGATCGCTGCTTCCCACGGCTGGATGGGCACGGCCAGAGATGTTTGAAGTGCTCGGTGATATCAATTATCGCCCATCCCTTAATGAACCCTTCCTAGAAACCCCAGGCTGGGCTTTACAAAGCCCAGACCGTTTCCATTTTTCCATTTGCTGCTCTGTCACAGGAAAGTGGGATTAATTTAGGGAGTAAACCACCCTCGAATGGTGTCCCTAAAGCTCCAGAGTGACTTTAATCCTCAACGGAAGCACTTGGGAAAATCCACGTTGAAAGGAGCGGTTTCGAGTCACTTCAAGGCAACCACGACATGGGACCTGGGAGCTGCTGGCTCCTCGTTTGTTTTCCACATCCAGGAAGGAAAAGCAGCCCCTCTCCGCTTGGATTTTTTCTTTACTGGATAAAAAAACCATGACAAAACACCAAGAAGGAAGAGTAAGAGGGCTGAGAAATGAGAGCTGCGTGTTTTGTGTCCTCTGCAAAGAGGATCCACAACGAGGAGAAAAGGGCTGTGGGCTCAGCAGGAGGACAGAGGGAAGGATTGGGAGAGCTGGGAAAAGGAAAACAAGTTTGGGATGGTGGGATGATGCAGAAAAGGCTCGTTAAAAATTCTGTTTCAAATGGGGGTCGAAGGGAACTCGGGGGTTTGTCTAAACCCAATTTTGTGTGCATGGAATGAGCTGATGCTCCATGGAAATGTGATCCTGGCAGAGCTCCCCGCTCAAACACTGCGGGAATGCTGATCCCAGAGCTGGAGCTGCTCCTGCCTGTCCTGCCCTGTGCCTGGAGACCCCGGGAATGCCGGGATGGGCTCCTGCTCCTCCCCACATGGGAGGTTGATGTCTCCAGGACCATGAAGCCACAACCTGAAGCTCATTCCAACAGTGGCATTTCAGGATACACAGCCCAAAAAAAACCGGTTTAGGTTTCCTAAAAAAAAATTCCCATTTGCAGTTGAATTTATCTGGAGATTTTCCCTTTTTGTTGTGTTTTTTTCATGGGAAGAAACTTCTTTTGTAGCTGCTCAAATAATCACTGCGGTGCCTGCCTGCCAGGTCCTGTCAGAGCTGTTTGACCACCCTGGAATTATTGATTCTGGCAAAGCCTCGAGACCACAGACACGACGAATTCCCAGATAAATCTTGGCCGCCTCGGGAATGACAGACATCTAATGAACTTCCAGAGCAAGTTCAGCTTCAAGGGACAGCACTTCAGCTCCTCAGATGTTTGACAGGCACACTCAGCTAAACTGGGAAGGATAACAATGTTCTGAGGCACTTGGAACAACCATCCCTGCTCCATGTTCTCCTTCCCCATCGCTCCTCCTGAAAAATGGCTTCTTAATGGATTTTTCTGTAATAAACTTAACGTCTCCAGATTTTATTTCCCACTTGAGGTCTAAATCATCTTTGCCATAAATGTAAAACAGCTCAGCCAATGGTTTGGTGGGGCAGGTTTACAATATATCATTCCAAGAATAATTTAGAAACCTGGGAAGTTTTGCTTCCCTATAAATTCGCTCAGCTCATTACTGAGATAGGCTGCAAAATGAGTGGATTCCCACTGGAAAACGGGAGCAGTGGAAATCTGCGAGCCAGGGGTTGGTTTTGATTGCTTTGCAACACTCCAAACTGATGTTTCTTGTGAGCAGGGGGTGGATGATCCATATTGGATCACACAGGAGGGCTCCTGAGTGGCTCTGGATTAGCCAGGACATGGTGGAACAGCTCAGAGGAAGAGGAAGAGGGACCCTCTGAGCCTTCATCTCCTCCACCTTCCCTCACCCCCTCAGCATGGGGAAGGAAACTGTGAGCAGCTCCACGAGCGCTGGAGCAGGGCTGGGAAATCCATGGATAACAGCTCCACCTCCTTTGCTCCATTGCTCCTGGGTTAGGTGGTGCTTGTGGGGCTCTCAGACAAGAGTTTGAGATACACGAGCACAGCAAACAGGGAATCGCAGCTGGAGAATCCCAACTCAGCTTCCTGGGAAGACTTCAGGACAGAGCCAAGCCTGCCTGGATGGGGAATCCTGCACCAGGGGAACTTCAGGAAAAAATTCTTCACAGAAAGAGTGGTCAGGCTTTGGCACAGGCTGCCCAGGGCAGGGCTGGAGTCACCAACCCTGGAAGTGTTTAAAAATGTGGCATTTGGAGACATGGTTTAGTGGGAATGGTGGGATTTGGTCCAAGGTTGATTGATGATCTTGGAGGTCTTTTCCAACTTGGATGATGCTGGGAACTCAAGAGGAAGTTGAGCTGTTCTGAGCAGAGAGTATTTTCTGCCTTCCTCTCCTCCAGGCCACTCCTGGGACAAGCCAGACTGCAGGAATGGGAGCAGAATCACCACAGGTTTGTTTGGAGTTTGGATTTAGCTGCTCCTGAGGTCACCTCAGAGAGGCACTGCCAGGGTGAGGTTTGTGCTCCCAAGCCCGATGAGGAGAATGTGGATGGATCCTGGGCAGGGTCTTCTACCAGACTGTCCTCAAAAGCCATTCCCAGTGAGGAATTCATCCAGGTCAGTCCTCTCCTATCACACTTTTGGGTTCATATTTTAGTTTCAGGAGGGTGTTGCAGAGCCACGTCCCTTTGGGGTGTGTGGGGTCATCTGTCTCCCCTCACAAGTGACAAAGACCCTCCCAGCCATGAGCACACCCCACAAAGCCACCCACAACCAGACCCTGCGTGGGCTCCGTGGCTGTGGCCCTAATGCAGAGAGGGTTTAAACCAAAGATCCAGACCTGAATCCAAGAACTGATCCCTTCAAATGCTCCTGGTTCTGGATACAGGGGTCAGTGGAAGTTCTCATCCCAAGGCAACCATCTCCCAACAATGCCCTGCACGAAGAGTAAATCCACCTCTGGTAAACTTCCCAGTTTTCCATGACATCAACAGCCTCAAGGATTCCTGAAAAAGCAGGAAATTCCTTTAGATAATTCTTCAGAAGTGAGCTATAGAAATGGATCGTTTCATGCTATGGAATTACAACAAAATCCCAACAATCCTGGCCTCTGTCAAGGAAACTCCAACCCCAAAGCTGAGGATTTCTGCAATCCCAGGTGAGCAAACCAGGTACAAGCACCTCTCATCCCGAAGACTTTCCCACCACAGCTGTGCTCTGCTTTGAGCTGGGCTTTGTGGCCACAAAAAGGCTCAAACAGGCCCCAAACAGGGCCTAAACAGGCCCCAAACAAGCCCCAAACAGGGCCTAAACAGGCCTTTAACAGGCCTCAAACAGGGTCTAAACAGGCCTTTAACACGCCTCAAACAGGCCCCAAACAGGCCCCAAATAGGACCTAAACGACCCCAAATAGGGCCTAAACAGGCCTTTAACAGGCCCCAAACAGGCCCTTAACAGGCCTCAAAGAGGCCCCAAACAGGGCCTCAACAGAAGTTAAGTTGTGAACCAAGGGGTGAACGAGGTGTCCTGAATCCCACAAGTGTCCAGCAGAAACCCGGAATTTAGGATTAATGTTCCGTAAATACAGCACAGGGAAATGCACTTGGAATGCAATGATCAAATCTGCATCCTGAAATAGCAATAAATCACCTGGCCAAGGCCTTTCACTTCCAGCCCCGGAATTATTCCCACTCTATCAAACAACTCCTTTCACCAACAGCTCCATCCTCAGATAATTTATGGGCCCTCCTTCCTGTCTGCTTCCCCTCATCTCCATAGAGACAAATGGATTTGGGACAGCATGGGAGAATTTCACTCCGTGGATTGTTAGAAATCTTCTAATTTCCAGCCTTGCTCCACTCAGGGCTGGTTTATATCTATTTGATCTATTTCCGTGTTATCCCCTAATAGCTTTTCCACATCGGATATTATCCCCCAGATGTGTTTCCATTAAGAGCCATCACCCAACCCCTCCAAGTCATTCTGCACTGTTGACAAAGCAAAGCTTTCCAAGTGTGTTTTCCCAAGGCAGGTGCTCCAAGCTCCCTGATCCATCATTTCTCTTTCTTCATGCAACTTAAAACTCATTCCTAGGCCAAACCCATTAGCTGGATAATCTGATTCTTCATCTGAATTAAAACTGAAGAAAATCAAAACATTTTTGTCTTCTCAGATGGGAATATTTGGGTTTCTTTTTCCAAAATCCTTTTTTGCATCATTTATTTTCTTTTCAATTCTCTCGAAAAAGTTTAAAACTCCCTGAAATTGGAATTCAACATTTTCTTTTATCAAAACAGAACAGTCTGCTTGATCCTTATTTTTTTTTTCCAGTATGGGGAATGAAAAGAAAATTCATTTCCATTTCACTTTGTGAAATCGTGGAGATGGGAATTAAATGAGAAATGAGTTCTGGACCCTTAAAGCAGAAGTGCTGCGGTTCCCTGGTGAGGTGGGAGATGTTCCTCCCCACGTTCCTGGAGGCAGGAGGGCAGCTGGCACTGCCATTCCAGTGGTGGGACAGGACTGGGACCAGCACGGGCATGCTGACATCCCTTGGGAGCTGAGAGATCCAGGCTTTTCCCAGGGAGAAGCTCCTACTTACAAAAATCTGTGACAGATTTCACAGCAAACTCAATCTTTGCCAACACGACTCGATTCCTCCTGCTGGGTTTAGATTCCCTTGCAAGAGCCTTATTCCATTTCCCAGGAAATCATTCCTCTTCCTCATTCCCGGTGCTCCCTGCACCAGTCCGGAGGCAGATGGAGCTGGGGCCTTGTGCTCGCGGTGTCCGTAACCCCCCTGCTCCCAGGGCTTGGATTTGGGGGCGTTTTCCAGCTGTGCCCACACCCGGCACTGTCCCCACAGCCGGGGGGACCCCAATCCCTGCCCAGGGTGGGGAACTCTGGCTCATGGAGGGCTGGGATCAGCTGAGATGGGAATTCTCTGCCTGGGCACAGCTCCAGCACCTGGATCTGGGAGCACAATCCTCTGGACACCCATCCTGGGAAGGCTCGGCTGTGGAAACTACCCCTGGAAAACGCTTCCATTTCTGTATGAGTTCTGCTCCTTCAGGAATCCCCTTTGCCCACATTTCTGCTCAGAAGGATCCCAGTCCCGAGCAGGGTTTTCCAGCTGGATCCTGGCCAGATCCCTGCTGTCTCCCAGCTGTTTCTGCCTCTCACTTGCACCCCAGACTGGTCTTATGCCTCCCTTTTCCATCTGCCCACAAACTCTCACCGTTACTTTTAAAGCTTCCCAAGCTGTTTCTTTGCTGTTCTCCTGCAAACACCCCCATTCCCATGGAACAGCCTCAAAATCTTGGCATTTTCCCTCCCCGTTCCCGCATTTCCCTCTTTCAATCTTCATTTTAGGTGTATTTTCAACACTTACCAATTTAAAATAAATTTCTGCTCCAGTCCTTTCAGTGGAGAACTATGGAGAGACATGTTCATCAATCCTTAGGCAGATAAAAGAATCCTTTTTTCCAGCACTACAATCCACAGGCAAAGGGAAAAGGGACAATGGGAAGCTCTGATGTGGAGTCTCCCAGCATGTCCTGCTCTCCATTATCCCAGTGGAGAAAAAATCAGAGCTTTTGGGCTGGGATTTGTGAGATCAAATGTAGGCGATCATTTTAATTGGAATTAATTGCACTGCGCTGGAGGTGTTGGCTCCACGGGAGCCTCCATTGAGGCTCAGAGGGAAGCATGGATGTGGAACAGAACATGGATGCGGAACAGAACAGATCCAGGGGACCTGACCCAGATTCCCTGGATTGGACTGGGGGCCACAAATGGAGCTGGAGGCCAGGCCAGCGGATCCCTCACCCCCAGCAATGGGCAAAGAAACTGGAAAAAAGAGAGACCAGTAAGCTCCTGCCATTAGGAAAGGGCTCCCTGCTGGGGTCAAGGACACACAGGGGTCGTTGATGGACTGGTGTCTCCTTCATGGAAACATTTTGGGCAGCTTCTCCCCAAAAAGGGGACTCTTCTCCCCAGTTTGGTGTCACCACCCTCTATAGGATGCCAGGTGTGCACCAGGCCCTGTGCTGGCTGGCAAAGGGAGGCAAGGACAGAGCAGTCAGGAATTGGCCTTTGGAAGCACTGGAATGTGGTTTTGGAGGAGAGGGTTGGGCAGGAAGTTTAGGGAAGCTCAGGGAGTGTCCCTTCCTTCCCACTATCCCTTTTTGCATCCTTCTGGTACCTCCTGCAGCAGGACACGTCCTTCAGCTGCAGGGTGGAGGCTGAGGGTGAGGTCTGAGATGGGAAAGATGAGGATCCTTTCCCTGTGAGGATCCTTTCCCTGTGGGGATCCTTTCCCTGTGGGGATCCTTTCTCTGTGGCTCCAGAAATTCCTTCTGCACAACTCTCTCTCCCCTTCCTCTGGGACAGCAATTCCGCCTCCCAGGACAGAAATTCCACCTCCTCAAGGTGACAGCCTGAAGCTCGCCTGGCTTGTGCCTTGATCCCTTTGGACACTGGGAGTCCCAGGTCCTTCACAAAGCCCGTGGAGAGGCCTCTGGAAGCTGCAGGAATTTTGCAGACCAGCTCTGCACAGAGTGACTCATCCAGGCTGGGCAGATCAGCCCGTGGGTTTCTTTTTTATCCTGGTTTTTTTCACCATCTCCTCCTCTTCAATCCCCAAAATAAAAAGTCTCCTCATGGGTAACTTGAGTGAAATCCTCGGGATGTTCCTCATGCTCTGCCCTTTCCTCATCTTTTCCAGGTTCTCTCCAGGAGCAAGTTCCCACTAAAGTCCTGCTCCAATGAGATCTCGTTCTGGCTTCAGGCATCCTGCTACAAATCCCAGGAAAACATTTCTTCTCCTGCAGGGGAGCCTTGGTCTCACAGATCTGTTGATGGAGCAACAAGGATTTTCCCGATTTCTCAGGGAAACAGCCTGGAGGAGGTTCAAGTTGGATATCAGGGAAAAATTCTTCACTGAAAGAGTGATTAAGCCCCGGAACAGGCTGGGGTGGGGTCCCCACCCCTGGAATTGTTTGGGAAAGGAGCAGATGAGGCACTTCACTGTGTGGTTGAGTGGATATGGGGATATTCGGTAAAAGGTTGGATTGATGACCTTGGAATTCTTTCCTAGCCCTAATGACTCTGTGATTCCCTGTCTGGTGCGCCTTCCAGTGATGCTCGTGGATCTTCTGTCCAGCTCCTCACTCGCAGAGGAAACGATTTCCCAAGTTACCATGGAGATGAGAGCAATGGAAAAGAACTCGGAGCAGATGGATGCATCCCAAGTGAGCTCCTGTTGGCTCTCCCAGAACAAAGGGAATATAAAGATGCACAGGCTTGGAACAAAACTATGGAAATGATTGATATAAACACTGATATCCCAGGGACGAGAGTGAGGGTGTGAGGGAGGCCAAGGAGCAAAGGGAAACAGGACTTTCCAAGTGGGAAATGGGGAAAAAACAAAGCTTTTAGGGATCCATGATGGACAAAGGGGTTTAATCTTGAAAATGCCTTTGGGATTTTTTCCAGAGACGTTGGCTGCTTTAATTAATGTGATTGATTAGCTCCAGAAATATGTCAGAAGTCGCCTTTCCCTGGTAAAATTCTTCCTAATGGGAGAATATCACTCATGTCCTGAGGCTAATTAATGTCAGGAGTGAGTGATCCCTGGGCCTGATGGGGTCCTCCTGCAAGGAGAAGCTTTACCAGGTTTTCTGGGATATTTTTCTGTGGGAGGGTGGGGAGGCCCTGGCACAGGGTGCCCAGAGAAGCTGTGGCTGCCCCTGGATCCCTGGAAGTGTCCAAGGCCAGGTTGGACGGGGCTTGGAGCAGCCTGGGACAGTGGAAGGTGTCCCTGCCCATGGCAGGGGTGGGATGGGATGGGCTTTAAGGTCTCTTCCCACCCAAATCATTCCATGATTCCATGATTTGGTCTCCTCCATTAGAGCTGCTCAGGAATTTGGGAACATCTTTTTTAGGAACAAGACTTTGAGATGAGGACACATGGCCGGGATGCAGCAGGACAGATCCATGGGCAATTCGGGACTTATCCATAGTGGAAAACACTGTAAGAACATGGATGTTTATCCCCAAAATACGCTGCAATCCCCATTTTCCCCTCCTTGGTGTATCCATAGCCGTGTGTGGAGCAGTGGCAGAGTGAGGCTCTTTCCCCATTTCCCAGGAGAGCCATGGCCCCGGGACACCCTGGATGGTGGGAATGTGCTGCTCCTGGTGGCTGGGGCTGGCAGTGGGACCCAGGAGCAGCACTGAGGGGTCTCTCTAGATTATGGGACTTCATAACAGGACCCGAAACCCCCCCACACCAATGAGAGCCCTTTGGATGAGCCATGGGAATCATGGAATATGTGAGAGTGTCACAATTTGGGATCTCAGGGCATAACCATCCCTTGGGAATCACCCACCAGCCTCTTTTTTTGCAGAGAACTGGGAACTTTTCCTCCAAGGATCTCTATTCCGACATGATGCTGGGTTTGTGAGAAGAAAGCTCAACAATTTTCTGGGAAGCAAAGTTACCCTTTGGAAAACCCCATGGAATGGCCCCCGGGATAATTCAGGCGGGCAGGGATGGGTTTAGATGGGATCAATGGCAGGTGAGTTGTGACAGTGTCATTACCCCTTGTGCTCCATCCCCAGCTGCCTTGCCCCAATCCCAAACTGCCCAAAGATTCCCTGTGGAGCAGGGGCTGTGTCTGCCCATGGATTTATCCAGTGCAACGTGGGCCATGATCCCGACTAAACCTGCCAAGGACAGAGTAAATTATGTGGCAGCCGAGCCTGAAATTCCCATTTTAGCGCCATCATTGCTCCACGCTTTGCTGGGAAATCGCGTGTTCCCTTTTTTTGTGGAATATTTCAATCCCTAATGATGCACAGAGCTGCTGGTCGTTATCACCAACGTAACACATCCTAAATCAGTGTCATAATCCAGGGATCTTAACAACGAGAAAATCATGGAGTTGTTAGGAGGCTGGAAAGGAGGGAATGACTCGAGAAAATCATGGAATTGTTAGGAGGCAGGGAAGGAGGGAATAACTCCTGGCTGGAAGAGTGGTGTGTGAAGTGCCGATGTCTCTGCATATCTGTATCCATTCCAGCAAACATCATCCACTAAAACATTCCCAGGAAAACACAGGGAAGCCCTAAAGGTTCGGGACCCACATCCTGAAGTGAGATGCAAGGTTTGGAATCCAAGGGTCGTTAATGATCCTTATGTTTAACGATAGGGAATAGCGCAGGCAGGTTGCATCTTGTTCCCACAGGGAACTGGTGCTCCTGGGAGTGCTGTGCTGCCAAAGCCCCGTGAGGGGGAACTCAAGGAACTGCTGGGCTTGGGGAGCTTCGGGAAACATTTAGGAAAGTGTTTGGAAAAGGCGGGAGTCAGGGTGGGTTTGTGAGGAGTAAATCATTCCAGACAAACACAATTCCCTCCTAATGGAATAATTCTGGGGCTGGCGAGAGAGCGGCAAATAAATCCCATAAATCTGGGAGGGTTTTCCATGTGCCTTGGCTGGACGCAGTTTCCCAGGATGAATTATCACTGAGCCTTTTAATCCCGGCCTGGAGCTGAGCTTTGCAGGGTTCGTGCCTCGCAGAGCCTGTGTGAGGGTGGAGACTGGGGATGGGTATCCCAGGAAATGCCAGATCCACATCAGCTTCCCACATCCTCTGCTTGACCTCTGCATGTCCCAAGCCCCTGCTGGCACCTCCTGTGACCCCTGGCAGGTGTCACAGCACTGGGACAGTTGTCCCTTCAGGTCAGAGCCAGCTGGAGGATTTATTCAGCCAGATTTGGGTGCTGCCCTCAGGTTGGTGACCGGTCACCTCCTGGCTCCGTCGCTGGCACGGAGCTGTCACTCACAGCCTTCAGAGGACACGAGGAGCAAATCCTGGTGGGAAGCTGTGCTGTGCTGCCATTGAGATTTCATGGAGACCCAGCATTGTCCTGATCCTGATGGGAAGGGTTCTGGCCCACAGGTGGCCTGAAAATCCTGATGAATCCTTTCATGTAGGACCTTAAATCCCATCCCATCCCACCCCTGCCATGGGCAGGGACACCTTCCACTGTCCCAGGCTGCTCCAAGCCCCGTCCAGCCTGGCCTTGGACACTGCCAGGGATCCAGGGGACAGCCACAGCTTCTCTGGGCACCCTGTGCCAGGGCCTCCCCACCCTCCCAGGGAACAATTCCTTCCCAATATCCCATCCATCCCTGCCCTCTGGCAGTGGGAAGCCATTCCCTGTGTCCTGGCACTGACTGCCCAGGTAAAAATTCCAGGGTGTTGTTCCAGGACAACTGTGGTTCACATCAGTGACTTTGCATTCCTGGGGCATGAAGGAGCCTTTGGAATCAGCCTCCACCAGGAGCTCTGGGCCAGACTCTCCCGATCCTGATGACACAGATGGATTTTCCTTCCCAATGTGAAGAAAGGACTCTTTAAAATGAGAACAGGACAAGCCAAAGCTGCTGAGTTAACAAGAGAAATGAAAGGGCTCGAGGGAAGGATGAATGGAATGTTCATGGAATCATGGAATGGTGTGGGTGGAAAGGACCTTAAATCTCATCCCATCCCATCCCATCCCATCCCATCCCATCCCATCCCATCCCATCCCATCCCATCCCATCCCATCCCATCCCATCCCCTTCCATGGTGGAACTATGCCAGGTTGCTCCAAGCCCCATCCAACCTGGCCTTGGACACTTCCAGGGAAATGTGCTGAGCTCGAGTGACAACACCAAAAACCTTTGTGGGTTTTCAGACTGACTCATCCCAATGCCAAGGGACACCTTCCTCCCCCCCCCCCAAAAAAAAGGGTGTCTCAATCCATTATCCGTGGTTTTGAAAGGAAAATAAACCCAGGTAAAATTCTACGGAATGTAAAAGATTGGATTCTGTTATTCCAGGAGACACTGCCAGCCATACATTTTATCCCACTCCATTACTGTTCTGTCCGGGAATCATGGAAATGAATAGGATTCAAATGAAGGCCCCACAAAGTGAGATAAAAGTGGGATGCAGCTCACATGGGAAAATGTGGGATTTTGAGACAGTTTGAGACAGCTGAGAATCAAATGTGCTCCCAAAAAAATATTCTCTCTGGGGCAGAAAGAGGGAGAGAAGTGAAAGTTGTTTCTTCACTGCCACCCACAGAAAGCTGGAGATTATTTTAGGGAAGAGCTTGTACAAGCTGCTCCATGGGAATCTGCAGGATGGAAGAAATCCCAAATAACTTCTCTGCTGAGGGCTGTGCTTATTCTGTCCTTTGTATGGCACGTTCTTCAAATCCCTGCACAGGTGGAAATCATGGGATCCTGTAATGGTTTGGGTGGGAAGGGACCTTAAAGCCCACCCAGTGCCACCCCTGCCCTGGGCAGGGACACCTTCCACTGTCCCAGGCTGCTCCAAGCCCCAATGTCCAGCCTGGCCTTGGACACTGCCAGGGATCCAGGGGCAGCCACAGCTTCTCTGGGCACCCTGTGCCAGGGCCTCCCCACCCTCCCAGGGAACAATTCCTTCCCCATATCCCTTCCATCCCTGCCCTCTGGCAGTGGGAAGCCATTCCCTGTGTCCTGTCCCTCCAGCCCTTGTCCCCAGTCCCTCTCCAGCTCTCCTGGAGCCCCTTTAGGCCCTGCAAGGGGCTCTGAGCTCTCTCTGGAGCCTTCTCTTCTCCAGGCTGAACAATTCCAGCTGAAACACACATTCCAAAAATTATTTCAGGAAAACTGAGACACCAAGCCCCTGCTTATCCAGGTTTTTTCATCTTCAAAAGAAATCACGGCCTCATTAATGAGAACTTGAAAGGTGTGAGACAGAAAACGCTGTTGTTCTGGATCCCTGAATCTGGGAAAATCGGGAGCTATGGCTGGAGCAGGGATGTGCCTGTGTCAGGAATGTGCCCTGGGGCATTCCTGAGTCAGGAATGTGCCCACAGGAATCAGGAGCTCCACTTGTGGTGCCTCTTTTGGCTGTGGAGAGGTCACCTTGGACAAGTGACCTGCTCTTCCCGTGGCTCTGCCCCCGTGCCCAGTGGGAGTGGAATGGGCACTCCGGGATGCCCTGGGATGAGCCCCATCAGCACACGGAGATGCTCCAACACTGCAATTTGGGATATAATTCCAGGCAGGGTGGAGAGGAGACTGTGCTGAGAGCTCTCATTTTCTATGACTCGTCCCCATCCAGCCCCTCCAAACAGCAGGGATTTGTTTTCCAGCATTTTCTTTCCCAGGGCTGAGTGGGCTCCGTTGTGATCCCATGGGAATGGGAGCCTGCTCTTCCCACCCTGAGATGAGACAGCTCCTCTGGAAACACTTTTTCCTGGTTTAATTTGCATCTTGTCACTGGAAAGCTGCCTCTCCACTGGAGTTTGGTTTTCATTGGGGGTTTCTCGGATGGCTGCAGGAATTCTGCAGTCCAAGAGCTTCCCGTGGCCTCTGGGGTCTTGGAAAGCTTCTGGGTCAGACGAGACGTGAGTCTCAGTCTCATCCTGAGGATTTTCATCTGGTTTCTAAATATTCCAGCGTTCTCCTCTCATTTAAATTCCTCCCAGCTGGAAAGTTTTGGAATCAGCATAAAGAGCAAAAGGGGCAAAGGAACAACAAGGAGAAGATGTGGAAAGAGCTTCCCAAGGGACTGGGCAGTGACAAAGTCCTGGAGCTGCCAGTGCCTCTGGATATATCCCGTGTATCCCAGAGTGCCTGGCTCTGCTGAGGGTCACTGAACCGGAGAAGGGAATTTTTTGGGAAAAAATGACATAGGGAAAAAATAATTCCAGAAGATTTGTGAGGTCTCAGCTTTGGAATTTGCAGCTCCTGGGTCCCACTGCCAGCCCCAGTCACCAGGAGCAGCACATTCCCGCAATCCAGGGTGTCCCTGGGCCACGGCTCTCCTGGGAAATGGGAAAAGAGCCTCACTCTGCCACTGCTCCACACACGGCTGTGGGTACACCAAGGAGGGGAAATGGGGATTGCAGCGTATTTTGGGGATAAGCATCCATGTTCTTATCACGATGGATAAGTCCCGAATTGCCCAAGGATCTGTCCTGCTGCATCCCGGCCACGTGTCCTCATCTCAAGCCCTTGTTCCTATAAAACATATTCCCAAATTCCTGAGCAGCTCTAAGGGAGGAGACCAAATCATGGAATGGTTTGGGGTTTTTTTATAGGGACCACATTGGATTAGGATCGCAGGAAGGCAAACCCCTTTCCAGGGGGATTTTCCAGGGGGATTTTGCAGGGTGCAGCCTCCATCCCTCATGGAGGTGGCTGTTCCAATCTGAATTAGTCAGCACTTGTCCGACACTAAAACTCCCACCCCAAGTGCTACATCCATCGGATTTCTCTTGGAAAGAGATTAAAACACAGCAGGACAAACTGCAGCTTTCCCTCCATCCAAAAAACCAGACAAGCTGGGGGTTATTCCTTTATTTTGGAAGCTTTGTAAACAGATCCAAAGCCCACCCTGACCATGCTGGAGCCAGACCTGGCAGAGCCAGGAAGCCTTTCCAAGGGGATAATTCCCTGCAGGAATCCCCACACGTGTCTGGGGTGTTTTGTTTCCCCAGACATCCCAAGTTGCTTCCTTGCTTCCCTGTCAGGGACAATTTGTTTCCCAACAGCGCACAGCAAACAGGGAAGGTCTTCCCTCCTCCTGCATCCTGCTGGGAATGCCTCCAGCTGCTCCCTGGAGCAGCAGCAGGAGCTGGCCAGCTTCCAGCCCGCCAGGATTTCAGCTGAAGTGAATGAGCTCGGAAAAAAATCCAAGCATCTGGTGCAGATTATCCAATTTCTATCCCTCTTTCATTTGGCAGCCAGGAGCTCCGGCAGCTGGGCCACAGAAATTGTGGGAGCTTCAAAGTCCTTTAAAAACCCTTTGGACTGGGAATTCTGGGCTCTTTCCTTGCTCTCTGCCCAGCTCAGGCTGGTTTAGGATTTTGGAGGCTGTCCCAAAACAAAAGATTCAAGTCCAGCACTGCCAGCAGGGACCTTCCAGAGTGAAATGATTCCTTTAATCCCTGCGGAAAACAGGGAATTCATGGGTATCCTGCAAACTCCGCGTGTTATCCACCTGCCCGGGCAGGGATTTATTTCCTGTGCTGCTCCATTAGGAGAATTAAACTCCATTTTTGGTTTGGGGTGAGGCGCTCTGAGCCCCAGCAGCAGCTGGAGCATCCATGGTGGGCTCTGCCATCCCACTTTGCTCCTCAATATCCACACTGAGCTCCAGGGAATGTGCTTGGATGTGTCTATAGGGCTGCACCCCCAGAGCTGGACTCGGGTTTAAGTGGTCCCAACCCCATCCCTGCCCCTGTTCCACCTCCTGCAGCGTTCCCCTCCCAGCCTTCCCTGACTCCCACTCTTCCCTGAAGAGGAGCAGAGCCCCAGACTCCCCTTTTAGAGCCCATTTTCCCTGCTTCCCTATTTCTTGTCTGTTTCTGAGGGACAGGGAAGTGTGAAACCTCGCTGCTCTGCTTTCCAGCTCGATGCTGCCGTGGCCCCACTCAAATATATTTTGACATCCTCAAGTTATTCTCTGCACCTCTTTATTTATTTAGCGGGATGAAGGATTCATTCCCCCCCGGACTAACGGTGCCCAAGGATTCCCACCCGCAGCTGCCCCCGCACTTCATCCTCGGCTGCTGGAATTGTTTGCATCCATTCCGGAGCTATTGCACTTCATTCCTGCCCAATAGATTTTTATTTGGGTATAAAATCAAAATGTGACAGCACATGGAAAGTTAAGGAGTGGAGAAATCCATAAATCACTTTTATACAGCGGAGCTGACGTGAGTGTGCTGCTCTGGCCTTAACTAGTGCTCAGCCAAACTCCAGTTTAAGCTTGGTTTTAAGGGGTGCGCGAATCACCCTGAGTTTTCTCTTCCCTGAAAATCCTTTCCTAATAATCCTAATTATCAGCCAGGGATGTCTTTACACCCCCCGTTCAGCCCTTGGAGCCCTGCTGGGCTTGGGGCACCCCCCTGGAATTCATGGTTCCTCAACCCTCCTGTGCATCCACGTCTCATTCCATGGGTGGAGATCACTTGGAGATGTTCCCGCATAGCAGGAGATGTTTCTGCTGGACAACAGGAACTTTGGGAAGTTGTGTGGGACAGGTGGAGACCCTTTGTGTGCTGGTCCTTGAGCTCTGTGCCCAGGCAGGGGCAGGACAGGGAGGAGAGGACGGGACATCAGGCAGGAGCTGCTTCCCCTCATGGGAAACACATGGACAGAGCTTTCCTGGAGGCTTCCATTCCCTCCTCAGCAAGACTCTGCCATCAGAACTTGTGGAAATGGAAATGGAATCATGGAATCATGGAATGCTTTGGGAGGGAAGGGACCTCAAAGCCCATCCAGTGCCACCCCTGCCCTGGACAGGGACACCTTCCACTGTCCCAGGCTGCTCCAAGCCCCATCCAGCCTGGCCTTGGACACTGCCAGGGATCCAGGGGCAGCCACAGCTGCTCTGGGCACCCTGTGCCAGGGCCTCCCCACCCTCCCAGGGAACAATTCCTTCCCAATATCCCATCCACCCCTGCCCTCTGGCAGTGGGAAGCCATTCCCTGTGTCCTGTCCCTCCATCCCTTGTCCCCAGTCCCTCTCCAGCTCTCCTGGAGCCCCTTTAGGCCCTGGAAGGCCACAATAAGGTCTCCCTTGGAGCTTCTCTTCTCCAGGCTGAACAATTCCAATAGCATTAAAAGCGGTCTCTTTTTTTCCATTAAGTTAAAAATTACATTCCATGGTTTTTTAAATATTTGTATTAATTATTCCGAGTCATTTGCTGCATTCCATGATTAATAACTCCGGCAAAGTTCTTCCGAAGTCCCTCCTTTGCTGTATTTGACTTTTTTGGAGCCATTACCTTGAGGGGTTTTGCTCCTCAGCTCGCACCTGAGGGGTACAAGGACGGGGAGGGATTCAAGGGAGGTGAGGGACGTGAGGGATATGAGGACATGTTGGAACAGCAGGATTTGGGATTTCTAAGCTGTTCCTCTGCTCCATATGGACAATAAGGGATGTGTTGGCCATAAATGAAGGATTTTACCCCAACAGAGCAGTGTGTGAGCAGGAATGGTGGGAATTCTCCCCCTGGATCGTCTCCTGGTGGGACACACTGCCCCCCACCCTGCTCGCAGAGCTCCGAGCAGCTGGAGAGGAGCATTCCAAGGAATCTCCCTGCCTGGAAGTCCAAGGGCTTTGGATCAGGCATTCCAACCACGGAGCATCCAGCAGGGCACGGGACCAGTGAAACTCCAGGATGTGCAGAGCCCACCGTGGGAATCCGTGGAGATGGAAAGAGGAGAGCAGGACCTGTTCTACCGAAGGGAAAGGGCTGGAGATGGGAAGGAGCGGGACCCTCATCTCCCTCATCCTCCCTGGGTACGGATTGTCCTGCCAGGGATGGGATGGATGTCTGGTTCTGAAGGAGTGATCCCAATTCCCAAGATGCTGAGGAGGAGAGTCAGGAGGAAAGGATCCAAAACTGTTGGGAATTTTTGGCTGTCTCACTTTGATTTCTTCTGGTTTTTCCCCTCGTTTGCCTTGAACCAGAATCCCTGGATCAGTTCCGAGGTGTTTGTCAAGCCCTTGGACATCCTCCATGGAAGGCCCAGATCCATGGGAATGATCCCATTATTATTCTTTATTATTATTATTATTATTATTATTATTATTATTTGCATTTTCCCACTGGCCTGTGGGAGATGGATCTGAGGACAAACATCCCAGGAAAACAGCTCGGGAAGGAGAGACAAACCAGGAGCAGACCCTGGATTTCTCCACCTCTCCCTCCATCTCTCATTTTCCAGTTTTACCTTTTCCCAGCGGAGAAGACTCCGAGGGAGAGGAGCTTCCTCCAGCAGAACAGCCGGGGGCAGGGAGAAAGCCGGATTTATTCTGGGATTTCTGCTAAGGAGGGGAAGGTCAGGAGAGCCCTTTGGAAAGGCTGGATGAGGTTCCCACCACGGAAACACTTGGCAGCACTTCCCAAGAGCACAGGAGTCTCCCACAGCCACAGCATCCACTGGCCTTGGATTTGGGAGAGAAAACCAGGGGGGAAAAATAGGAACAGAGTAAACAGCCCCTGTTCCCAAAGTTTTCATGGCTTGCCCGCCAATTCCCGCCGCCAATCAATTGCTGAACTGAGGATGTTGCTCCGAGCTCATGGCAAAGGTGGATTGACAGATCCTGAGCCTCGGGACAACACAAGGAGAGGAAAATCCTCCCAGCCCAGGACTGCTGGAGGCCCCCACAACCGCAGAGAGTCTGTGGGGTTTGTTTGTGCTTTTTTCTGCACAAAAATGCTCCAACGGTTTCGGCTAAATTAGGATTTCCTTCAGCGGTTTCCAGCGTTCCTGAGAAAAGTGACACGCAACTTTTCAGGGAAAAAGAGGGAGGAGAGTTAGAGATGGAACCCATTTGTTTTCCAAGTTTTTAGGTATTTTTTACCAAACAGACCCTGTTTTCCACAAGAAACACAGAACAAAAGGAATTTATAAGGGATCAGCACCCAGCCTTTCCTCTGGCAATCCATGTTTTCCCCAGCAGGGCTGTCCCTGCAGAAGGAATTGCACCTCTCCTGTTTGCTCTGGTTGTATGGTTCCCAAATGAAACCTTCACTTCCACCTGGGAACATCTCCCAGAGCCAGGGAAGGAAGCAGAATCTGTCCTTGGCCCATCATTCAGAGCTGGGCGGGAGAGGAGGCAATTCCAACATTTCACTGCATTTTATTCCAATAAAAATGGAATAAGAATCCTTTTCAGATTTTAGGGATCTTTAGACAGCAAATAAATACATGTTGGCTCTTGGGAAAACTATTTGGGATTTCTGTCATTCATGTTTTCATCACTAAATATTTTCTCCTTTTTTTTTTCTATGTGGAAAGCTGAGTATTTTCAGGAGAAATTAAATTGTGCTGAAAAGCCACCAAAGGAAGGTTTTGATAAGAAAAACACGGCCTGGAACTTGGTGATATCCAGAAATCTCCAGGTTCCAACACCAGGACAGGACTCCCAGGCAAATCCTGCCAGGATTTGGGGCAGGATGGGAATTCCAAACCATTCCCATGGGTGTTTTGTGCAGGGGAAAATGGGATCATCCAGTGCTCTGGGGCTGAAGGGCCCAGATCTGCTTGGTTTCCTCACTCTGATTTCATCCACACTTGGGATCCCTGGAGAAGAAAGCTTTGGATTGGACAGGTTTCCTCTAATGCTGGATTTGTGTTCAACATCAGGGATGGCCCTGGATCCCTGGCAGTGTCCAAGGCCAGGCTGGACGGGGCTTGGAGCAGCCTGGGACAGTGGAAGGTGTTCCTGCCCATGGCAGGGGTGGGATGGGATGGGATGGGATGGGATGGGATGGGATGGGATGGGATGGGATGGGATGGGATGGGATGGGATGGGATGGGCTTTAAGGTTCCTTCCCACCCAAATCATTCCATGATTCCATGATCTTGGGGTGCCACTGTGGGCACATCAACTCATGGAACGGGAAAATCCATGATCCCCTCATGGAATGGACAATCCACGATCCCCTCATGGAATGGGACAATCCACGATCCCATGTCACTTCACCTTTCAGCTGCTCCAAACAGCTCCAAACCAAACCAGCCTGAACCCAATCGATGCACAACCACTGGGATGCGTCAGTTCTGCTTCCCTTTCTGCAGCATTCACGCAAGGGCATGATTGTGCACACAAGAAGGAGAGGTGCAAAAGCGTTTATTGCGCAGTGAAATATTTTTTAAATACCAGCACCTAATAGGATATCACCTCACATAAACAGGAAAGATGTTCACCTCAGTGTCCCCCAATCACCTGGGGTAGTGCACAGACATTGCCTATTATGGTAACAGGTAAACAATACCCTATAAGGTCACAAACTACAATTATCACATCTCATAGGCCCAACACTGTCCAGAAACCCACAATCCTCTCTCAGCCCATCCCCGGTGACCTGGATGCACTCCCAGGGTCACCTCCGGGTCCAAAAAAGAAGCTCTTTCCTCCGGCCCTCAGGGCCTAGCTCTCTTCCAGCACATCGTGCACCCCAACACCTTTCCATTTCTTCCAGGGAAGAGACAGTCTGGAAGCATCTGGGTCCAGGATATTATTTGAAGCCCCCTATTATTTGTGTTTCCTGATTTTCTGGTTGTTATTTCCGCTCCTCACCATTCCGAGTGCTTTGGGGGCAGTTGGACACGCTCCATCCTGAGCCACCTCGGAGCTGTGCCCAGCAGGAAAACTTGGGAATTGCCTTTAGCCAATGGCGGTCACCGTACAGGTCACTGAGAGCATCCATTGAGGATTCTGCTTTCTTCTTCCCAACTTTTTTCACAGTTTGAACATTAGATCCCAGAATCCCGGGATGGGTCAGCCTGGAAGGGAGCAGAGGGTCACTGGTGGCACTCCCTGCTCCAGCAGGGCCATCCCAGAGCACAGGGCACAGCAGTGTGTGCCCACAGCTCTGCAATAGCCCCAGGGAGGAGACCCCACAGCCTCTCTGGGCTCTGCTCAGGGCTGGGCACTGCCCAGGGCAGGAGTTGTGCCTCCTGTGCAGGGCAATTGCTGGGCTCAGGCCCTGCCCGTGGCTCTGGTGCCACTGCTGGGCCCCGGAGCAGAGCCTGGGCCCTGCCCTGAGCCCTCCCTGCAGCCAGGGACAGCCAGGGCTGAGGGCCCCTCTCAGCTGGGGCTCCTCTCGAGGCTGAGCAGCCCCAGCTCCCTCAGCCTTTCCTGGGCACCGAGATGCTCCAGGCCCTTCCTCAGCTGCGCAGCCTCCGCCGGCCCCGCTCCAGGAGCTCCCTGGCCCTGCTGTGCTGAGGAGCCAGAGCTGGACATGACACTCCAGAGGTGCCCCCAGGGCTGGGCAGAGGGGCAGGATCTGAACACAATCCAGGATGAACCATTCCCACCAAGGGCCCTTGTGTTCTTCAGAACATCCCCGGCGGTTTTGCTCCCTGAGAATGCCGCTGGCAGGGCCGCAGCAGAGCTGGGATGCTCTGCTGGAGCAATTACGTATCTGACAGTCCAAGGAGGAAAGGGGGATCAGCTAAAAAGGGCAAAAAGTGCTCTCTGTACTCCAAAACCTGAGCAGGGAAGGAAAAGGGACTGATTTAAACCCAGCAAAGACTCCAGGAATCCATCCTGGGAAGGCAGAAGTGTCAACAAGCCAAGTTCATAACCCTCGAGCCAGAGAAGGAGCCCATCAGTTCTGTGTGAAGCTGATGAGGCCACAGCTGACCCAGGGGGATCCTGGAGAATCAATAGTGCCTTGGAAGCCTTTCCTGCAGTGCTCTGCTCCCGTCTGGCCCAGGAGGAGTCGGGAATCTTTCATCCCTTTTTCCTCCACAGCTCCTGCACGCACGTCCGAGTGGCAAAGGTCAGACATAAATATTCCAGATGAGCAAATCCACAGATCTATAGCTGAGGTCAGGCAGCAGAATTCCTGAGGGACACAGGGTTTGCAGGAGATGTTTGCAACATTCCTGCAGCACGGCAGCTCTCGGCTCTGCCCTGGGATGTGCAGGTCTGAGTTTGAGAGCTTCAGGACACTCCCTGCTGGGGGGAGTTCTGCTGGAAAGCGGAATCATGGGCTTCCAAGGGATATTCATGGGAATATCCCCCCCACAGCCACTGTGAGGGGGATATGGGGCATGGAGACAGCAGGGATGTGTCCTACTCCACACAGAGAAGTTCAGGCTGGCACCAGCGAGGCTCTCCCCGGTTTGGGCATGAATTGTCACACCAGAAAAAGGGCACAGATGGCAGTGACACCTCACAGACCCCTGCCCCAGCTCTTCCCCAGCCTTCCTGGAGGTCCCTGTGTGACACTTTCAGGGGATGCAGGAGATGATTGAGCTCAACACAACTCCAGCCCCCACCAGCCAGAGCCTCCTGGAGCCAAACCAGCCCCCGAGCCGGGCCTTCCTCTCTCAGCAACGCCCAGAGCCCATTTCCAGCTCCAGCCATGTTTGCAGCTTTGTATTTTAGCATCCAAAATGCTTGGAACAAATATTTATCCCCCTAATAACTAAAATTAAACACTGGATGTTTGTTTGTGAACACACTGGGACGCAGCGAAGTTTGGGAGCTCCTTCATCTCCACTCCAATAATGAAGAGTGAGCAACACCCTCCGGCACGGAGTGGGACTGTTGGGGTGTCTGGGCAGGGCCAGGAGCTGGACTGGATGATCCTGGTGGATCCCTTCCAGCTCAGGATATTCCATGATTTTGTGACCTACCCATGGCCCAGAGCCGAGGATTTCACAGCAGCAAAATCCTTGCTGAGGGACACTTTATCCCAGGGCTGGCAGGCAGGGAATGCTGGCTCTGCTGTGGGCTCTAGAGCCACAGCCATTTAACTCCCAGTTAACTGCCAGTTACTGCCCAGTAAATGCCCAGTTACTGCCCAGTTACTGCCCAGTTAATGCCCAGTTAATGCCCAGTTAATGCCCAAGGACCACAGGGCAGGTGAGGCTCACACAGAGAACGATCTGCTCCTGCTCTGGCGGTTCATTATCCCAATCCACACCCGATTCCCAGAGCACCCCTAAAAGCAGCAGCCAGCTGCTTTGCTGCCGCTCGTTAACGACGCCCAGGATTAATTAGGAATCGAGAAAAGCCGGTGGCTGTGCGAGGGCTCTGAACCTCTCCAGTTAATGTTTTGCTCTCGTCACTGAAGCACAGGAGCCCTGAGCGAATCACCTCCTTAATGACCACATCATCATCATCATCATCATCATCATATCATGGTGCAGTCATTAGGAGGGGATGGGAGCAGGGGGAGCTCAGCCATGAGTAACAAAGGGATGAACAGCCCGTGCCCGGGGATTGGCCAAGGCTGGGCTTGGCACCCGCTCAGGGCGCTCAGAAGGGTCGCTGTCAGCATGGTGGCAGTCCTGCTCTGGAGATAGTCTTGGGGACATGTTTGTCCTGCAGGTGACAGGTGACAAAGCAGAAATGCCGCTGGAATGGTGGGGCAAGACACGGCCTTAAACCAGAACGATCAGCTCTGAATTAATTCATGTAATGGTCCCATCAAAAGTGCCTTTATTTAATAGCCCGGGAATGAATGCTCCTGTTTCCTACAATTCCATCCTCTGTCCTGCCAGGAATAAAAGCAGGCAGTGACTTTTACACCCAGAGCAAATGGCACTTTTTGTCCTGTTCCCTGGAGTGCTGCGGGGACAGCATGAGCGGCTCTGGCTGCGCTGGTGTGACAAGGAACCTTCATCTCTTCATTCAGCATCTCCGAGGTGGATGAGCTCCAAAGATAGCCATGGACATGACAGCCTGTCGGGGAGCACAAGCTGCTCCAGCCTGGCCTGTGACAGAGCACCACCGAGAGGGACAATAAATAATTGACAGTGCTGGGGATTAATAGAAGTGTCAGAGCACAGAAACATCAGCCACAGCTGCATCCGAGGTCTCTGCAGGGATGGAAAAGCTCCACATCCCCGGTAATCTCAGAAATTCTGGAAGGCAGCTGGGGCTGGGGAGTCCTCAGGTGCCCCATAGGTGTCCCCCATGTCCTGTCATCACCTGGATGTGGAAATGCTGCATTAGTTTGATGCCACTTTTAGACTCCAGTCAGGCCTGTGCAGGATCATTCTGGTTTATTTTTAAATGAACCTGTGCGTCCCAGCCCGCGGCTCTTACCCACTGTAGTTACCAAAATCACAATCCTGGAATCTCCTGAGCAGGAAGGGACCCACAGGGATCACCCAGCCCAGCTCCTGGCCCTGCACAGACACCCCAACAATCCCACCCTGGGCATCCCTGGCAGCGCTGTCCAAACGCTCCTGGAGCTCTGGCAGCCTCGGGGCTGTGCCCATTCCCTGAGGAGCCTGGGCAGTGCCCAGCACCCTCTGGGGGAAGAACCTTTCCCTGATCTCCAGCCTGAGCCTGCCCTGGCCCAGCTCCAGCCATTCCCTGGGTGCTGTCCCTGTCCCAGGGAGCAGAGATCAGAGCTGTCCCTCTGCTCCCCTCGGGATTTCCCCTGGATTGGCACCACTTGAGCTGTGCTGGGATAAATCTCTGGGTTCCAGTCCCAGAGATTGGACCTAAACAAGGTGTGGTAGAAAGCCACTCAAGGGAATGCTGAGGCAATTTGCTGTTCCAGCGGCAGGAAGCTCAGGACCCTGGGAGAAAGGGATTTGCTCAGTTTGCATCCCATGGGAAATGGATACAGGCACATTCCCAGCTTGGAGCTGAGATAAAAAAGTGATGGAGATGAGACACACGGGAAAAATGAAGGAGGGATGTGGCCACAGCTTCCACTTGGACCGTGTCTCCTTCTCCGTGAATGAAGTGGGATTTTATGAGGCACAGGGATCCGAGGAGTGAGGGAGATAAAAATTAATGAGGGAAATTTCTGTAATGAAATAAGCAGTGAGAAAAAGGCACAAGAGACTTTTCCTGGGGTCTTAACCGATGATGCCTCAGGCAAAGGAATTTCCCCTGCTGCTGTTTCAGCTTTCACCAAAGGAGTGGGTGACAATGACAGGGTGAACAAACAGCTCCGGTGACAAAGGGGACAGAATTTCCTCTGCAGCAGGAGAAGGATGGGGCAGGGAGCTCTTAGGGCCATTAGGGGACCCCAAATTGCCTGGCCCTGCCAGCATTCTCTGCGTGGTGCTTCGAGGAGGCTGAATCAATCTCGGACCACTTGGCTTTTGTTCTTAAATGTGTGCGGAGAAAATTTGGGAGGTCTGGAAAAAAGAAACGCGAAGGCTATCTTTAAAAAAAGGATAAAATGGGCATCTGTTGCCCAGCCAGCTGCCTGAAATACCCGGAAAAAAATGGGAATGTATTATCTGGCAAAGTGCTTGTGAACACCTGGGAGATAACGAGGCAGGGAATTACAGCCAAGTTTGATTTGTCAAGAGCAGATCACATAAAATCAATTTAATGCCCTTTCATGGCAGCACAAACAGGCCTTGAGCTCAGGTGAGCAGTGATGGATGGCGCGGATCAGGATTCCAGTGAACAGGAAAACTCAGCCGCCCTGGGGAGAGCACAGGGAACACCCAGAACTGCAGGAAAACATCCCAGGATGTCCCTTTGTGGTGGGGAAGGACAGGCACCGCTCTGGAGGTGCCTGTTCCACTGCACACATCCAAGGCTCTGCCTGGAAAGCTGAGTGTGGATGTGGCGCAGCTCAGGAAGGAGGCGGCTGAGTTTGGAGGTGCAGGAGTGGGAACGATGGGGAAAGCAGGATCTCTGAAGGAAATCAGAACCGTCACCACTGGAAGCTGGGAGGTGATGAAGGGACACACGGTGCCACTTGGAATTGTAGGAAAGGAGCTGCGGAGGTGACAAAGCATCCTGTCACCTGAGAGTGGAGACAGAAACGAGGGGCAGAGTGGTGACAGTGGGTGTGTTGTGAGGCGATAGTGAGGGCAAATTCCCAATGAGGAAAGAGAATTCCTTTCCCATCTCGATGGAGGACTTTTAAGGTGTCTTTCACTGGGTGATTTGGATGCAAAGGTCTGAGCAAATCCCACACAGGATTCTCCTGGCTCCTGGCAGGGGATGAGCGAAATTCCAGTTTCTTCCTGCCCCGTGTGCAGGAATTCCGTGATTCCCTGACACTGTTGGCACCACTGGAGCAGCACAGCAGGATCTGCCTCTGCCACAAATTCCAACCAAGTGCAGCCAATCCTGTTTGGGAGACACCACAGAGTTCCCCCAGGGATCTGGGAATCCCTAGGAACCTGGGAATGGCCTTTTCTCCCTTGTGGGTGCTTCACCTGCGGGCTGTTTCCCTTTCCAAGTCCTGCTTGGGAATGTTCCTTGGGCACGTCCAGGGCTGTGCCTGGGGTATGACACCACCTTTGTGCCCTGGCTCAGGTCCCTGCCGGGGGTTCCAGCCAGCAAACCTTGGGTTTTAGCAATTTATTCAAAGAATGAGAGAGAAAATCCCCTCTGTTGAAAGCTCCACATTTGCATAAAGAAATAAATCAGCTTTGTTTGTTTGCTGGATTTGAGAGAACCTCGCTGGAGGATGAAGGTGACCACAAAGAGCTCTGAACGTGGGAATTGTGGTGCCAGGTGTCCCAGAGGTGTGGCTGTCACTGCCGCTGTCACTGGGCCAGTCTGCCCAGTAACCCCTGGGCATCTTCTCACAGAATCCCAGTTTGGGTTGGAAGGGACCTTAAATCCCATCCAGTGCCACTCCTGCCATGGGCAGGGACACCTTCCACTGTCCCAGGCTGCTCCAAGCCCCGTCCAGCCTGGCCTTGGGCACTGCCAGGGATCCAGAGGCAGCCACAGCTGCTCTGGGCATCCACAATTCCTTTCCTTTCTCCGTGCTGTCCATCCTTGTCCACGCTTCCCTCATGGCCCAGCACCCATGGGAGCAACAAAATGAAATTCAGTGGAATCGTTTCTGTGGCACGGCCATGACGGAAGGAGCTTTCTCTTGAAGGCCCCAGAGGAATAAGGAGAAATGGATCATTTCCAGGAGGGGGCAGTGGGAGGGTCAGTGGTGGGACTGTGCTGTGACACCCCTGGGATGCTGTTTCAGCTCCGAAGGTGTCACCAGCCTGACAGGGAATAATGCAGCCCTGAGCTCAGCTGTGCAACCACGGGATAGAGGGAAAGGGAATGAGTGGGATGGGTGTGGGATAAAGAGCCCTTTGTGCAGGGCCAGCCCATCAGTGTGAACACAAAGCGATCTCGGAGCAGGCGAACCCAGTCCTGCCGCTCAGCCGGCACTGCAGACACTCCTGGGAGTGAAGTGCTGTGGAATTGGCTTTCCATGAGTCACAGGAATGGGGATGAGCGAGGTCCCAGCGTGTCCCAGCAGAGCTGCAGATGCCGCTCCTGAGGGCACTCACAGCTCTGGGCTTTGGCAAAGGAAACCCAGATGGGGGGAAAATGAAATCAAGTTTTTGCTGGGGGTGTCCATCAGACTCCCTGTGCACCCCTGCAAATGCTGCATCCCTTTAGCTGATAAGATCCGATCTCCAACCTGGTCCCAAGAGACTTCCAAAAGGCTGCAGGGATGGAGGAGGGGATGACGCCTGAAAAGAGCCCAAGGCCATCCCTCACCTCCTTCCTTCCCTCCCCATATGGCCCTGCTCCTCTTCTCCCTACTTTTGCTCCTTTGCTCATCTCCTTTCTCCTTTTTCCTTCCCTTATTCCCTATTTGTGCTCCAGTGAGTGAGGCTGAGCATCCAGCCCTGTGGAATCCAGCCGTGGTTTTTCTGAGGGAAGGTTCTCATTCGTTCTTGCCTCCTGTTGTAATTTCCTTCAGCAGTGGAAGGTTAATTGTGTGCTCCACAGAGCTCTGAGCTGCCTGATTGAGGGGGCTGTTGAGAGCTGAGTGTTGCTGCAGCTCTGATTTAGTCCTGCTCACCAGGGTGATAAATTATGGGCAGATAAGAGCCCAGAATGTTGAAGTTTGCAGGCTGCTGAACCTGTGCTCGCTCTCCAGCAGGGAAAATTTGGTGTTCCCCTGCTGCTGCACCTCCTACATCGTGTCAGGGTTTCTCTGGGGCTCTGCTTGTCATCCTGGGATTTTGGGGCTGTGATTGAACATCTCCTTTCTTCAGCCTCAGGTTTTCGTGGTATCGGTGATAACAGTTCTGGGGATAAAATGCCTCTGCCACAGAGCCGCTGCCTTGGAGGGCAGGATCACAGGATCATGGAATGGTTTGGGTTGGAAGGAGACCTTGAAGATCATCAAGTTCCATCTCCAACCAGGGACACCTGGCTGAGGTTGGTGGACACCTCTGGAGTCACCCCATCCAACCCCCCTGCTCAGGCAGGGCCACCCACATCGGTGACAAGGATCCCCAGAGGGAGGAGAGAGGAGATTCATGGCTGGCATGGCCACCATTGGCTCAGGGCCCCCAAAACCAGGGCCACCAACAGAAGGGGTTTGACCAGCAAGGTCCTCTCCTGGTGTGAGTTCATCCTGGGCTGGAGAGTCTCGAGATGGAAAAACTGCCAGAGCTGAAAGTCGGGATCCTGCCCACAGAAGCAGAGCAAAGAGCAGCAGTCTCCTTCTGTCCCTTCTCCCTGACACTGGAGCACACCCAGACAACCCGATGGTTCCCTGCAGATTCCTTCCTTTCCATGCCAAAGGAATGACAGGAGAGCGCTGGTCCCACTGCTCCTCAGGGGATTTTCACGGGGCACACAAGGTCAGAGCTTCTGCTGGGCACAAACCACCCTGGGGACCCGCCGGCACTGGGACCTGCTCCCAAACACAGAGCCCTCCCCTGGGGGAGATTTGGGACACCAAATCTCTCCTCTCCTCTCCTCTCCTCTCCGAACCTCTCCGAACCTCTCCGAACCTCTCCGAACCTCTCCTCTCCGAACCTCTCCTCTCCTCTCCTCTCCGAACCTCTCCGAACCTCTCCTCTCCGAACCTCTCCTCTCCAAACCTCTCCGAACCTCTCTGAACCGAACCTCTCCGAACCTCTCCGAACCTCTCCGAACTTCTCCTCTGGGTGCTCTCAGGGCCTAACTGAGACTCTGAGGCCCTGAGTTAAGCCTGGGATGTGAGAGAGAGCTAAAACCCAGCTTCAGACCATCCTACTGAGGGCTGCAGCCGGTGCAGTCACCCTCTCCTCCACATTCCAGGGCATGGGAAAGACTCTGGTGGATCCCATGCCTGAGTAACAGGAGCAGGAGAAGGGCCAGGAGGGTGCAAGGTGGAATTGATGTCCCTTTCAAGGGTCTGCAGCTCCACTGCCCATTTGTAGCCACAGTGAGGGTGGACAGAGGTCCCAGTGGGGCCAGGAAGGTGAGGGGCTCCTGGGCAGGGCTTTGGGCTCGTAGGCAGTGCAGGTCCAGTGCTGCAGACCCTTGAAAGGGAACTCAGTTCCACCTCCCACTGCCTTTTAGCAGCTCCTCACACCAACTGCTGTCTCTTCAGTCCCTCTCAGTGATCCTGCACCATCCCGGCCCCTTCTCCCGATCCTGGGGAGTTCCTTTTCGAGTTCCTTTTCAACGTGGTTGTTTGTGAGGGTGGACAGGGGGTCTCCATGGGGCCAGGAGGGTGAGGGGCTCCTGTGCAGGGTTTTGGGCTCCTGGGCACCGGGATGGCTTTGCTGGCACCTCATTCCTTGCTCCAGGGGATGCTGGAAGGGGGGCTGGGCAGGGCTGGGGCAGTTTCCAGCAGGATCTGCTGCTCCCTCTCCCTGTGCTGCCAGATGGGAATGTGGGAAGCAGCAGCTGGATCCAAAGGCCAGATCTGCGTGACTGGGCTGTGGATGTCCCACGTGTGCTGCAAACGAGGTTGTGGTGCTGTGATTGCAGCCAGAGCCTCTGGCTGCGGCCTGGACCAGCCGAGATTGGGTTTCCATCTTCATTTTGTTCCTGTACAGCTCAGGATAACTCCATCCTCTCCCAGATGGGATTATGGCCCTGCTGGGAGCTCAGGGAGAACTGGGCAGCGCTGGGGTGAGCTCAGTGTCCACAGGGCTCAGCCAGACCCTCTCACAACCTCTGTGTCACCTCCCTCAGCCCCTCCAGCAGCCCCCATCCCCACTTTGCCCCTCTCCCCACATCTCAGCCCCGAGTGCTTCCCCGTGTGTGGAGCAGGGAAGGGAGATGCAGAGCCAGGCTCTCGGCAGAGCTGCCTGATGCAATTGTCAATCCCATCTCCTGTTCTGACACTTCTGGTGTATTCCAATAACTCCGGAAGGATGAGGGGTCCTGGCCTGCTCCAGTCAGTTTAGAGATGAAATTAAGTGGGAAAAAGTGGAGGGTTGAGATAAGAGGGGAGGGCTGGCTCCACTTTTGTGACTCCTTTCATTGAAACATGGAGGAGCAGGGATGAGGCTGGTGGGAGAAAGGGAGCAGAGCCATGAACTCACATTTTGGGGCAAATCCTCGCATCTGTGCCCTGAGACCATCGAGCGTGAGTGGCAGTGGAGGCTCAAAGCCCAGTGACAGTGAGACTTCTCAGAAACAGCAGGACCCAGGGACAGCAGCTTCCCTGAAAGCACCTGAATCGTGGGAGAGTGGGAATCCTTCCTGAAGCCGTGCCAGGAGGGAGGCCACTTCCCTCACAGCTCTGCTCCACAGGGAGCAGCTTCTCTCTCTCTAAATCCAACACAGGCTCAGGAAAATTGCTCCTCTTCCTGCACTTCCCTTGCCAGTCCCACTGCCAGTTTTCCATCCTGAGCTCTTCACCAAGGAGCAGGGTCAGGACACGGCTGTGGGCTCTGCTGACCCCTCAGCTTGTCAGGGCAGCTCGTGGATGTTCCCCTGGCTCTGCAGGGATTTGAGAGATCTCTGCACTCCCTTCATTCCACAGGCACGGCAAAGAGCAGCAACAGTGAAATTCCTGCGAGATTCCTGCTGGCATCACTGGGCTTGGAAGCTTTGTCAGCCTGGGGAGAAGATCCAGGCACCTGAGTGACCCAGGGGCAGCAAATCCTCACCCAGGGAAAGGTGGAGCTCGTTTCCTCTGTGATTTCCCCGGGATCAGTGTCTGGGAGCACCCCTGCACCCCTCTCCCTTTCTTTCCCTCGGAACACTCTGGCATCTCCTTAAGCCCCACTTAGCACCTGGAGAAACCTCGGGATACAAAAAAGCCACTTGATAAAAGCCTCCCTGTATTTTACCCAGCAGAACTGAGTGGGGAAAATGTGCTCGGAATTGCTTAGAGACATGGAGAGAAGTCCTTTAAGAGCCAATACTTTCCGTGGAAAGCCTGGGAGAAAAATCCCCGCTGCCTGCCTTTGTGAGAAAGGTATTTTTTATTTAAGACACAGAGCAGGATCGTGTTTGTGTGCTGCCCTTCATCTGCATTACTCCACTTAAAATCCCATTGCGGAAATATGAAAGAGCTCTGTTTTCTTTAAGGATAGATCAGCTCCGTTCCCAGAGGGATGAAAGAGCACCAGGAACAAAAAAGGGACAGCTTTAGTAAAACAGCACTGCCAGGGGACATAATAAATACATAAATTACTCACAACCAGCAAGGCAGCCTCACAAACTGCACAACAACATCCTGCACTACAAGGAAATATATTCCCTGGGAATGTTCTCCTGGAGAAGGAGTGCTGGCACTGCCTGTCCTGCCATCGTGGGGGTTTCTGACCCCCAAACACTCAAACCTGTGGCCTGGAAGGAGCTGTAGCTCTTCTGGAGCGCAGCCTTTGGAGCCCCATCCCACCAAGGATTGCTCCCACTGCTCAGCCCCCTTGGAATGTGAGCAGAAACAGGGAGACCTCAGCTCCCCAGGGCCGGGCAGGGATGGTTTTCTGGAGCAGAGGGTGCTCAGGGCAGCCTTGGGAAGCCCAAATACCTCCTGGAATTCCCTGGCAGTGTGAAGACCACGGACTGTCAACACCCATGGCAGCACTCGGCCCTTTTTGGCTGTGTCTCCTCCCATTCCTGCCATTCTTCCACACTTTTTGGCTCCTTTTCCAATCTCTTCTCCTGGGCATTATTGTGTTAAGCTCCATCTCTGGGCTGGACATCCCAGCCCTGGCCTGGATCTGCTCACACAGAGCCACAGGAGGTGCTGCTCTTGCTGCTCAGACTGTGCCAGCAGCGGGGGAGGCAGGAGGTTTGCAGTTCACGGGATTTCATGGAATCATGGAATGGTGTGGCTGCGAAGGGGCCTTAAAGCTCATCTGCCTTGGGCAGGGACACCTTCCACTATCCCGGGTTGATCCCAGCCCGTCCAACCTGGCCTTGGACAGTTCCAGGGATGCAGCCACAGCTTCTCTGGCCAACAATTGCATTTTCCTGCACTTCCTCAGTGTCTCATGGTAGGATGTCTGCTCCAAGCCCTGGGACCCCTTGTTGTGTCTCCAGTGGATCCCACAGAGCTTCTCAGCCTCTCGCTGGAGCTGTTGGAGCTCCAGACTGGACAGAGAACTGCAGATGAGCTTCCCTGTGCTGGGAAAAGGTTCCTCAGCACTTGCTGTTCTCCAGAGCCCTGAGGGCAGTTTGGTTCCACTCCAATACATCCCACACGAGTGGTTTTCCTCACTCTGGAATCCATTCCAGCTCCAGGCCCTTCCCAGCAGCACCAGTGCACCAGGCATGGCTCAGCTTCCCAGCAGGCCAAATCCAACGACACCGAGCTAAGATTGGAATGGGTTCCTTATATCCCGAATTCTGCACTCCCAGTGGCTGGAATCATCCGTCATGGGTCATTATGTTCTTTTTAATTGGTTTCCTTTCTCCACACGAATGCTGCTGTTACGTTTGGAGGATATATTTGGATATTTCCTGTCCCGCTTATCTCTCCCCCAGGTGTCTTATCAATCCCTCAGGTGGCTCTTGTACCTCTGCACTGTCCTTTGAGGGATTACCACCATCACTCCTGCTGACGATTCCCTGGGTGCTTATCAGGTGAACTCCTGCATTCCCCATTAATTCAGGGAATTAATAAAAGAATCAGGCATTTTTCCAGCCTTTCTTCAGGCAGCTGTCTCCACTCCTTCCCTGGATTCGTGCATTTGCAGGAAAAGACTGGAGAAAGGCTCTGCCCCTGTGTTGCACTAATTATAGGGAATAAAACATGGAGAGGGAGCTGAGGAATATCCACATGGGTCAGCAGTGTCCAGAGGACAATGAGCTGTCCTTGACCTGTGCTGGGGGCAGGGAGCCAGTGGGATCCTGGGGACATCAGGAAGGGAATTCCCAGCAGGTCAGGCAGTGATCCCACCCCTCTGCCCAGCCCTGGGAGCACCTCTGGGGTGCCGTGTCCAGCTCTGGCTCCTCAGCACAGCAGGGCCAGGGAGCTCCCGGAGCGGGGCCGGCGGAGGCTGCACAGCTGAGGAAGGGCCTGGAGCATCTCGGTGCCCAGGAAAGGCTGAGGGAGCTGGGGCTGCTCAGCCTCGAGAGGAGCCCCAGCTGAGAGGGGCCCTCAGCCCTGGCTGGCCCTGGCTGCAGGGAGGGCTCAGGGCAGGGCCCAGGCTCTGCTCCGGGGCCCAGCAGTGGCACCAGAGCCACGGGCAGGGCCTGAGCCCAGCAATTGCCCTGCACAGGAGGCACAACTCCTGCCCTGGGCAGTGCCCAGCCCTGAGCAGAGCCCAGAGAGGCTGTGGGGTCTCCTCCCCGGGGCTATTGCAGAGCTGTGGGCACACACTGCTGTGCCCTGTGCTCTGGGATGGCCCTGCTGGAGCAGGGAGTGCCACCAGTGACCCTCTGCTCCCTTCCAGGCTGACCCATCCCGGGATTCTGTGATGTGGAGATGCCAGAGCAGCTGCGGGACACTGATGTCTCTGGGGTGCCCACAGAGAATCCAGAGGGAGGGAAGATGATGCAGCTGGGAAAAAGCCCCTCTGTTTCCCACTCCTGCAGGTTTGTCCCAGGGAGGTTCCACAGCCGAATCCACCCCTGGTGTGACAGGGAATGGTGCTCTGGAAACACCAAAGTGGGGGGACAAGCTGGAAAACTGAGTGCCCTCCCTCGGAGGCTTGGGGTCTTTCCCTTTTTCGGTTCCTTCCATCTTGTCCCCGTCCTTCCTCTCGTGTCCCCACATTGCCAAGGGACCCAGCTGCTCCTCCTGAATTTTCAGCATCACAGAACCCTGGAATGAGCAGAGAGCTGGGATTTCCCCTCTGTTCGTAACACCCCACACCAGGAGAGAGGAACAGCAAGGAGAGCATCTCCCATCACCTCCAACGGATATGAGGGAGCCAAGAGGATGGAAAAGATTGGGGAATAGGGGAATACAAACCTCTCCTTCCTCAGCTGCTCCCGGCTCTCCGTCCTTCCCAGTGCACTCCAGGATTCCTCTTCACCTGTTTGTTGGAGCTTGTTCTGACACTTCCAGAGGGGAATTTTGGTTGGATTACAATGTTATATCTCTAACTGCAGAGTCAGCAATTCCAAATGTTGCCTCTCAGAGAAGGAGATTTAACCCCAGAAATTCCTGACTGCCTTCATTCGTTTTCTCGACTCTCATCTGGGTTGTTCCCTTCTCTTTCCACACCCGTATTTAAGATTTTTTCCCTCCTTTTTCCAGACCTGTTTTCCTTTCAGCAGATCCATTTTTCAGGACTTTTGCTCAGGATCTTGGGGGCAACAGAAGCAGAGATGAAATTCCTCATAAAATCCCCACAGCTGGAGGTTCAAAGTCCTGATGGACCGGTCCTGGGTCCGATGATGAACCAGATCAATTCCCTGAGAACTCCAAATCCCAGAATAAGGTTGGAAAAGACCTGGAAGATCATCGAGTCCAGCTCATCTTGGTGTTGTGGTGATGTCTGCAAGAACTGCTTTGCACACTGTGAAAAATCTTCATTTGAAGGCATTTTGGGGTTATTTATTCAAGCTGAAGATTCCAAAGTCTCTATAAACTGGAGGGTGGACGTGATTCCGTCAGATCTCTGAGCTGAGTAAAATTCCACGTTCATATAAACGTGCATGGAGCATTTTGTTCATGCTCAGTGTCCTCTTGTCCAGAGAATTCCAGATTGTTTTTTATCCACGGATGTCACACACGTGGAATTTCTCTGTTGTGATTCTTGTCTGGAGGAGCAATTCCAACCTTGAACCCCAAATTTTAAAGGACAAAACACCAAAGGATCTGTGAGGGGCCAAATTCTCCTGGATAAATGGAACGGTATCCAGGTCTCTCCAAGTGCTTAGGTCTGGAATACAAAGTGAGAGATGTGGGAGCAAAACCCAGCTCTCAAACAAAACCCTTTGGCTCCACCACCCCCTTGGCCAACCCATCCCGGGATCATCCCCATGGAGGGACCCTGCAGCTCCCAGAGGAAAAGCTTGAGGAGGTCTCACCCTTCCAGCAGAAGCACCTCCCTCTGGGAGAGAGGAATTTGGAATATTTGGGCAGTTTGGGTCATATCTGGTGGGATAAAGTGGCTCCACTGCCTCAGGGCAGGGCCAGGGGCTGTTGGGTGTGGAATAGGACAGCCAGGGATCCTATGGGATAAAGGGGAATTGAATTCCCATTTAAAATGGGAATAAAAGGAAGGAGGCAAGTGATCCAGAGCATCTTTTAGTGCTTCTGGAGGGGGTTCAGTGTCTCCTCCAGCAAGGCCTGGCTCCGCTGTGTCCCCAAAAACCAGGGAATAAACTTTCCAACTGATTTGCTGGATTAGAAAGCCAACATTACTGAATTAGCAGGGCTGGATGTGTGGGAATTCTCCAGCTTACAGATCACATTATATCCATGGCATTAATACATATTCCTCACATTTCTATTCTATATTCGTTACACTTCCATGCTCATTATTACCAAGAACTTCTTTGGATATGAGGAAGGGTCTTTTGAGGGTCTTTGGAGGTGTTTGGAGCATCCCATTCCTCAAAATTCCCTTGTGTGGTCCCAGATCTTCTGATGAATTTTCTGATGAATCTTCACTCCTTGAGAGTGTCTCAAATATGTGACCAGGTCATGATGCACCTTCTGCTATCATTCTTTATTCTGGCACCTGATCTTTGTTCTCAAAACTACGACATCTCCCAGTCCGTATTAACCATGGATGTAGGGAAATCGGGAAGCCTGGGCTGGCCCGAGATCTTTTAGTCACAGCTGTGGGGGGTTTACACAAAGCCACATTAATCTCCGGCATTTTGTGGGGTGCAAAACTCAGCATTAACCACAAATGTGGGATCATAAACCATTGCCCCAAAGTGAAAATTTTCCTAACATTTTCCAACATCTGTCCCGCTGCTGCATGGATTTCTTCCTGAAGAAACAGAACCTGGTTGGTTACAAGCACCCTACTGAGGCCACCACCGCGCCGTGTCCCCAGGTGCCGCACCCACAGCGTTTTACATCCCTCAGGGATTTAACTCCTTCGGGAATTAACACAACCCCTCTCAGAAGATGCGATGAGCCCTGCTCCAAAGCCACCTGTGCTGTGGCAGTCACAAACCAGGTGAGCGCAGCCTGCCTGCTGCCCTCGTGCTCATCTGCATTCCCAAGGCATGGGATTTAACAGCAAGTTTTTTGGAGCAGAAACTCTCCATTCATCAGACAGATCCATGGACCCCAGAGTGGGAGTCAGGTGTTTATGACTCTCCTCATAATATTAAATTAATACAGTGATGATTTATCAGCCTGGCAACTCTGAGCCTCACAGAGAGGGAGAGGGAAGCTGAGGGAAGCTGAGGTTTTTCCTGGGATAAAATATTTGTGCCTGGTGCTGCTGGCTCGTAAGACCCAGCCCCACAAAGGTTTCATGGGCTCTTTCCTGGCCTGGCTGTGCTGCCACACACCCTGGGCAGGGCGTTTCAGCCCTGAACCCTGGGTCAGCTTAATTTTCAGGCCCTGACCCTGTGGTTTTACTGCAGTGAAGTTGCAGAGAGCAGAAACTGTTCCTGCTGCAGGCCTGGCCCTGCATTTTTACACCTGCAGGAGGATGTGCTCTGCTGCTCAGCTACTAAGGGCACGCAGGGTTTGAAGAGACCTGGTGCTGTCTGGGAATAAATCAGCCCCTGGGCTGGCTCTATTTATCAAGGATGTGGTTTGAACAGGAAGCCAGGCAGGAAAGCTGGAGGACAAAATGATAAAATGGCAGGAAACCTCCCCAAATCAGGCAGTGCTCCCACACGAGTCCCCAGGGAGCTCAAGGACAAACCAGCTGCTCCGGGCAAGCCTGCTTTAAAACCAGCACAGGATCAGGGAATGTTCTCCAGCTTTCTGGTTTATCGTCTGAAAGTCCAGAGGATTCAGGGAAAGAGTCAGAGCAGCTCAGGGGAAGCCAAATGTCACCCAAGGAGCCCCAACAGCCACACCCCAGAGGAGCCCTGGGAGGTTCTGTCTGCCCCAAGTCTGAGGAGCACACGGGGAGGGCCCTCACAAGGGGTTTTTAGGGGAATTGTGTTGCCTCAGGAAGAAAGGGGAAGGACCTCACAGGGTGAGTGTGGGGCTGGAAGGAAGGAAGGAAAGGGGTTGGGGTGGATGAGGAGCGTCACGGTTGTCACCCTCCATCACAGGGAGGGTGGCAGGGACCTGCCTGGGTCCCTGTGCCAGGGTTGGAGCTGCTCAGCTTCTCATAAACACCCAGAGAAGCTGTGGCTGCCCCGGAATCCCTGGCAGTGTCCCAGGCCAGGCTGGACGGAGCTCGGAGCAGCCTGGGACAGTGGAAGGTGTCCCAGCCCATGGCAGGGGTGGCACTGGAGGGCTTTAAGGTCCTTTCCAACCCAAACCATTCTGGAATTCTGGGATAAACAGCCCAGAGAAGAGCACAGTGTCCAGGGAGGGTTTGCTGCTGGGGCACTGCTGCTCAGAGAACTAAGGAGAAGGAATTGTGGAATCACAATGTGAGGAGAAAGAAGGTGAAGTTGAATGTAAATGAATGTAAAGTCAAGTGCACAGGGGGAAATCCTAATTAGGCATCTCCAGGGGTGGGCTCCGAGTGGATTATTGTCATTCTGGAGTGAGGCCCTGAGATTCCATCAGTGCCATAAACACATCAGTTCAGCACACAAAGAAAGCAAATCAAATCATGGAATTATCAGGACAAGAGAGGACAAACACACAGGAATCCACGTGTGATGCTGGGAAATCCATGAGAAACCTGTGCCTGGATATGGGGGCAGTTTTGCACCCTCCCAGCCGGAACAGGAATGCAGGAGAGGTGAAAAAGGTGGAGAAAACCACAAGAACTCATGAAGGAGCAATTGGGGGATTCAGGGAATTTCAGAGTGGAGGTGCCTGTAAGGAACAGGAAAATCAGGGAAAAGGTGTGAAGGTGACAGACCAGGGGAACACCAGAGACAGACAGGCCAGGAATGTCTCAAGGGAGCTTCAGGGGAGCTTCTGGACACTCCCCAGAGGATCCTGCTTGGAGATGTGCATGGAAAAGAAAGGAAGCAGCTCCCAGTCACTGCAAATCCTCATCCAGCCTGGCCCTGGAGGGATAACTGCAGAATCCCATCATTTACTGGGACCTCACATGGGGAGGGGACAAAGCCTCCCTCACAGGTGGGGGAGAGTGGGACAGCACAGGAAACAGGAGTTGGGCCTTGGAGAGACAGGAGAGAGCTGTCCTAAGAAGGGGATTAGTGGGGTCTGGGGTTTCTCTCAGTAGGGAAGAACAGGGCAAAAACAAAGTAAAAATTGCTGTTTTTTCTGGAGCCAGCCTGTGGGAGAGCACAGAGAGCAGGATGTGGATCAGCTCCCGGTCTGAGTGACTGGATGGAGGATGGGGACAGGATGGGCGGTGTTAAGTCCCAGAAGGATTTAACAAAATCCCAGAAAATCATCCTCTCTCCTGCTCTTCTCCCTTCTCCTGCAGATGCAGGACAAGGCGCTGGGTGATCCGTGGGGAAGTGAGAGCAGGAGTGAGCAGGGGACACAGCCCTGGCAGCACCGGGGCTCCCTGCAACGAAACAAAGTTCATGTCCTGCTTTCCGTACTAATTACCTTCCTCACCCTAAAAGAAAGGGCTGGTCACATTCCAGTGAAGGTAATTCCACCTGAATTCCTCCGGAGCCTGAACTGCAGACATTATTGCGGAATAATCGTTTCTTAATTTGCTCCCCACAACACAGCTTTGGACAGCGTCAAACGTTCCTGCTCCGAGGGGGCTGAATTCCAGCCACAGTGGCCACAGTGCAGCTGAGGGCTCGGCAGTAATTCCAGGTTGCTGCCAGGATGGAGCTCTTCTCCAACAGATTTGGAGCTAAAATTTAATCCATTATGGCTGTAAACAACCCACTCCAGTGGGAAGCAGGTGTAACCTGTGCTGTCTGCTGAAAATATGAAGTCATAACTCTGGGAGAATGGTGCAAATCCGAGCGTCTGTCTGGTTATTTGTCAGTGGGTAATGTCCCCTGCATCCCACAATTATTGGGAGTGGGATTCCTCTGGGTCCATGTGTCCCTCTGCAGCTCTCATCAGGATAAGCAACAGAGCCCAAGCTGCCGTTAATCCTGGCCTAAAGCCTAAAATAGGTCAGTGAACAGCACCTGGAAGTGTCACTTTCCCTCCAGACACTGCAAAGGGAGCCCACGGAGATGTGATCAGACAGAGGCATTGAAAATTAGGAGGAATAAATCCCCCAGGGAGTAGCTGCCCACGTATCTGAGCAGCATCATTGATCCCAGGGTAAGTTAAATCCCAGAAAGTAATGGGAGGAGACACGGACACTGCTCAGTCTGTCCCTACAGCTCTTCCTCCCTGGATGTCGTGTCCAGCATGTTCATCCCAGTCAGCCGGGACTGGCACAGTGACACCAGCGCCGGGCCAGGCCACAGAAAGTCACCCGGCCACCTTTTCCAGACACAACTCAGCCTTTACTCTCCCAGGGATCCTCTTGAGGGATCACCGTGAGTTCCCTGAGCTGTGGGGAGTTCTGGGGAGAGAGAAAACCTGGGCCAGGTGACCCTGAGTGGGGAGGAACCAAGAGCAAAGTCAGAGCTGGAATTTGGAGTGTAGAAACAAATCCTTTTTACCTGAGGGAAAGGTGGGGAGTAAAAAGGGCCATCCCACAGATATTCCCAGGTTTGGAGAGCCCTGTTCCAGAGCAAGGTGCCTGAAAAGCTGGGGCCATCCTGAGTGAGCCCATCTGGAACGCATCTGGTACCCAAATGGGACCAGAAAAGGCTGCAGAGCTCGTTTTTCTCCCCTTCCCTCCTTCTGCAGAAGCACGTGCAGAGCCCTGCTCCTGCAGGACCTTTTCTCCCCTGGAACACATTCAGAGCAATTTTACACAGGGAAAAACCGGCAGGGTCTATTTTTTGTGATCTCTGTGAGCACAGAACCCAGCAGCAGCTCAGGAGTGGCCAGGGAGGAGCTCAATTTATTGCCTGGAACACAACCCAGCATCGACAGAGCCGTGATGGAAACAGGGATCCTATTCCAGGCAGGCAGGGAAAAGGGCTGTTAGGAAAATGAGCTGGAGATCTCTGAGAAGCTGCGGCAGTAATTTCATGCAGAGATCATTCCCAGCCCCTCCGGGAACCTGAACCTTCCAGCTCTCCTTTCTGTGCCTGCCAGGATTTCGGGGCCATCTGTGAAGCAGCACCGGAGTCTCCAGACTGGCCAAGCATCCAGAGCTTCTTGAATTCAGATGAGGCATCAGGAGGAACATCCAGAGCAAGAAGCCGGGTTCCGGAGGAAGTTAGGGAGCAGGGGATGAGGGGGCAGTGCAGCTCGAAGGGAGGATGCTGTGCACACATTCCAGGGCACAGAAACAGATCCTCCGGAGAAGATGGAATGGAGAATCAGAGTCATCCCCTCCGTTATCCCGAAAAAGTCAGAGCGAGAAGCAACTGAAACAACTTTCGTTCAGTCACGGCACACCACAAGCCAGAGGAACTCACTGCAGCAGGATTTGGGACAAAGCAGCCCTTGGGATCGTATTTTCAGTGGGAATCAGGCAAAACCCATCTGAAATCTCTCAGATAAGATCACTGTAATTCCTATGCCGGCCGGTCCTGACAGGAGGAAGCAGTTTTCTTTCCTCCAATTGTGTGTGACAGAGGGTCCTGGGCTGGGTGCTGGGCTGAACAGGAGATTCCCGGTGGAGCTGGGCGTTTGAGGGGATGGCTCCAACATGGGTGGCACCAGCTTTGGCTCCGGATCATCTCCTGGCGCCTCCACAGAATCACAGGATCACTGAGCTTGGAAAAAGCCTCCAAAATCATCAGGTCCAAACTTTGGCCAAACACCACCATGCCCATCAAGGCAAACTTCAAGACAAGTGCCCAGACACGTCTGCAACCCCGTGTTCCATCTATTTGTCCGTGTTATTCCCACACGAGTGAGCTGAGCTGCAGCTCGGAGCTGCTGCAGGATCTCTGCTCCTGCTTTTCTCTGCTCGAATAAACCTGCCAAGGCTCTGCTTTCACATCTCCAGGGGCTGCAGGTGACTCCAGGTACCCCCAGATGCTTTGGTGCTCCTGGGGCACCGGGAATTGGGGTGACAGGAGGGCTGCAGGTGGCTCTGATGGAGGGACACCCTTTTCCCCCCACACTGCAGTGCTCAGCTCACCTAAGGGCCACTCCAGCAGTGACTGGAAAGAAATTAGGCCTGAAATGGTCTCTTCTAAACCCTGCCTGCTCAGCAGGGACACAGGAGCAGGAGACTCGTCCACACAGGCCGGTGCTTGTCACAGGAACCAGCAAGTGACAGCCAGAGTTATGCTGGCTCCGTGTCCCTTATTTTAAAGGCAGATCCCTGATGGCTCTGATTCCTTCCTCGAGGTGATTTTTTATTGCTTCTTGCAGCAGATGACCCTGATTTCATTTGCTCCACGAGTTCCAGGGAGGCCACATCAATCAGGCAAAGCCTGGAGAGGAAGCGGCCCCACCGTTGATTAAAGCTGGCTCTGAGGGTGGAATTCAGCCTGGAGGAGCCTTGTCTTTTAACGGGAACGAATCACAAAGTGAGGGGGGAGAGGAGTTTCTCTTTTTGTGCTGTCGGTGCTGCCTGTGCGCTGAAAAATCCGTCAGCAAGCACTGAGCAACTGAGCAGAAATTCTTCTGTATTTTCTATTTTTTTTTTTACCACCACCATCATCATCATCATCATGATTTTCCCCCTTTTCTGTCCGTCCTTACCTTAATCCAGGACTTTTCCCTCTTTTACTCTCCCAGTTCCCAGTGGGAGAAGGGCTATGCTGGGCTCGGTTTCCAAGTGGGATTAAACCGCCACAGCCCACCTGGACAATGGCATTTTATTGCAAGGATTTAGCGAGGATAAGGGGTAGGACTGGGCTTTGGGACATCCTACAAGCTCCTCTCTGTGATGGGACCTGGCCTGGTACTCCAGGAATCTCCATCCCTGGCTGGCAGGGAGGGCTCAGAGCTGGACTGGGGTTGTCTTCCTTGAAAACTGCCTGATTTCCCAAAATTTTGGGATCAAGTTCAGCTTAGAATGTGTTTCGACAACCCACAGCTGAGATAACACCACGTAATCAATCTTTTCTCCATAAAAGGGGATTTTTAATCTGTAAATATGGGACAGTTGAGTCCTGGCTGGCCACGGCAGCTCCCCCCTGACCAAGACTCAGTCACGGTGCAATTTCCGTGTCCCACGTGGATTGTGGCCGTTCCGGGGCCTGCAGCAAGGCACAAGATGCCCCGAAAAAGAAAGAATTTCTCTGTTCTGCCACTGGGAAGCCCTGCCATGGATCCCTAAATATAACAACAATTTCCATGCATCTTGGAGGAGTTTATATGGAAGTAGGTCCCCAGTTGCTTGGGGTGGTTCATCAGATATAAGTCACTATGCAAATGGGAGAAGTGCGAGCGCTCCAATGATGGCATTAGAATTTTATGGACTATAATTACGAAATATTTTTGTGCATCATTATTTTGCTATGATTATTTTCATATCGTTATCGTGGAACTTGGAAGAGAACTCTTGAAAGGTTTGCGTGAGGAAAATGAGAATATGGGAAAGGGAGAAGGGATCTGCTGCAGAACAACCCCCACAGTGTCAGCAATCATTAATACGGATTTGGGGGATTGCAACAGCAAATGAAACCCTTTTCTTTCAGGCCTCACTTAGTGGCAAAATGGCAAATCCTTGTGGGATAAGAGCAGGATGGATAGTCCCAACAACATATTAGCTCTTCTTCATCTGAGAAAATTATTAATAAAGGCTGGACACGGTTTTCTTTACTGTTGATGCTTCATGCTGTGAAAATAACAAAATCTGTTGATTTGCATTACAACATCATCATCAGCTGCTTGATTATTTTCGAGATAAGAAAGGTGGCAGAGGGATCGTTGCAGAATATCAAAAAAACCAATCAAACATTTTGAGCTTTGGTCTATTTATCATCATTTGTACTTTCTGTGCTAATATTTATTTTGGTAGATTTGACTCCAAATTAACAGGAGGAGAAAATGAACGTGCCCTGTGTGAACCAGCAGCCCAAAATAGGGAATGCCGTGGACAGATCCAAATTATATCTTTGGAATCATCCAGAAGGCCAAGGGCACCTGGGCTGTGCCAGCCCTGGGGTGGCAGCAGGAGCAGGGCAGGGCCCATCCCCTGTGCTGGCACTGCTGGGGCACCTCCAGTGCTGGGGCAGTTCTGGGACCCTCCTGACAAGAGAGACCTGGAGGGGCTGGAGCGTGTCCAGGGCAGGGAACGGAGCTGGGAAGGGGCTGGAGCCCCAGGAGCGGCTGAGGGAGCTGGGAAAGGGGCTCAGCCTGGAGAAAAGGAAGCTCAGGGGGGACCTTGTGGCTCTGCACAACTCCCTGACAGGAGGGGGCAGCCGGGGGGGGTCGGGCTCTGCTCCCAGGGAACAGGGACAGGAGGAGAGGGAACGGCCTCAGGCTGGGCCAGGGGAGGGGCAGGTTGGATACTGGGAAATGTTTTTCATGGAAAGGGTGGTCAAGCACTGGAACAGGGCAGTGGTGGAGTCCCCATCCCTGGAAATGTCAAAACCCCCACAGATGTGGCACCTGGGGACCTGGGTTGACAGTGGACATGGTGATATCGGGTTAATGATTGGACTTGACAATCTTGGAGGGGTTTTCCAGCCTGAAAAATCCCATGACTCCATGAATAACCAATTCTAATCCCTCTTAACTCAAGGAAGTTCTTCCAGCACAACAGAAATCTTTCAATTTGCCAACCTTAAACCTACAGAAATCCAGGTGTCTCCCCAGAAGCCTTTTTTGCTCTCTAATGTGCACCTAACAGGCTCATTAAATGATTTAATGTCATTAAAGGTCACTCCTGCACATCCAGAAGGACTTTCCACACGGAATTTTTAATTTTATTATGCAGAAATAAAGCTGGGGGTGCACAGACCCTCTTTTTAATAGTCTAATATGCACATAGTTCTTTATTTATTTCCCGAAAGAGGGTTTTTTTCATGCCAGAGCTAATTAAAGCAGACTCATCTCGTGCTCTGTCTATGAGATATTGCAAACATTAAAGAGGGAGCTAAAAAAGGAAAGGAACAAGTGACATTATTTGGCCACAAATATGGCTTTTATTTAAGAGACAGGCGCTGGCGAAGTGGAAAAAAGCCAAGAAGTTTCATTCCATCGCCTTTTGGGATAATGAGGAGGTGTTTGAGAGGCTTTAAGTTGATCTTTTGGACTATTTTGTGCAGAAGAAGTCAGCACAGGTTGTGTGTGATAACAGCCCAGGAGCCCTGGATGTGAAAATACCTGAAATTTAAGCTTTAAATATTTCTTTAAATATTTATCTCACTACTTCTCACACCGGGGACCTGTGTTGTCCCCATAGCACTGGGGAAAAAAAGCTTTCCTTGAAGAACTAAATATGAATAAGCTGCAGAAATCCATGAAATATTGATCCTGTCCAGGCTGGCCTGCAAATGGAAGTGAGTCCTGCTCGTACACCTAAGGAGTGTTTTACAAATTCATTAAAAATAACACAGGAGCCCCAGAATGCACTAAAGGTGATTAATTTGTACCATTTTAAATAATATACTCCGGCTTATAAAAGCTGAATTATTTATGAGAGCAGCAGTAACATCTACTGGAAAGAAAAATAAATGTCGGGCTAAAGCAAACAGTGTTTTTCCAAATGTCACAACACACGCCGTAATTTCCGCATTTCCAGCTGGTTGTTCCTCATTTTCAGAGAACCTCGGGACTGCTGAAATTGGAGGAACCTCTGGAAATCACCAAGGACTCTGCCCGAGGAGCAGATTGTCCAGGACCAGGGTTTGGATATCTCCAAGGATGGAGAGTTCACAGCATCCCTGGACAACCTCTCAGTGCCTGACCAACCTTAAAACAAAATTCTTCCTTTTAGGTGTGAGTGGAATCTCCTGTATTTCAGATTTTTGGGCATTGTCCCTGTTCCTGGCACTGGGCACCACTGGGAAGAGCCTGGATCCGACTCTTCTGCATCCTCCCAGGTATTAATGGACACCAACAAGGCCTCCTGCTCTCCAGGCTGAACAATCCCAGCTCTCACAAGGTACCAAAGGCGCTGCCACCCCGTTCCCACCCTCCTGAAACTTTGCTGGATTCCTGCTCCCATCTGGACCATCTCCAGATGAGCAGGAGGAGCTGCAGCCACAGGAGAAGGGGCACAGGACACCTGCAGAGCCAGAGCAGGTCGACCACCCTTGGAATGTATTTAGGATCTGGTTTGGGGCCTTGAGGCCTCAATGGAAACCTCAACCAGGCGCAATAGGAAGTGAAGCTCTCCTTGGCCGTCCCCAGCCCCGTCACCATCGTGTGACCCCGCTGAGCCCCCTGAGCATAGTTCTTTTCCCTGCAGCACAGCCTGGCTTTATCCCTTGAGCAGCACCTCCAGCAGCGTGAGGAGAAAATGGGAAAAGGAGCCGTCCGTCTTTTCCTGAGGCTGCACCGAGACAGGAACTCGGAGCAACCGTTGGGAAGACGGACAGGTTTAATTCCTCACCAGAGCCACAGACACCCGTGGTGAGCTCCACAGGGCTGTCTCTGCCACACGTCTGCCCTCCCCTCGTGATGGTTTTATTATTTCCCTGTCAGTTTTCCTTCCCAGCTGTTTTACGAGCCAGACTTTTCATTTTGGCGGAAGCCCGGGAAGGGTCAAGCGGGGCCGGGGTTAAAGGAGGTCAGAGGAGGAGGCAGGAGCTGCAGGCTGCAGTTTGGATGCTTTATGTTCTCCTCAGAGCTCCCTGTCAGCTCCTGCTGCCATTGCCAGCTGATGGATTGGCTCTCGGCTCCTCACACAGTGAAAACATTGGGAAAGGGATTGCATCCCACCTGGAATGGGAATTGGAGCACAAACCAGGCACCTCGCACCTCAACAGCAGCCATCGGCGGGAGGGGAGTGGAAAAGGTGTCCCTGCCCACGGAACTGGAGGAGCTTTAAGGTCCCTTCCCACCCAACCCGTTCCGGATTCAGTGACCCTGGAGAGGAGCAGAGCGCCCAGGGAGGGCTTTGCTGTCGTGGGAGGCTCTGCTGTGCGTGGGAGCTGGGGCAGGTTCTGCTGAGGACAGAGGGGCAGAACAGGATTTGACTCTGATAAGGAGAGGACAAGAGCACAGCCTTGGGGAAGTAGATAAAGGATATCATTTAGGCAAAGCACAAGCAGGAGCCAGCCCAGCTCTGCAAGGCTGGCAGAGCAGGAGTTATGGAAAACAAAGATATTGGGCTTCCTCAAAAATGGAGTTTGAGGAGCAGCCACCTAAAAGGACACCAGACATTGAAGACAGAGCCCAAAGGCTCTCGAAGGACTTTGATAAGGGGTGTGATTGTGTAAAATAAAGTCAAGTAGTCGGGGATAGCTCATGAATATGCAATCAGTGTGAGATAAAAACTCCACTCACCCAACACTTGACCAGAGGAAGGATCCTCCCCATGCCCAGAGCTGCAATGAAGAATTCCTGATTTCTGATACTCCAAACTATGTTCGAAAGTTTCCATCTGGCTGATTTAGGTACCAGTTCCACTCTTTGAAGGATGGAGGTGGTGAGATGGAGAAGGAAAGAGCCCTTCCCTACCCAGCTTCGCCCCCATGCTCAGGCCTCACTCCCATCCTCAAGAGGGTCAGTAGGAAATTGATCCCAAGGCCAGCAGGACCCTCTGGCCCTTGGTGGGGCAGGTGAGGCCTCCTGGCCAGAGGGGCACGACCCCAACCCTCCCTTCGGGGGCAGGATTCACCTGTGGGTTGAGGAGGAGGCCTCAGCCAGAGTTGTGTTACAGGATGAATCCTGGCCACTATGTGACTAACACCATCAGTATTATTTAGCTAAAAATAGATGACACAGATGCTTATGCTAGCTCTGTATAACCTTGTGCAGTTATCTGCAAGAAATGTATCATTTTAAGAAACTTTCTCAACCGACATGAATAGAGACTTGTTTGTATGGTATTGTAGGGGAAAACCCTCCCAGCCGAGGCCTGGGCTCTGGCCAAGCCCTGTCTCTGGCTGGTTGGGAAGTGTGCCATCACATCCAGGAGCTTCTGTGCTAAAAATACAATCAAGTCACTTCAGCTTGCTGATTTGGGCCTATAAAAGCTGGACCCACTTTCGGGGTGAATTTGGAGACCTCACCTCTGGGTGGATGTATGGCATAGGAATTTCCCAATTGCCGGGAAGGGTTCTCCAGGTCCTTGCTGTGAAACAGGGGCTCCCCAGCGACTGCGGACTCTGGATGATGGTAAAGTATTTAGGCAATTGGTGATGTATCTTTCCCAATCACTATCCTTTGTCTTGATTAATGAGTAATGATTGGTGCATTACCTTTGCTCGTTGCTAAAGCCAAGCACGTCGTTTTATCGGACGGATCATTTTACTTTTGTGTTGTCTTTATATTCACAGTAAAATAAGAACATTCTTTCCACTGGTGTCTGTGTTCTTTAAACCGCCCCTGCCAATTGGCAGAACAGCACCAGAGACAGACTTGGGCCAAGTTCAGAGACCTGGGCTTCGTCTCCCACCTCCTGCAGCCCAGCATCAGATGAGGAGGGTGAAGGGCACTGAGGCATCATTCCTGCCTTTCCCATGTGCCACATCCACCAGGGAGGAAGGTTCTGTGCAGGAGACTCAAGCACTGCAGGGGATCGGGGGCTCCTGTGGAATCTCATGGTCAGGATCACCTACAAAGCACGCGGAGGAAGCAGAAAACCTCCAGCATTGACAAGGGGCGCTCCTCTGGACCCTCTGCACTCGTTAGAGCCTCTCATGAGGAAGGAAATGAGTGAGAATCCCACATTTTCCCAGAGTTCTCCACTGTTGTGTTCTCCAGCAATGAGGTGATGGAGGCAGAGCTTTCAGAGCAGATCCTGTCACCTCCTGGACAGCCAAACCTTTAGCACCAGGCCAGCTGTGAACTGGACACTTCCACCACTGCTGGGACATGAGGGACAGCAGAATTTGGGATGCCTGGAAGGAGAATTCTTGCCAGCAGAGCTGTTTATTTGGAAACATGCCCTCAATGAAGTTGTTTTTCTTATTGTGACACGGAATTACAGTTCTAAGAACTTCCCATTTAGTGACAATCTCCTCCCTTTGGAAACTGCTGGCACGTGATGAGGCAGGAGTGATCCGAGTTGTCCAGGGAATCTCCTTATCTCGTCCAAGGAAACTTCTGTTCCTCCTATAACAGCGGCTGGAAACCCAGCAATGACATCAGGAGCCATCAGGATCACAGCCAAGATCCCATTTTGTATATCCAGCCAAACTGGCTCAGTGGACACCAAGAAATGAAACCCTTTGGGATTTTTCCCTGCAGTCCTGGTTGGATTTTGTAGATGAGACAGGAAGAGTCAGGTAAATCCTTTTATCCCAACATTCATTTGCTCCGATTGCTGAGCACCTGCTATTGGATAAAACCCACAGTTCCTGCTCCTGGACATGTGCTGGGAGGAAGGCTGAGTGAATAATTGATTTTTCAGTTCAACTACCGAGTTAAAAAAGTGAAAAAAAAAATCAATTTGGTCCAAACCCAAGCAGATGTTTTCAAGTTTCCTTGCCAAAAAGAAAAATGAAACAATTCCACTTCAGTGATTAAAAACAAAGAAGTTTTATTCTGGTTTGGGCCATTTGGAGGAAAATGAACCTGCAAAGTTATTGCATTTTTTTACACTCAACAGCTCCTTACAGTCAGCATTCACAAGGCCTGGAGTGTGTTCCATGGGGAATCTGCTCCATGATTTGGGGGAATCTGTTCCTTGTTTGGGGGGAATCTGTTCCTTGTTTCGGGGGGAATCTGTTCCCTGTTTTGGGGGAATCTGTTCTGTGTTTTGGGGGGAATCTGTTCCATGATCCATGGGGAATCTGTTCCCTGTTCCATAGGGAATCTGTTCCGCGTTCCATAGGGAATCTGTTCCCTGTTCCATAGGGAATCTGTTCCATGTTTCATGGGGAATCTGTTCCGTGTTCCAGAGGGAACCTGTTCCATGATCCATGGAGAATCTGCTCCATGTTTCAGGGCAATCTGTTCTGTGTTTATAGGGAATTTGTCCCACTCATGCTCTACTCCCTGGAACAAAAAGGAAAGGTGTCTTCTCTGCTTCCACATCCCTCGGAGATGCAGGATCATCCTACTCCCCAGAGTAAGTATTTGGTCTTAAGTGGAATAATCAGGATACTGTCCCAAAATCCCCCTGCAGGGAGAGGAATTCAGCAGGGAGCTGGATCACCCCAGCAACTTAAAATTAAACAGAAGTGGATTCCAACACATTTAACCTTTGAATTGAAGGACAGAAAGTGGTTTCCCTTCTTGAGATTATTTGTTTGTTCCCTCTTACCAGGCTGGACATTTCACAGGATTACTTTGAAATGCAGATCAGAGCAAAATATTTCAGATCAGTTTATTCTGCCTCTGAAGTTTCCTTACCTGGGTTGTCAGTGCAGCTCATGGAGTCTGTCAGGTCACTTTGCCTTTTCCATTTGGAATCCTGCCCAAAGCCCAGGACTGTTGTTGTGGAGTTTTAATTCCCCCCAGCAGGAGCTGATTGCACTCAGCTCTGCTGTCAGGAAAGGCAGAGCAGTTTCACTGATCCCCCTTGTAGCAAAGACAGGACTCAAGTGTCTCCCTTGTTCCATCGTGAGGCAGGGGAATTGTATTATCCAAAAATTCCTTCTTGAACATCCTTAAAAGACAGGGATGTAGGAGACAGCAGGGAGAGTGTAAACAGAAACACAACGGCAGCTCTTAACACCAAGCAAGCTTTGATTTTAAATCAAAAATGCTCACCCAGTCTGCAAGAATTTGGGTATTTATTTCCTCTTCTTCGGCACAGCTTCTCCTTCCCAGAGAAGCTCTCACTGCTTCTCAAGTGGATCCTTGGGAAAGAGAAGCTGGGAGGGAAAAAATAGGGACTTTCCTCTTAGTTTGTGGAAGCTGCCCCCCGAATAGCTCAGAATTTAGGATGCGGGATGGAACCGGAGCTGAATGTTTGTGCTGCAGAAAGGGCCTTTTGCATCAGCAAGGGGCACTTTGCATCCCAGGATCTGGGGCCAGGACACTCCCATCCCACTGGGATTGACCTGACTGGAGTTAATTCCACCAAATCTTCATAGTTCTCCTACTAAAGGATCAGTCTGGGAGTCAGGAAGATGCACAGAAGATCTGCCTCCCATCAGTGGTCGTGTCACTCTATGAGGGAAATGAGAGAAAATGGTGTTCAAGGAGAGTTTTAAGGCAGAAAACCAACAAACCCAGCACATTCCAGCTTGGACAGGGCCTGGAGCACCCTGGTCCACTGGAAGGTGTCCCTGCCCACGACTGGGGGTGGAACAGGATGGGCTTTAATGTCCCTTCCAACCCAAACCATCCTGGGATTCTGTGATTTCAAGGCAGCTGAGAGGGATCAGAACCCCGTTAAGAGCTTTGCTATCAATGGGGTTGCAGGTTCGGGGTTTGCACCTGTGTTTCCTGTCTCTGTGCAAGTCTTGAGGCAAAAAGATTCTCAGAATGTCTGAGGCAGGAAAGACACCTGCAGAAGGTTGAAGGTGGGTCTTCCAGGGAGCAGGAAAACCCCACCTGGCTGGATAAAATGTCCATGGAATGCAGGTTTGCCCCAGCCCAGCCTGCAGGAGGGTGGAATATGGCTGAAGAAATTCAGGAATCCTGATCCTTGGAGGAATAGCTGAGGTTCAGAGGCCACCTCTTATCAGTCTGATGATCTCCTGTCCCTGAGAGCTGGTGAACAACATGAAGCTGCATCCTGGGAACGGAAAGAGGGGCTGGAGCAGCAGCTCTGGATCTGCTGCTCAGACAGAATTCGCTGCTTTCCCAGCTGCCCGTCTATCACCTTCCATCAGCACAAAGTCTGTCTGGATAAAGAGATGGAATGTGCAGGCTGAGCGTAATTGCAGGGGGGAGATTGGGATAATGGCTGTAATTTGGATTGTGGGAGCAATAAAGCCCGGCTCAATCACTGCCTGCTTTATTTGGGAACGAGCCCAAGCTGCAAACAGCGAAAATGAAATTTATGAAAAATAGAGATTTCAAGAGAAGTAATGAGCATCTGTCTGCTGCGGTGATTGCAGGGGGCTGCGTGCTTCCAGCTTTGTGCAGAATCCAAGGGATTTGCTGCGGGATGCACAGGCTGGGTGGGACACAGGGCAGCCGGGTGGGACACAGGGCAGCCGGGTGGGATGGATCCCTGTCACAGGTGTGGATCCTCCATTAGCAATCACTGGCTGATTGGACACAGAATCTTTAGGCAGCTGAAAGTAGCCTGGGTAAGTTTTGCTGTCATTGGATATTTGGTCATCAGCAGCCCATCATTCCCACCGAGGGGTCGTGTTCATGCCAGTGGCCTGAAAATATTCCCGATTTCTCCTGCTGCTGAGGCTGACCCGTTCCATGCTGTTCCATGTGACAAAGCGCTCAGCACGTCATGTGAGGAGAGGGAGAGAAGGAAAGCCGCACCTCAGCTTTTTGATACTTCCCTTTTTCCTTTCTTTTTTATCAGTCTGGAGTTTCCTGTTGGCTTCACAGACTCATGAAATGCTTTGGGTCGGGAGGGACCTTAAAGCCCGTCCAGTGTGCCCAGAGAAGCTGTGGCTGCCCCTGGATCCCTGGCAGTGCCCAAGACCAGGCTGGACAGGGCTTGGAGAAACCTGGGACAGTGGAAAGTGTCCCTGCCCATGGCAGGGGTGGCACTGGACGGGCTTTAAGGTCCCTTCCAACCCAAAGCATTCCAGAATTCCATGATTTTTCCATGTTCCTTGGAAGACAGGAAATGGGAAGAGCACCAGAGGCCCTGGCTGAGGGTCTGGCCCCGGCCCTGGCCCTGGCCCTGCAGGAATGCTGGGCACTGGTGATGGAATGATGCCAAGGCCTGCCAGGAGAGGACACTCAGCTGATCCAAGGAAGGAAAGCAGGTGCCCTCCTGAGCAGGAAACCACAGGGATCAGCAGGAAAGGAGGAGTAAAGAAAAGCCTGAGGTCTCTGGGGTGCTTGTGGCACACCTAATAAATTCCAGCATCGTTTGAAATCCTGGATTTTTCCATAAAATCTGCTCAAAGTCACCCCTGCCTGCAAATCTTTATCACCTGGAAGTGCTGGAATGAGCTAATAAATAATTTTCTTTGCATGGCAGGAGGACGTGGCATCCTTGGCTTCACTTTGAAGATCCCACAAAACCATCCATGCCTGGAGCTGCTCCCAGAGGCTCGTCTGGCTCCAAGCCACCCCATTCCCGAGCCACACAGAGTGCCCTTCACACACACCACAAATCCCAAAATCCCACAGAACATCCCAAGGGACGGCCGGGCTTGGAAGGCTCCTCTGGAGGTCACCTAGTCCAAACTCCCTGCTCGAGCTGGGTCCCGTGGCCAGGTGACTTCAAAATATCCCCGGGGAAGGAGACATCCAACAGGATGTGTGATCCTGGGAAAACCCAAACCCAGCATTTGGGAGAAAATGAGAGAAGAGAGTTTACATCCGGATCAACATTTTCCATATTTTTTTTACCAAATAGACAACATTTTCCACAAGAAAAATGTAATAAAGGAATTTGTGGGATTCAGCATTCCACCTAATTTCTGACCAGTGGCACTGTCTGCACTGGGAAGATCTCCTGTTATTACGCAGATTTTGGGAGCAGATCCTGGCAGAGCTCCAGAGGAAGCTGCATTGGTAAATCCAAGGAAAACTCGATACACAATTTACCTACAGCCTGAAATGTTGAATCCTACAGTCACAGGAGCAACCTCAGCCCCTTCCAGGAGTAAATTGAGGTTTTCCTGCCCGCTGTCCTGCCTGAGATACCAGGAAAAGGATAATTATCCCAAAGAAACACTGAGAAGTGTCAGCGTGTGTTTAAACTCCTTCAGAAAGGGTTTAAATTGGAGCTAAATCCTTCCTTAGCCTCGGATTTTGGCAGCAGTTTGAATTTAAGGAAGTTAGGGAGGTATAATTGAATCACTTTGTCCCTCAAGTTCTTAATGCTGGCAAATCAGATCTATTTATAAAAATGAATTATTTATTAAGACAAATGAACAGGCAAGAGATAACAGACGAAAGATCTTAATCAGAATTAATTGCTACGCAGGATAAAACTGAAAGAACTACTGGTAAATTAGAGAATAACATAAAACCGTGCAGAATATCAAAGTACCTACATTAGAGTAAAAGAAATGGTATTGATTAGGGGTTGGATGTGATTTAGCACTGAAATGATGATAATGTCCGGATTCTTTCACTTAAATCCTGGGAATACCCATGAAATCGGTGTCCCTGCTCGTGGGGGAAGCTCCACACATTGCCAGGAAAATGCACAGGAGATTTCTGCCTCTGTGGAAGTTTGGTGTGGATTTTAGAGCCGTGAAATGAGTGGCTGTCAGTCAAAAATTCAGATTATCCTGCCAGATCTCAATTCCACTGGGAGCTCTGGCCACAGCTAAGAGGGATGAGGACCTGAGGAGCGAATCCAGAGACCACGGAGATGTTCCAAGTGCTCTGGAGCCAGGCTGGGAGAGCTGGGGGTGCTCACCTGGAGAGGAGAAGGCTCCAGGGAGACCTCAGAGCCCCTTCCAGGGCCTAAAGGGGCTCCAGCAGAGCTGGAGAGGGACTGGGGACAAGGGCTGGAGGGACAGGACACAGGGAATGGCTTCCCAGTGCCAGAGGGCAGGGATGGATGGGATATTGGGAAGGAATTGTTCCCTGGGAGGGTGGGGAGGCCCTGGCACAGGGTGCCCAGAGCAGCTGTGGCTGTCCCTGGATCCCTGGCAGTGTCCAGGGCCAGGCTGGACTGGGGCTTGGAGCAGCCTGGGACAGTGGAAGGTGTCCCTGCCCATGGCAGGGGTGGAGTAAATGTCCTTTAAAGGCTCTCCCAACCCAAACCATTCCATGATTTTCCCTCTGCAGGCCTGACTTTACTCCTGACGTATTCCCAAGCCCACAGTCCCACAGCACAGAGGGAAGGAGGACATGGGGCATAAATTCCATGGGGCAGAGACCATCCTGGTTGAGTGGTGGCCCCAGGGCTGCTGCCAGGGGTTGTTGTCCCTCCTGCCCTGGGCTGGATGTCACGGACACCCCCGGAATAGCAAAGGACACAAAGCAGGGATGAAGAAACAGCACAGAGCAGCAAAATAAATATTCCCCTCCTTAAAAGCTGCATTTGTTCCTTGCCTTCCCGGAAAGAATCGAAGGAGTGGGATGATGAAAAAGAGAGAACAGAGTTAATCAACACAGAGGCTCTGGCAGGGAACCAAGTCACCTTTGGAGCTTCTCCTGCTGAATGAGAAACCATCAATGAGCAGGGAGAGCAACAAACGATTTTCACAATGGACTGGCCCAAACCCTGGAATTATTCTGCAGGGAACAGCTCTTCACAGGCTAATTGGGCTTGTTCAGTCTTGAACGTGGAGGATACACCAGGGGCTCTTTTAATTTATTGGGTTTAGGAGAAGTATTTACAAATCTAAACCCATAAAGCTGAGGCTTTGCAGCAGGAATGGAGCTGAGGCCGGTGTCAGGCAGGACTTGGCCTTCATCCTGCGGCTTAACTGCTTGATTGGGTTCCATGTAGCTCATTAAAAAACATCTATTAAATATATATTAAAAGGAAGCTCCCTGCACAAGGAGGAGACCAGCCCTGAATGTTTTAATGCTGCAAAAACCAACCAGAATTCAGCAGCAGAATCATCAAATCGCCTGCAGCCCCAAGCAGGGAGAAATCGTCCAGTCAGGAGCCAAAAACCCCAGTGTGGCTCTTGCTGGGCCCTGTTTGAGGTGGCCTTTGCCGGTGTGACCTCCATGTCACCACAGCTGGCCCAGGGTGGAGCAGTGAGACGCTCAACCGGGAGCAAGGTGGGACTTGGAGGAGGTTGATTCCAACTCAGTGGGGTTTGGAGGTCAGAGCAAAGCCCCCGTTTGCAGTCCCCACAGCAGGGACTAACTAGACCAGGACTAAGGTTCATTAACAAGCAAAGTCCCTCTCAAATGAATGATTGCAGAGGGAGGAAGGGAAGACACAAACGCCACTGAAATTTGACATAATTATTAAAATAATTTTTTTAAGTAACAAAAAATGTAAATTGAAAAATCAATTTTAATTTTTTTTCAGATCTAAAAACTTTCAAACAAGTATTAAAATAATTTTAAAATTAGGAAGCTTTCTGGAAGCTGAAAAAATGGTCAAATAATCAGCTTGAAAGGGGCTTCAGGAGATTTAGAGTCCAACCTTTTCCTCCAAGCATGGTCAACAATAAGATGAGATGAGATATGAGATTATTTTGAGTTTTTTCAAGGTTTGTCTTAAAAACCTGCAAGTGTGGAGCCTCCATGGGAAACCTTTTCCCATCCTGGGCTGCCCAGTGGTGAAAACATGGATTTGGGCTTTACGTTTTTGAGTGATCCTATGGAAAAGAGGAGGAGAGAGGGAAAAGAGGATCAAGTGGGTAAAGAGAAAATGTGATAACCTCATGTTGAGTAGTGGTCAAGCACAAGGAGCAGAGCTCATTTCACCTCCTATTTTATGTCTCCGTTCTGAGTTGGCCTTTCCAAGTTCCTCATTTCCCCTGAGAGCTGGCACAGCTGGGATATTATCCCGTTTATCCTGAAGGAATGGCTGATATCTCAGACCAAAGTCCCTCAGGACTTCTCTCTCTGGGACTGAGGGCACCAGACAAAACCGCATCGCTGGGCTGTGTAAAGCTGGATCTGCACACCTCAGCCCCGCTGCCTCCTCCACATCATCTTCCAGACATTTTTCCCTCCTTTCCATCCTCCCACCAGCTCAGATTTGCTGTCTGTGGAACAGTGGAGTCTCAGCCAAACCAAACTGTTCAGCATCGTCCTCATCGATGCAGAATCCAAGGCATTGAAAGCGAGGCAGCAGAACAGCTTGGGGGAATGGATTTTTCTCCTAGTTGGGATTAAATAAGGAGCTCTGTCCCCAGGAGGGGCTGATCCACGCTCCGTGTGCTTTTTTCCTGCCACCCTCCCATTTCCCCCTCCAGAGGCAGAGCCCAGTGCAGCCGCTTGGCTCTCGTGTGTCCCTGGGAGCTCCGAAGGAGCTCGGAGAGCCCCGCATTGCCTTGGACACGCAGGATAGTGTTGGCACCACATCCCAGCTGCAGGAGGTGTCTGGCTGGCTCCAGGTGCCACATCCAACGTCCTTGTAAACCAACCCAGGCATGGCCTGGAGCTGGTCCACGCTGTGCTCCGTGTGGGCAGGACAGGACAATTTGTCACCCAATTCCTGGGGACCAGAGCGGCTTTAAAGGGCCATTAATTTAACCCAGTCTCTTATTTAGCTGCTACTTTTATGCAGCCTCACTCACAGCACAGTCAGGCACTTCCCATTCCCAATTCCCTGTTCCCATTCCCGTGTCTCCATCTGGAGCTGCCCCCCAGCAGTGCCTTTTTCAGCTGACACGGACCAGTGGCCAAGGCACCGACTGGAGATCAGGGCTGAGCACCAGGAATGAGCCAGCTGCAAATGTCACTCCTCTGGTTTGGCTCCTGCCTGGAAAGATCCATCCAAGCAGCTTTGGGAATGGTTTGCAAACGAGGACACCCCTTCCACATCACGTACCGAAAGGATCAAAACGGGAAGAAGCTGAAACATGGGAATGGTTTGATAGAATCCTCTTTATTTTCCAGCTCCTCTGTAGGAGGGATTGTTTGGGCACTGAGCAGAGGAAAAATTAGCATTGTTAATTTGCTGCAAGCCAGGGCACCTCAAGAAATGCAACACAATTAATTAGCCCCTAAAAAAAAAAACCCCATTTGAAGTGTTTATTGCAGGATCAAGCTCCTGGTTTTATAAGCAGATGGGGAAATAAAGTGCTGGGAATGACATGGAGAAAACAGCTGCAGTGGGAGCAGAGCCTAATTCATAATTCAACAGCCTAATCAGGGAACATCTTCCGCAGTTCCTCGCTGGAATGGCAGAACGTGAGCAGGCAAACGATGAGGCTGCTTTAGTTCTTCAAGAGCTGCTGCCAATTAGCTCACTGTCTTCGTTAGCCGTGTACACAGCTAATGAGGGGCCCACAGTATTAAAGAGCCCGACAAAAGTAGGGCAGCCTCAAATAATTGTCTTAATGATAAACACTCGGCGGCGGCGTTTCAATAGGGTTTGGTGGGAATTCATTAACAGAATAAAGACCTGCTCACACTCCCTTTGCTGATTGTTCCCGTTCTCCTGCATGGAGGGGGGGGATGTTTTGGTGGAGCTGCTGTTGGCTCTGGAATTGCCTTTCAGGGTGGCTGCAGTTGGCGCTGGATCATCTCCAGGCAGACCCCAGGGTGTGGCTTTAGCTTTGCACTCTGGATGCCCAGTGCTGGTGGTGGCACCCAGGAAAGTTCACCTCTGCTGGACAGGGACGCTCCTGAGGGTCCCAACTCTTTGCAGGGACAGAGGGGGAACCTGCTGGGACAGGCTGAGGTCACAAGAGCAGCTGGACATCTGTGGAGAGATGAGAGATGCTGTAGGGACTTCACTGCTCTCAGGGAAAAGTGAATCCTGATATGGATCTGTCCGTGAATCCAACAGGGAAACTTGTTCTGGGGAAGACCCCACAGAGGGATCAATGTCCTACACTGGGAATAAGGAATTTGCTCTGGAATAGTTTTTGCTCTCCATCAAGCTCTTGGCTTGAAAGACACCTGACATGGTCGGTGCCCTGGGCAGAAGAATGCTTTTTATTTCAATTAAAACCCATTTGTCTGAGCTGGGATCCATTGAGATGATCCTGGCATCCTGGAATTCTGGTCTAACCTGGAGATCATTCCACTGGAAGCCTGGTCACCTGCTGGCTCCATTTCCCCGCACTGGCACGAGGACACTGAGCATTGACTGGTTCTGTGTCACAGGACAGTGACATCCTGGCCCTGGTGACCTCCAAACATCCCTGTGCAGGTCTGTGCAGCTGGATGAGTCCAAGGTCCAAGATGAATTCCCTCGATTTGGAGCCCTTGTGCTGGCTGCAATCCCCGTTGAGGTTTTCTCATTTTCCTGGATTCTCCAACTAAAATCAAGTGCAATTGGGAGAGTCACCACACTGAACACCTCTGCTGGTCTTCCCAAGGCTGGGAGAGTCCAGGTCCATAAAAATCCCTTTGGAGGCATCAGTCCACCAGTTTTGGAAGGAATGTGTTTTCCTTGGGGCAGGATCAAACCCTGTGAGCTGAGAGAAGCCTGGGTTTTGTGTTTGCCTGCCAAAACCATTTGTAAAACCAGCCCCAACGGCACTGATTTCTTCAGCTGAGGTTCTGATCCACTTGGAAAAGTGGAACATTTCCCAGAGATGTTTTATTTCTTCCTTTTGAAACAAAAACTTTGCATTTTCAAACAACAAAAGCACAGCTTTCCGCGACACATCTTGTCAGCCCTTCCTTTCTACACCAAACCCAGAAGCATTTTTGAGTTCTTGCAGAAGGATTTTTTTTTAATTTAATTCGATGGAAAAGTCCAACTTTTTCCTAATCTGGCTGTGATAAAAGTGGATGTTCAGAGCCCATTGATATCTTCAGGCTGTGCTGACATTTGTGGAGAGAGGAGCCAGAGACCCAGATCAGAGTCGCTGCCTGGAGAACAAATGGATGAGTCCTCCCTGATGGACACTTGGACAGCCCCAAACCGGGGTTTAGGTCTCTCTGATCCTGTCTCAGAGCATTCCCTGCCAGCTTCTCCCTCAAATCCCACTTTTGTGACTCATCTGAGCTTCCCTGGCTTTCATCTCCTGCTTCTCCAAGCACTTTGGGGCTCGGAATGTGCTGCCTGGACAGGGAGCTGCTCCCTCAGGGCAGACTCGGATACAAAACCTCTCCCACCTCCTTCCACAGAGGGAAAACAAGCCCTTCCCAAGGCATCGCTCCCTAAAAAGCCCTCATGGAGCACAAGGCTCTGATTAAAAGGACAAAAAGTAATTTTCCATGTCTCCATTCAAGACCTGAGCCTTTCAATAATTACTGAGCTAATCTGACATTCATGATCCTTGATTTCAGTCATTCATTCCGGAGCTGATTAACGAGATGTCCTTTAGTGGAACACAGCTTCCCTTCTTCCTCCGGGACAGGAGAATTTTAGGAAAAATATTAAATATTCCAAAGGAGAGAAGGTAATTGGCAGGAGCACTCCTTGTCTGCTCTGCAATCCTTGGCCCTCCTCACCGCTAGGAGAGGTCTTTCCCAAAGGATGACTTTGGAACGAGCAGCTGGGAAGGAGGTGGAATTCCTCTGGATTTCCTGTTGCTCTCAGTAAGGAATCAGCTTATGGAGGGTCCTATTTCTTACCCACCTGGAGCATCCATGACAGTTTATTTCCCCTCTCCCATCCACTTCCCAGTTTCCCTGCAGCCTCAATTTGCAGTTTGGAGCAATTCCTTGGTTTAGTCCTCAGCTTGTAAGTATTTTTTGATGTCACTGATGCCGTGTGCGCTCTCAATCCCCTTCCTTAAAAACCATTTCCACACCGGATCAGCAGAGTGGGTCATCCCAAACTTCCAGGACAACATCCGACCTCTCTTTGGGCTCCACAACTTTTCAATTTACGGCATGACATGGAATCTGTGCTTCCCACGGGAGCATCCTCAGGGATACGCGGCAGGACTGAGATAGACGTGGAATCGGTGAAGGATCAGTCACATCCTTCCTTTATGGGGGAATTGAATTCGATATTTAGGGAACAAAATTCCCCCCGTACCAGACACATCACAGGCCACCACAGCTTTAGACGAGGCTGAAGTTCCTGGTTTGCCTCTGGATGAGACGGGCTGACCACTTCCAGAATTTACTTGGAATTTCCACAGTTTGGAGGTCACCAGTTCGTGCCGTTCCAGAACAACAAAAAATATTTTCCTTAAAAAAAACCGAGCAAACCCCAACACAACCACTTCAAAATTTGAAGTGGTTTTTTTTGGCTCTGATCCTTTGGATTATCAGGAAAATCGGGAAAAATTGGTCTCCAAAGCCATAAATACAGAGAGGTCATGGATAAATCTTGTGTATATTCAACCAGTCCCAGCATTTGGGGGGATTCTTCTGCTGGTTTTTGGGTTGGGTTTAACTGGTTCCCATCTCACAGTCCTGACTTTCTGTTACCTCATTCGTTATCACCTAAAAATTGGGGGTTGGATGCTCAAAATGAAGCTTTGAAGATCAAAAAATGAACTTTTGAGCCCTAAGTGAGGAATTTGTACCCTAAAATGAGGGGTTGGACATTAAAAAAGGGGAATTTCAAGCCTACAAGTGAAACTTTGGGCTGTAAAAATGAGAATTAGGGCCCTAACATGGGGATTTGTACCTACAGTTGAGAGTTTGGAGACTGAAGATGTTGCTTGGATCCTAAAAATGATGGGCAGGATCCTAAAAATGCCCCTCTGGAGGCTTTGGACATTAAAAATGCTGATCTGGACTCTGAAAAGGAGAATTTTTAATGGCATGGAGCCTTTGGACCCTAAAAAAAGAAAGATTTGGGCCATAAAAATGGGGTTTGGTCCTAAAAATGAGTATTCAGCTCCTAAAATGAAGGTTTGAACCTTCTAAATGAAGCTTTGGGTCTTAAAATGAGCATTTGGAGCATAAAATGAGGGTTGGGTCTTAAAAATGTGGCTTTGAGCCCTGAAAAAGAGAATTTGGGGCTTTGGGGGCTTTCAAACTGGGATTTTTGGCTGCTGGAAATGAGGGGTTATGGCTAAAATTGGAGGTGTGAGCCCATCCTTAAAACGGAATCCTAAAAATTATTCCTCAGGCCTGAAAAATGAAAAATTTGTGCTCTGAAAGTTGGGATGATGAAAATGAGGGTTTAGATCCTGGCAGTGCTCGTTCAGACCCTCAAAATGGGTCTCTGGAGAGAAAAATGGGACTTTCTGCCCACCACAGTGCGGCATTTAGGGCACATTTAGGGTTTTCCTGTCTGTTCTGAGGCTTTTCCGATCTTTTCCAGGGAATATCAGCAAGCAAGAGTGGTGGTGCTTTGGAAGGGGACATATCCATGAGCACGGAATGTCGTGGCACCAGTGCTTCCATCACAGCATTCACCAGTCCTTCCTGGACTTCCACAGTTTCTTTGGAAAATGTGTCCATTTCATGCCTTTCAGCTGGTTTAGATAAGAATTATGGAATCTTGGAATGATGTGGGTTGGAAGGGACTTTAAGCTGATCCCATTCCACTCCCTGCCATGGGCAGGGACACCTTCCACTGTCCCAGGTTGCTCCAAGCCCTGTCCAGCCTGGCCTTGGACACTTCCAGGGATCCAGGGGCAGCCACAGCTTCTCTGGGAATCCTAAGATGTGGGAATCCTGGCGATTCCTCCTGTGACAAATAGGAAGTGTTTCCTAGACAGATCCCACTCTGGAAAACCTGTCTGTGGTCCCCCAATGTTCCCATGGGACAGCACCGGCTTTTCAGTGAGGTTTTCCCAGTTGGAATCTCAGAAATGAAGGATGAAGATCCTGATCCCAGGTTGGAAATGACCTTCAAAACCTCCTAATCCAACCAGCACCCGACAACCCCCAAACCACATTCCCAAGTGCCACATCCAGGTTCCGCTGAACACTTCCAGACACAGGGAATCCACCGCTTCCCTGGCAATTCATTCCAAGGCCTGACCGCTCCATCAGGGAAACGTTTTGTTTCCAATCTCTGATCCGAACCATCCCTGGAACAACTTCAGGCCATTTCCTCATCCTTTCCCTTCCCCGCCATTCCCGCTTTGATCTGCCAAGTTCATCCCAATTTTTGTGGAGTGCTGTCCCCAGAAGACTCTGGTGGATGCTGGATGAGCCAGATGGGAGCAAGGGCTGTTTCCTCCGGATGCCATGGCCATAATTAGGGAATTCTGGGCCATGACTGAGCTCAGGTGATGTTTGTCTCCATCTGTTCCAAAGGGTTTCCATTGCCATTCCTTTGGTGTTGGGGCATTTGGAGTCGCCAACAACCACCACAGGTCCTGTTTGGTGGCCCAGGACAGGGTTTGGTGGCCAGGATGGGGCTTGGTGGCCCAGGACAGTGTTTGGTAGCCAGGATGGTGCTTGGTGGCCCAGGACAGTGTTTGGCGGCCAGGATGGGGCTTGGTGGCCCAGGACAGTGTTTGGTGGCCAGAACAGTATTTGGTGGCCAGGATGGCATTTGGTGGTCAGGATGGTGTTTGGTTGCCCAGGATGGTGCTTGGTGGCCCAGGACAGTGTTTGGTGGCCAGGATGGTGTTTGGTTGCCCAGGATGGTGCTTGATGGCCCAGGACAGTGTTTGGTGGCCAGGATGGTGCTTGGTGGCCCAGGACAGGATTTGGTGGCCAGGATGGGGCTTGGTGGCCAGAACAGTATTTGGTGGCCAGGATGGCATTTGGTGGTCAGGATGGTGTTTGGTGGCCCAGGACAGTGTTTGGTGGCCAGGATGGTGTTTGGTGGCCCAGGACAGGATTTGGTGGCCAGGACAGCATTTGGTGGCCCAGGACAGGGCTTTGGTGGCCAGGATGGGGTTTGGTGGCCCAGGATGGGGTTTGGTGGCCAGGATGGTGTTTGGTGGCCCAGGACAGGGTTTGGTGGCCAGGATGGGGCTTGGTGGCTCAGGACAGTGTTTGGTGGCCCAGGACAGTGTTTGGTGGCCAGGATGGGGTTTGGTTGCCCAGGGTGGGGTTTGGTGGCCCAGGACAGTATTTGGTGGCGAAGGTGGGGCTTGGTGGCGCAGGACAGGGTTTGGTGGCCCAGGATGGGGTTTGGTGGCCAGGACAGGGTTTGGTGGCCCAGGATAGGGTTTGGTGGCCCAGGATGGGGTTTGGTGGCCCAGGATGGGGCTTGGTGGCCAGGACCTCTCTGGCATTTCCAGAAACCTTTCCGTGCCCCACTAAAAAACCTTTTCCATGGTGCCAATGACCTGCCTGGCTCCACAGGAATTTTTCCCTTGGATAGCAGGAATTTTGCAGGATTTGCAGATGCTCCGAGGCTGGGAGAAGGGGATTCTCCCACCCCGGCCTAACTTTGGTACAAACACACCAAAACCTGGGCCAAAAAGGGAGGGAAGAGATTAAAATCCTGACGAGCCACCTGGTCCATGCAATGATTCCCGATAATGAGGAGTCAGGAAAGGGATCATTAGCGCAGGCAGGAATTAAAAATGCAGCACGGAATGTTACATAATGTAAACATGTTAATTAATGGAGCATGTTAATGAATGGAACACGTCCTGACAGCCCGGGCGTGCAGGGGGTGGTGCCTCTTCCACTCCTCTCAAGGAGCATCCAACAGAAAACGTCGTTCCCTTAACAGCTCATTAAAATCAGGAGCAGCATGCCAGGATACGGGAACAGCCCCGTCCCTGCCAGGCTCCCCGCATCCTTTGGAATTACACAGGCACAGGTTTAAGAATATAAAAAGAAGGCTCATTTTACAGGATCATGGAATGTTTGAGGATGGAAAAGGTGATTCCCAACCCTCCTGCTCACAGCAGGGCTATGTCCAGCTCGGAATAGCTCCAGTAATTCCGATCAGTCCATTCCACTTTTCCCAGTGGCTTCAAGTCAGGTGGAAGCAGCCAAGCAGATCCAAACTGATCCAAAGTGATTAGGGATTCCCAGGAATGTTCTCCTAGGGAGCAGCATCGAACTTTATGCAATGATGTTGTTCCAGCCGATTGTTTTATTAAAGCCCACGGAAGACGCTCCAAATAATTATTCCCATTTGGAGAGACGGGCCGGAGATAACAACTCTGATTTGCAGAATTCCATCAGCTTGCACAAAAAAACCTGTTATTCCAGTAGGATTGTGGGATCTGAACCCCGAAATCAACATGAGTGGCCCCAGAAAAGGGGCAAAGTAGGAGGTGCCACTCCTGGGATGCGACACCCACAAGGGCAGTGATGCTTGGGATGAGGGACTGCACATCCAGCAATCCTTCCCTTGGGATTTTCCTACTATTATTCAACACACCCATGGTAAAACAAACCCACTCCTGGCCTGAATTTCAACTCAGGGAATGATCTTCGTTACTAAAAGCATTGGGAACAGACCCGGGTGACACCTTTCCTTCTGCTGCGCATTTATCTTCCCTTCACACATGGAAAAAACCTGGATTCAGCCTTCTCCGCAGGGCTGGGAGCAGGCAGGATGGGAAGGAGGTCACCCTGCCTGTCCCTGCTTGGTTTCTGTGTCCTGCTAAATCAGATTCCAGGCGCCAGACAAGAGACTTCAAATAAATTGAATATCAAAAATTTAAGTCCATGTAGGAGTCTCCCAGCTTTTACAAGAGCACAGCCATCAAAACAATGCAGGGATGCAAAATATTCCTCCTGGGATGTTTCTGCTGGCTGTGACCTCCAACACCTCTCCCTGAGCAGATTCCTGCTATTCCTGATCCATGTTCAGCCCCATTTCTTCATGCCCAGGAATGTGCCTGATGAGACCCATCCAACGTTGTGTGTCCCGAAGCTTCCTCAGACATGTGAAACCCCCAAAATTCCCAGAGTTACCTGCCAGGCTTTGCTTTCCCAGGCTCTGGGATTTGTTCTGGAGGTTCTCCAGTTCAGCTTCTTCTGGGGGAGGGATTTTCATAAATATGTTTAAGAATACATTCGGGAATCAACCTAAGGGAGGACTTTGCTGTGTTTATTGGAATTTAAGGAATAAAAAGGCAGATGACGAAAATAATTCTTTATTTCGCTTGAAGGAATCTGTCAGCACTTGTGTGGCAAGGTCACAGAATCCTACAATTATGGAATGGCTTGGATTGGAAGGGAACTTAAAGCCCATCCAGTCCCACCCCTGCCATGGGCAGGGACACCTTCCACTGTCCCAGGCTGCTCCAAGCCCCGTCCAGCCTGGCCTTGGACACTGCCAGGGATCCAGGGGCAGCCACAGCTTCTCTGGGAAAACCTTTCCAGGTTTACACCCTCACAGCCAGGAATTCCTTCCCAATATCCCACCTAACCCACCCTCTGTCCATGGGAAGCCGTTCCCTGCATCCTGGCACTGTGATTCAGATCCCACTCCTGTGGTCACGGGGAAGATGCTCCCAGCTGGAAAAGGACCTGGGTAGAGTTTGGGAAGTGGTGATTTTTAATTAGTCATTAATCCCAACAATTAATGATCCCACCAGCCTGTGGAATGCTGGGTTTAATTCCATTGGCATTATTCCATCCACATCCCAGGGTTTCCTGTTAGGATTGTTTATATGCCCCTTACAGGAAGGTCTCCCAGCCCCTGTTTGCCATTCCAAGACAGCTGCATGAACTCCTGGGATGGGACATTCCAGCCATTAAACATGGAGCAATCCCAGTTTTAGTGATCTTCACCAATTAATTACGGCAGCGAGCTTAAGACAATTAAAGACAACTAATTAATGGGCTGCTTCATTGTTTGTCAGGAGTGATTTCTTTGGATAGGAAATGGAGCTGAACCCCAGCGCTACAAATGGGAAGAATCGGGGAGCTGGGAATACTTCCCCTTCCCAAAAATTTGGCAGCCATTCCCTGCTGGGAATGAGAGTTAAGCAAAAAGGCACCTCCAAGCTCTGATCCCAAGATTTAGTTGGAATTCTGACTTTTCGTTAAGGTCGGCCGCCTCAGAAAGCAAGGTTTTCTTACTCAATTATAACTCACAAATTCCTAACACAGGGAATATTTTCATTTTCCACGAGATTCCTCTTCTGGATTTTCATCTTTTCACTTCCAACCTTTTCTTCTTGGTTCCATGCTTCCCATGCTTGAGAGTTTAAACTCGGGCACCTTTTCAGTCAGAAATGCCATTTTCAGTCAGTTTTGCCACTTCCTAAAACTTCACAAAAGTGATTTTTCATCCCAGAATATTTGTTGGGTTTGAATTCTGGTGGGGTTTTTTTTAATTTGGGTGTTTCCAATAGAAAATATGTTCAGAAGAGAGCAAGAAAAATAGGGAAAGGATAGATTTTTTTTCTTTTTGAAGCTGGGATTATCTGTGTGAGGTTTTTACCTTTCTAAGCAAGAAAGGTGGTCCAGGATTCCAAGAAAACCGGGAACACTGATTCAACGGAGCCTTTTTACCCTGCTTTGCCATAAATCCCTTCCACCCGTCCATCACCCTCCAATTTATCAATTCCCAAGTGACAGTGAGAGTGATCCAGAGCCCCATCCCAGAGTCCTAATTCCAAAAGCATCCAGGCCCAAGAATCAAGGAACAATCTGCAGAAGTTTGAGTTGAGGATTGGGAAATTTAGGAAAAGATCCAAATGTTACATTTGTGGTTTTGAGACAGAGGAAAATCACTGGATTCCTGCCCCAACATTCCCTTTGTCCGGCCGAGGAAGAGAGGACTGTCAGGGAGCTCCAGCTGCTGTTGGGGGCTTGGCACCTTCATGGGGAAAAAGGAGGGGATGCAAATCAGAGGGGCTGACACATCCCATGGAATGTGACCTGGAATGGCTGCAGCTCCTGGGGATTTCTGAGCAGAGTCAGGCGTCTCACTGCATCCAGCAGGAAAAGGCACCCAGGGGCTGGGAAGAACAGGGAAATACACCTGGGTGGGATAAACAATGTCCCCGGGGCACATCCCGAGGGATAAATGGAAACCCAGCCCTCGAGCAGGGAAGTGATGGAGAGCGCAGGAGACACCAGGAAAGGCCCTTCAAGCCAGTCATGGACATCTCACAGAACCATGGAATGTTTTGGGTTGGAAGGGACCTTAAAGCCCATCCTGTCCCACCCCTGCCACGGGCAGGGACACCTTCCACTGTCCCAGGCTGCTCCAAGCCCCAATGTCCAACCTGGCCTTGGACACTGCCAGGCATCCAGGAGCAGCCACAGCTTCTCTGGGAATTCCATCCCAGCCCCTCCCCACCCTCCCAGGGAACAATTCCTTCCCAATATCCCATCTAAATCTTCCCTCTTTTCATGGAAAACTGCCCCCTCCTTGTCCCACCTGCCTTCAAATCCAGGATGTTTCAGTTTTCCCCCAGGTTTTATGAGTGGAAAGTGTTGAACAAATATCCAGGAATCTCCATGGACAGGAGGGAACAACAGGAGCTCTCCGCCTTGTGAGGAGGAGCACGGAATCCACACCCAGGGGTGGCCCTGGCTCTGGGGGATGGAGAAGTGAGCGGGTTTAGGGCTGGAGGCCCCTCTGGACATCCCTGCCCAGCACAGGGGACTGCTTGATCCAACTCCTGCCCTGAACAGGGACATGGCACATGGAGAAGGAGCCTGGATTGAGGCTGGAGGAGGAGGCCCAGCCGTGCTGGAGCTGCTGGATGGCTCCGTGTGACGGATCCGAGCAGCCTCAGAGCCCCGGGTTACACAGGGATTATCCTAATCCTTTCATTAGCTTAAATCCTGCTTTTCTCCAGCACAGGCGAGGCTGTTCCAAGGAGAAAGGAGTCAGCGGTGCAGGAGCACACTCCCCCTTTCTGCCAAGGAGAAGGAGCTGGGAATAATCCCCTCTGTTAAACTGGGATGAATGGGATGTGATTGACACTCCTGGTCCCGCTGCTCCTCGCTCCGGAGTGGATGGAGCTGCTCTCACAGCAGCTCGGGAAAGGAGCAAGAAAAACCCCAGAAGAGGTTTCTTAATTGGGAAAATTTCATTTCTGCAGATTAACATATTTATTAGAGCCATTAATCATCCCTTGCTGTGTCCTACCAGAGAACAGCTCGGCAGGAGCAGGGTGGGATGGGAGAACTCCAACAAGGAGCCGGTGGCTTCCAGGGGAGCTTCCCAGCACAGAGCATCCCTCTGCTCCAGGATCACCGGGAATGAGCCAGGAACAGCCTTGACAAAGTTGTCTCCATTGCCACAGGAGGCTAAAAAAGAGCCTGAGAGGGACTTGGGACAAGGGATGGAGGAACAGGACACAGGGAATGGCTTCCCACTGCCAGAGGGCAGGGATGGATGGGATATTGGGAAGGAATTGTTCCCTGGGAGGGTGGGGAGGCCCTGGCACAGGGTGCCCAGAGAAGCTGTGGCTGCCCCTGGATCCCTGGCAGTGTCCAAGGCCAGGCTGGATGGGGCTTGGAGCAGCCTGGGACAGTGGAAGGTGTCCCTGCCCATGGAGGAATGGGATGAACTTTAAGGTCCCTTCCCTCCCAGGCCATTGTACGGACCCCAAGGAACCAGCCTGGGGTCCCATTCAGTGGTGTGAGGGATGGGAATTGCTCCAGTCCCAATTTCTGCATTCATTCCCACCTCTTACCACCAGTATATCCCCACCCAAGAAGGCAAAACAGCATTTCCAAACATCTTTTTCAGGATGTGACCCAGACAGCGCTGCCTCCCTGGATCCCTCAGCCCACCCAGGCCCAGCAAGTCCCACTCAGCAGCTCCTGCCATGAGGGCACTGCTTTAGAACTTCAAATGTGTTTTATCCCAAATCAAAAGTCCAAGTGAACTTGAGGGATCACTTTGTACCCCTGAGGCCTCTCCTGGAGCAGCTGGGGGTTTCTCCTCCTCTGCTGTGACCCTTTTCGGGGGTCAGGGAGGTGCTGGTGTGTCCCGGTGGGAGGGGACAGGGGGCCTGGCTGGCCACACTTGTCACCACCATGCAGTGAAGTCTGTGCTCTCTACCCTTCACTCAATGACTTTCTTCCCTCTGTTCCCTTTTCCAGCACTCCAGGAGCCCACCCAGACTCTGAAGTCCTCAGTGACCTCAGCATTCCCATACAAACAACTTAATTCCTGTCCTGCTGTACTTTTTCCTGCTAAACTGCATCTGCCCCACTCCTGGAGGAGAAGCAGAGGGAAATTGCTCTCCTCTCCCCCATGTTCCTGGGCACAGCCATCAGGAGGAAGGGAAACTCGCTGATCCCTCACTTTCAGAGCCTGCCCTAATTTCGGAGCCTGGGAAAGAGCGAGGAGCTGCCGTGTGCTCCAGCTCCGGCCTCCAAGGACGATGTGCTCCCAGGGAAGGGGACACCACCAGGGCAGGCAGGGGAGGAAGCAGTTTTGGGGAGGTCCGGGCTGAGCAGGAGGACTTGGCAGCACCGACAGACACTCGGGAACAAGGATTTTTTACAGTGATGTTTCCTCTGAGCTCCAAAGGAGCAGATCCTGGCTGGATTTGCAGCGATGAGCAGCTCAGAGCCCATCAATCACACTCAGAGGGTTCCCCTAATTAGAGATTCCCCTTTTGGAGCATCCAGTCCCTGACAGAATCCGAGCAGGGCCCTCCCTCTCTTCCGCTCTGCTCCAGCCAGGAGATTTTTCTTCATCTGCCTCTGACAACTCCTTGCGCTTGTTGGGAGCTGCTGTGGCTGTTGGGAGCTGCTGGCCAGCAGCCAAACCCCAGCAGAAGTGGCTCAGTGATCCACAGTGTCACTGGTGTAGGAGATAAGAGCTTCCAAGAGATCCAAGGCCTGTCCACGCTGGCACGTGGCACTGGCTCCCCCCAGTGCATCCCAGTGCCTCCCAGTCCAGCAGAACTAAGCTGGATTCAGTCTGGGGATGTCCTGGCTGTGACCCCCGTGTGCAGGTGGGTGTCACACATCCACCCCTTACCTGCTCCGTGGGTTTGTGCCAAAGGCAGCAACGCTCCGGCAGCTCTGCCCAGCCCAGCCCAGGGCCAGGGGCAGCTGCCCTTCCTCTGAGCAGTTTGTGGTTGTTTTGCCTCTGAGCAGATGTTTTTGGTTATTTCACCCCTGAGCAGATGTTTGTGGTTGTTTTGCCTCTGAGCAGTTTGGGGTTATTCTGCCCCTGAGCAGATGTTTGTGGTTGTTCTGCACCTGAGCAGATGTTTGTGGTTGTTTCACCCCTGAGCAGATGTTTTTGGTTATTTCACCCCTGAGCAGATGTTTGTGGTTGTTTTGCCTCTGAGCAGTTTTTGGTTATTCTGCCCCTGAGCAGATGTTTGTGGTTGTTTTGCCTTTGCCCCCACAGCCATCACCTGGCATCAATCTGCATCCCACAACCATTCCAGCTAATCAGTCACTAATTACATGATGGGATACCTCAGTGGCTTTCAGGAATGCCACACGGTGCCCTGGCAGGAGTCAGGGAAGTGCCAAAGATCCTGAACAAACCCTCTGGGAAGGGAAATGTTTATCCAGAGGCCAGGCTGGCCCCTGACTCACCGTGGCTCTGGTCCCTTCAGTGTGTCCAGCTGCCAGTGGATGTCCTTGCTCCCAGAAGGAGAAGGGGCTGGAACTGGTGTGGGGCAGTTTCAAAGCCCAAACGAGTCCCTGCAGATGCATTTCTGATCCCCCTTTCTGATGGAGAAAGTTTAGAAAGAAGTCCATGATCTTCCCTAAATCCCAAGTGCCTCTCGATTCATTTTGCCCCTCCAGGAAAGTCCTGTCCCCACTTCCAGTCACCTGTCCTTGGTGAGCGAGGCAGAGGTGCCAATCTGTGAGGAAAAAGCCGCTTTTTTTTGCTCAGACCGGGGTCCTGCTCGGCCTTGGGCAGCACCAGCGCAGAGATGTTTGTCCCAGAGCTCCCGTGAAAAGGAGCTGATCCCATGGATCAGGACAGAGCTCAGCACTGGCAGCAATCTGGGGCTCCTGAAACCCGGCAGGGAGATGTCACCTCAAAAAGACAGCAAGAACTGACCCCAGCTGAGAGCTGCAGTGAGGATCCTGCTGCTCCACAGCAGGAGGATGCACGGGCAGAGCTGCAGGAGCCAGGGAATTTATTTGGGGAATTTCTTTTGTGTGTCTGACATCTTAAAACTCTTCTCCTGGGATTTGCTGGAGGTTATGGTCAGAAATCCCAAGTTAGATGGGGCTCTCGTGGTTATTTACCTTTTGGAAGTACGGAAATGCAGAACAAAATATCCAGGATTCATTTCGACCTCCACATCCATTAAATATTAACCTCATTTGCTTGCTAAGTGGGGAAGACAGGACACCAGGTCCATGGAGAGAATCCCTTCCTGTCTCCTCCATAACTCAGCTAATGATGATTTTGGAAGACCAACTGTTCCAGGGAGCCGAATCCCAGCACAGGGCACGGGGCTGGCACAGGGAATGGCAGGAGATAATCAGGATGTGCCGGAGCAGATGCAGCAGCAGAGGAAGATAAATGGGTGGGAGTTAGAAGGGAAGCAGCAAAAATGAATAGGGGCTGTGAGACCGGAGAGATTAAACACGATAAAAAGCAATAAATATGTACATTCCCGGTAAACAAGGATTAATGGGAATGGGGGATGCTGCCAGGAGAGGTCTGCTGGAGCCAGGAGAGGGTGACAGGACTAACAAGACACTGAGGAGACAGAAAAGTGCTGGCAAACCTTGAGCCATCACAGTGAGGAGGAAAGGAGGAGCCCAGGGTGGGGCTGGGGAGGAGAGAGGACAGGGACACAACAGGAATGTGGGGACAATGGTGACCAAATCGGTGTCACCTCACATGGCAGAGGCAGGTGGTGACGGACACAGCCAGGCCTGCAGGGGCTCGAGGCCCCTCACACCAGCTCCTGGGTGTGGGGATAATTTGGGAACCAGAACTTCTCTCCTAGGGAAGGATGAAGCCTCACTGAGAGGATGAAATCTCCCATCAGCTGCTCAGTTTTACTGCCCACAGAGAAGCAAGAGTTCAAATCCTTTTCCCTTTTCCCTTCTCTCTTTCCCATTTTCCCTTTTCCCTTTTCCCTTTCTCATTTTCCCTTTTCCCTTTTCCCTTTTCCCTTTTCCTCTTTCCCTTTTCCCTTTTCCCTTTCTGCAGTTTTCCCTTTTCCCTTTTCCCTTTTCCCTTTTCCTTTTTCCCTTTTCCTTTTTCCCTTTTCCTTTTTCCCTTTTCCTTTACAGCAGGACCTCCAAGGCTCCTTCTCCAGGAGGTTTCAGCCTTGATCGTCGTGCCCAGAGGATCCAAACACCTTCACCCCCAGGTCTGGGCACTCCCTGCCCTCTGCAGAGGCCCAGAGGGGAGGAGGAGGAGGGTGAGGGAGGATCATTTGCCCACTTTGGAGAGGATTTTTCCCAGCTTGGAGAGGATTTTGGAGAAGAGAAGCTGGGGATGTGGCAGGAATTCTGGCCGAGGACAGGAGAGTGAGTGCTGAACTCTCTGCCAGGTGCTGAGAGAAGGGAGCCATTCCTTAAATGGAATTTCCATTTTCCTGCCAGGCTGCAGATCCCGCAGCGATAAAATTAATTAACAACTGCAATTAAACCCGAACCTCCCCTGTTTTGTCAGAATGAGCTGGGGTTTATGACGGCTCCAGCATCCAGGGAAAAGCAAGGGTGGGAAGTGCTCGCATTTTGGGATCCTCTGAGCCCTAAATCACTTTGTTCTCCTTGAGGAAAAATTTCTTAGGAGGCTTGGATTTAGGAAGGCAGGATCCAAATTCCCTAAATATCCTGGAAAATGATGTCCAGGAGAGCTCCAGAGCTGAAGATGGGCTCCAGCTCCGAGATCTCAGGGATCCTGGATTAATGGCAGAGACCTGAGGGTGAGGAAGGTCCTGAGTGAAGAAGGTGCAGATGCCAGAGAAGCTGTGGCTGCCCCTGGATCCCCAGCAGTGCCCAAGGCCAGGCTGGACATGGGGCTTGGAGCAGCCTGGGACAGTGGAAGGTGTCCCTGCCCATGGCAGGGGTGGCACTGGGTGCGCTTTAAGGTCCCTTGTCCAAAATCCCTCTCAAACAGAAGTGCTGGCACTGCTGATGCCCAAATTTTCCGGAGTGTGAGTCCTAACTCCGACTTCTGGGAGCAGCAATCCCATCTCGTCTGTGCTCTTAATTAAATCAATTACAAGAAGTAATTGAATTAAGAGCCATTTATATAGAGCCTGATAATTTCAGGTCTTTGTAGAGCCCTTACGAGAACAAAGCTTTCAAGCAGGGCCTGACTACACCCGATCCACCCAGGGAATACAAACCTGGGAGTGCAAGGAGAGAGGAAAAGCTCCACATTAAGACATCAGCGCTGTGCAGGGGAGGTGTCTGCGAGGTTGTGCAGCCTCTGACTATGGAGACTCCTAGATGAGATGGAATAAAAGCCCTGAGCAGCCTTGGCTGGCCTCAAACTCCTCCTGCTCCGAGCAGGAGATCGGTGCAGAGCCCTCCTGAGGAGCTCCAACCTGGATCCTGTGTGACCACACCAGTCATTAGTGGGACACTGGCTCTCTTGGTGCTGCACAGTTATTAATTATCCATTGGATAACTCCTGTTAGGCTACCAGCAAACCTCTCCAGCCTTTCTCCCCCCTTTTTTCAGGGATTCAGCAATGCAGGAAGCACGGGAGGGGGCAGTAAACCCTGCAGCCATGAGCAGCAGCATCTTAATTACAGCTCCCTGCAAGGGCGAGGAATCGTTCCAGAAGGAATAAAATATTTGGGTTCTTGGGTTGGTTTCTTTAGCAGAAGCACTTCAGGGTTTTCTAGGCTTGGATTTTAAATAAACGTGGCAGAATTCCCTGGGAATGAGGGCTCTGCTGTTGCAGCAATAAAGGAAAGATTAGCACTTGGAGGGGAACGTTTCAATTTGCCTACAGGTGGCATTTAAACCTTCTTGGCTGGGCCTTTCCCGTCCTCATTCCCTGGAATGGGCTGCCTGCCTGCCTAGCTGGGATAATGAAGTGGCAGCAGTGCAGGAATAATAAAAGAAAGATACAATTAATCCCTTTTAATTCCATTTTAAGGGAAATAAGCAAAAGGCTGCGTTCTCAGAGACACAGAGCCTGGCGTGGAGCCTGGAGCTCTTCTCCTTCAAGGATCTGTTGAAATGCCAGGGAAGGGAAAACCCTTCTGGTTAAAAATTTTCGTTTCCCTCCCCAGAGACGCCCCTGCTACACCACAGCCAGGGGAGGAACCAATTCCCATTGTTCAATTCCGAGGGCTGAGCTTTACAGCAGCAGTCGTGGTTTAGTAACAGGGAATTAATAGGAATCGGGAATGTTCGCTGTTGCCCTGAGATTTGCAGTCTTTTGATGTTTTCATTTCTGTGATGGAGTTTCTCACGCACTTTCTGTAAACACAGTTATGTTTGGCTAACTGTTCCTTTTTGTTTTCATTCCTTCTCCTGAGGCGGAGAAGTTTGATGGACTTTTCGTCTGACCGGTGTAGTTAGAGAAGTAGTAACCTCATCCTCCAATCCACAGTCATTCCTAAAAACATATATATGTGAAGTAAAATAAACAGCCAGGGGCTTTTCCTGGCTTCTTTCTGTCCTAAACTAAGCTGAGTCTGCGTGGTTCTTTCGTGTCCAAGTACGACATTTCGCCTCGCACAAAATGGGGATCAAATGGAAGCAGAGCTCTGGAGAAAGGAAAAAAAACCTTTCAGACAGCCTGGCTCCAGAAAGAGGGGAGAGATTAATGTTGGATGGATCCCGTGGGATCATCCCTGCTCATGGATTTTTATTTTTTTTCATTTGGAACATCTCAAAAAGGAGAAGTGACTCCATGGCATAAATTCTGGATCAGATTGGATTGTGGCGTATTAAAGAATGATCTTGTGATGCCATTTTTGTCTGATTAAGTGGATCTGGAGAAGAGGTTTTTCTTCCTCCAGTTTCAGACTCCTGTTAGCGCCATAAAATGGCAAACAAAGCAGTAACGAGAGGGAAAATCCTGTGGGAACCAAGTCACCTCCTGCTGGAAATGCTGGGACGAGCCTTTGGCTGACACCGAGATGTCCTCGTGGTGTCCCCTCGGTGTCAGCAGAGTTTCTCCCTCAGCCCCGGTGCTGTGTCCTCCTTGCTGTTGGGCACCACCTAATGGCTCCTCACCGCCTCACAGATCGGGGAAAAACGGGAAAAGGCATTCCCAACATTGAGTGGCAGCGGGAAAAGCAGAGAATTTCCCTAAATCCCCCTCAGCTCCCGAGGCAGAGCGAGGTCTGTGTGTCCGAGCCCTATCCCGCTTCCCACCCTTCAGCTGGGACAAATTCCTGTCGCAGCTGGGATGGGACGGGAACGCACATCCAGCAAGGCCAGAAGTACAGTCCCAGCTGGGTTTTAACTGTGCATGGAATCGTGAGTTACAGGAAAAATCTCCTTATGGATCGCCCAGATTTATTAGGGAAAGCGCTCATGGAGCCGTGCACGTGAAAGGGTTGGGGCTGCACAGACGTGGGAAGGGAATTGTTTGGATTTTGAAGATCGGTTGGCAAGTCTTTACCTTCGGGAAAGATAATATTCCTTTGGGAATGGGAGCAGGGAGAGAGCAGGTCACGATGGAGCTCCTCTGACAAGTGGTCTCCTTCCCAGTTTTCTTCTTCCCAAACCAGAGGAGCACTGGAGTGAACGGATCATCCCAAACCCGGTCCCTGAGCCAGCCCTCGGTGGGTGCAGGGATTCAGGAATGCAGGGATGAGTGTGGAGTGCCCATCCCAGAGCCCCACAGCACCTGGGGTGAGGAAGTGCGAAGCATTTGGATCACGGACTGTGTCACGTTGAGATGTTTGTAATTCCTTTATTTGTCATTTTGTTTTCACACCCCCAGGTGTTGTTTGTCTTCACCAGCAGGAAAAGGAGACTCTTCCTCCTTTCATGGAATCATGGAATGGTTTCTGCTGGAAGGGACCTTAAAGCGCATCCAGTGCCACCCCTGCCATGGGCAGGCACACCTTCCACTGTCCCAGGCTGCTCCAAGCCCCAACGTCCAGCCTGGCCTTGGACACTGCCAGGGATCCAGGGGCAGCCACAGCTTCTCTGGGCACCCTGTGCCAGGACCTCCCCACCCTCCCGGGCAGTGACCACCCCAGCGTGTTCACCACAGAGTGACCATCACAGCGTGTCCAGTACAGAGTGACCACCACAGCGTGTCTACTGCAGAGTGCCCAGTGTGCCCACCACTGTGACCACCACAGACTGACCATCGCAGTGTGTCCACCAGAGAGTGGCCACAACAGAGTGACACCACAGCATGTCCACCACAGATGACCAGAACTCCTTGCCCGCCAGTGTGACCACCACAGAGTGATCACCACAGAATGCTCGCCCCACCCTTCCCACAACAGAGTGACCACCACAGAGTGACCATCACAGCGTGTCCAGTACAGAGTGACCACCACAGCTGGCCCACCACAGCATGTCCACCATAGAGTGTCCTGTGTGCCCACCAGTGGGACCACCACAGAGTGACCACCACATCCTGCCCACCACAGTGTGACCATCACAGTGTGCCCACCAGTGGGACCACCACAGAGTGACCACCATGTCCTGCCCACCACAGTATGACCATCACAGTGTGTCCACCAGAGTCACCACCACAGCATGTCCACCATAGAGTGACCACCACAGCCTGTCCACCACAGCATGTCCACCACAGAATGCCCACCCCACCCTTCCCAATACAGAGTGACCACCACAGCCTGCCCACCACAGAATGTCCACTACAGAGTGACCACCACATTGTGCCCACCACAGAATGTCCACTACAGAGTGACCACCACATTGTGCCCACCACAGCACGTCCACCACAGAGCACCCAGAACACCCTGCCCACCACAGAGTGACCACCACAGAGCGTCCACCCCACGCTGCCCACCACAGCTGCCCAGAGCACTCCCATGCCGGTGCCAGCTCCAGCAGAACCTCCCAGCCCCGCCAGAGCCGTGCTGCGATGGCAACGGGAGCAGGAGGATTCCTGCAAGGATTTGTCAGCGACACTGGGAACTCATTTGGGGTTTGCTAATTGGATAACAAGGCAATTATAGCCTTGCATGTGTAATTCCCTGCTCCGAGTGCGCTCAGACCATGGGAGGAGGATGTCTCGGTGCAGGGGAAGGTTTGGATCAGCCCCTGAAGGATCTGTTCGACATCAGAGCTTTGCTCAGACTCGGGGAGAGCCTCTCAGCTCTGCCCCAAGGCCTGGAGAGCCCTGGCCCAGCCCCTTCCCTGCCCTGCACTTTGTCCTGTGGGGCTGCCCAGGCACCCAACGCTCCTGGGAGCACCAGGAGGCTCCTGAGGGACTCACACACCCCTGACCCCACCCCAAACACCGCCCAAACCCCCCCACCCACTGCCTGCCACACCGGGATAGGGCTCACAGTGCTCCACACCCACTCCTGGGGCACTCTCTGCCCTCCTCTCCTGGATGAGTGAGAAACGTCCTCCTTTTTAGCTCCTCCACCACTCTGAAGGGCCAAACTCTGCTTTCCAGAGCAAAACACCCCAAATTCACCTTTCCCTCACTGCCCTCCGGCTGAACTCTTGCCAGAGTGATATCTGGGGGGTTTTCTCCCTTTTTCCAGCAGTCAGAGCATTTCAGATCCCTCCTTTGCCCCATCCCACAGTTCCCACCAGAGGAGTAGCAGGGGGACATCAGGAGCACATCTTTGGGCAGGGCTGTGGCAGCAGCCAGGAAGCTTCTTCACCCCAATCCCCACATGACTGAGAGGTTTTACAACATTCCCACCTCTCCTTGTTGCTTTATTCCATGTTTTTCTTCAGGAAGAGCTGCCCCCCTTCCTCTGCTCCTGCAGGTTCTCCATGCTCAGCCCACGGAGCTCCTGCGGACACCACCGAGGTGCTCCTCAGGTTTTCCCAGAGGTTTTTGCTCCTGGATTGCAGCAGGAGCCCATCAATATGTGCAGGACACTTCAGCCTTCCCTCAGCTCTGGAAAGAGACTCAGTAAAGTGTTAGTAAATCATGGAATCATGGAATGGTTTGGGTGGGAAGGGACCTTAAAGATCATCTCATCCCATCCCACCCCCTGTCATGGGCAGGAACACCTTCCACTGTCCCAGGCTGCTCCAAGCCCCAATGTCCAACCTGGCCTTGGACACTGCCAGGGATCCAGGGGCAGCCACAGCTTCTCTGGGCACCCTGTGCCAGGGCCTCCCCACCCTCCCAGCCAGGAATTCCTTCCAAACATCCAGAATTTTGCCGAGTTCTGTCTCTCTCTTTAAACTTCAGCCCAGCACTTGACCCCTTTTCCTTTGGGAACAGGGGATCCAGCCTGGCAACTCCTCTTTTGGGATCTTCTCTGCAGATCTTCCTGCTTAATCCTGAGGCCCTAAATCACTTGGGAATATCTAAGTAAAGCAAGAATTAATGCATTTAGCAACACAATAATCATGGAATCATGGAATAACCTGAGCTGCATCCACTGGGATAATGGAGTCCAAATCCTGGCCCTGCACAGACACCCCAAAAATCCCATCCTGTACCTGGGAGCATCAGTCAGCCTTACTCCCAGGGAGACCTCTGGGATCATTAAATCTTTATTTACTCCATTTCCTCCCTCTGTCTACTCTAAAATGTCACTCTTTTATTTTACCGAAGGAGTTTTCCACCCCGAGTCTCAGATTTAGCTGTAATTCTGTCAGAATTGTCTCTGACCGTGCCCACAAATCTGTTTCGTGCCAAAAAAACTTTGATTTTTGCTTTGTTTTGTACTGGAATCCGGAATGCTGTCACTGCTAGGTGGAAATGCCACAAAACGACATCACTGTAATTTTTATGTCTCTGTTGCAAAACGCCTTTGTGCTGTGTTTGCGTTTTGAATTTGCTGCTGGAACAATAACATCCCATTTGGGTCACAACCAGGGGCCTCGTGCTAAGATAAAATTTTATGCTTAATCAGAATAATTTGGGTTGTTTTGTGGGCATTTGGAGGTTTGCGATGTCCCAAACCATTCGCTTTGTTGCTTTTAAGTGGCCAGGTGTGCTAAGTAGGGGCTTTACTGTCAGTCAGCCACCCATAATTGGCTTTGGAAGCAGAGACTTGTGCTTTTTGGAATATTTACAAGCAAGTGGTGACATTTTCGACAGATCAGGCAAAGCTGCTGACTCGAAAAAGCCTCATTTTTGTGACTATGAGCTACATGACCTCCCAGGTTTGGAAAGAAAAAGAAGGGGTTGTGCTGTTTCGAGCCGACAATGAGGTTTCACAGCTTTTCTCAGATTCCCGGAGTCATCCTAATGCAGCTCGGTGATGGGAACTGCACCTGGAGGGATGGATTCCAGCCCTGCACAAGGATTCAAACTCCAGCCAGGAAAGGTTTTGGCTTAGGGAATGTTTTATTAGGATTACCTGCTGAATCATAAAATCGCAGAGCAGTTTGGGTGAGAAGGGACCTCAAAGCCCATCCAGTGCCACCCTTGCCATGGGCAGGGACACCTTCCACTGTCCCAGGCTGCTCCAAGCCCCAATGTCCAGCCTGGCCTTGGACACTGCCAGGGATCCAGGGGCAGCCACAGCTTCTCTGGGCACCCTGTGCCAGGGCCTGCCCACCCTCCCAGGGAACAATTCCTTCCCAATATCCCATCCATCCCTGCCCCTCTGGCACTGGGAAGCCATTCCCTGTGTCTTGTCCCTCCATCCCTTGTCCCATGTCCCTCTTCATCTTTCCTGGAGCCCCTTCAGGTCCTGGAAAGCCACAATGAGGTCACCCCAAAGTTTCTCTTCTCCAGGCAGGACAACCCAAATTTTCCCAGCCTTTCTACAGTGGCCCAAGCAGCAGCAAAATTCCCACTTCTCATCAGCAGCAAAATACATCGAGCAGGGATCCACTGGCACATTCACAAGGGGAGATTCCTTGTGGGGGCACACACAGGGTCTGGCTGCAAATCATTAAAATTCTAGATTAATTCTAAAATAGCCTTAATTCTGTCCTTCCTGAGTGCCATCCCAGCACCTGGAGTCAAAGACAACCTGATGTGACTGGGAGAATTTTTCCTGTGGCCATTTCTAGAGTGTCCTTTTGAGCTGCCACAGGACACCACAATTCCATGAAATCCGTGATATTTTGTCTTTTTCCTCTTAGACTCAGTTCTGCATCACTCTCAGAGTTGTGACAGTCACCACAAAAACGGCGACATGTTCCCGTCTAAGCTTTACACCTCCAGCTCTTCAGGAGGCTGAAATTCAGCACTAGAGCTGAGCCCAGCTGAAAAACCAGCCTGGATTTAGGCTCCAAGATGGAAATAACCTGATGTTGGCAAACTGATATTCCGGGAGGTAACCATAGAAACGATCCCAGGGATGGATGGGGGAAGATTCAAAGTTGCGGGAAGGCAGGAACAGGCTCGGGATCAGTTTTTGTTCATGTGAGGGCATCACCTTGGTGAGGGATTATTGATTGCATTAAGGAGCTGCCTCCGTGCAGCTGCAGGTGATTCCCACATGGATGAGAGCCGCTCTTCCCAAAGGAGCAGCAGCTCCCATGTGCTCACACGTGCAGGTGTTGCAGCTCACAATTCCATGATTATTCCGTTATTCCATTATTGAGTGTGAGCACGGGGACTGGAGTGCCCCAAGGAGGAAACTGGGACCAGATTGCTGCTGCCTGTGGAGTCAGGGGTTGGATGTTGTGGAAAAGGCTCCTGCTTTTAAATTTGGGAGGAGTCCTACGAGTCCAGGGGAGGATCTCCCTGTTGGTCACAGGGCTGGAACACTTCTGAAGAGCAGCTGAGGGAGATGGAGAGGAGAAGGCTCCAGGGAGAGCTCAGAGCCCCTTCCAGGGCCTAAAGGGGCTCCAGGAGAGCTGGAGAGGGACTTGGGAAAAGGGATGGAGGGACAGGACACAGGGAATGGCTTCCCACTGCCAGAGGGCAGGGATGGATGGGATATTGGGAAGGAATTGGGAGGGTGGGGAGGCCCTGGCACAGGGTGCCCAGAGCAGCTGTGGCTGCCCCTGGATCCCTGGCAGTGTCCAGGCCAGGCTGGACGGGGCTTGGAGCAGCCTGGGACAGTGGAAGGTGTCCCTGCCCTTGGCAGGGGTGGCACTGGATGGGCTTTGAGGTCCCTTCCAACCAAAACCATTCCATGATTCCATGATTCCATGATTCCATGACACAGCCCTGATCTAAAGGCCAGCAGGGGCCATCCCCCCACACCCTCCCCAGCTCTCAGCCTTCCCTGCCAATCCAGGCCTGGCAACAAACTCCAATTCCCAAAACACAGATTTGGATCAGTCCCTGTAGGTTTGAACAACCCATTATTGATTGCATCTTTTTCCTTTTAGAAACTTGAGACCGAACTCTCTTTTTGCCAAAACAATCTGTGCCACTTGTGTGACACAAAATCATCTGGGGACATTTTCCATCCACTTTGGAAGAGCAGGCACAAGATTTTGGACAAGTCTCTCTATTGACTGACTTCCACACACATGAAAATCCAAATTAAAGCCACCAAACTCGACAGGCTTTGGGAGTGTAGCCCTGTGCTCCCCACAATTATTTGGATAATCCCTAATGAATCATCAGGTGGGAGTCGGAAGAGCAATCAGGGTTTAATTGGTTTCACGATACTCCTGCAAGATTCCGTGTTTATTTTAATGATATTGAAAACCAGGAATCATCCATGGAAACTTGCTCTGACCTGTTGCTGTTGTGACAGTGAAAATAAAAACAAAAGGAGAAATTAACCCATGACCTCAATAAAAACACCCAGATATTGAGATATTTCTCCACTTTATCTTCCCTGCCTGCCACTGGACCTAGGGAATAAGGAAAGCCTGGACAGAGAATCCCAGAATCTTCACAGAATCATGGAATGTTTTGGGTTGGGAGGGACCTTAAAACCCGTCCAGTTCCAGCCCCTGCCGTGGGCCTTCCACTGGACCAGGAGCAGAGGAGATGAGGCTCAGGAAGGGCTCAGCCCAGAGATCCCATTCCAGAGGTTTTCCAGAAGAAAGGATGTGGTTCTGAGGCCTGGACATTGTTCCTTATGGCCATTCCTCCATGGGAATTACATTCCATACATCTTCCCAACAGGAACATTGCTGTGAGCCCCAGGTACCACCAAACTTCTGCCCCCAAAAAACTCTACAAACAATGCAAAGGACCAAGGCCTTAATGGTCCCCTGGAGATTTTAATGTCTTTGTTTGCTTTTAATTCCACTCTTTATTTAATTCTTGCTCTAAATTCAGTACAGCTACTTCTCGTATGCATCCCAGAATCATGGAATCACTGAGGTTGGAAAAACCTTCCAGGGTCACCGAGTCCAAGCTGTGCCCAATCCCCACCTTGTCCCCAGCCCAGAGCTCTGAGTGCCACCTCCAGGCCTTCCTTGGACACCTCCAGGGATAGGGACTCCACCACTGCCTTGGGCAGCCCCTTCCAAGGCCTGACCACCCTTTCCATGAGGAAATTCCTGCTGATGTCCAACCTGAGCCTCCCCTGGCACAGCTTGAGGCCGTTTCCTCCCATCCGTGAGTGTCCCCAAGGAGTGCGGACTCGCAGTGAGGGTGAACCTCGCAGGGTCACCCTCACTGCAGCCGGCCCAGCTCTTTGTCACAGGCTACAAACCCAGCTTTCACCAGAAAAAAAAATTACCTGGGAAAACAAATCTCCTGTTTCCAACCCAACCCTGATGTCTTGCTAATGGCACAACACACGGAGAGACACGGCTGAACCACGGCTGAGTTATTTGTCTTTTCTTTTCCCTATGTCAAAGACTAAAATAAACCCAGAGCAGAATCCAAACCCAAATAAAAGAGCCCCATTTCTCCCTTTCCAACATGCTCCTGTTAATAAATTTTGGCTGATGATCTATTTGAGGGGGACACGTTCCTGCCCTTTCTTTGTGGTATCTGGACAGCTTCTCTATAAAATTAATAACAAGAATTAAATCCCCAGTGAGCTGCAGGCAGTATCTGATCCTTCTCCCTGCCAAGGACAAAGCTCTGCTCCATGTGGGTTTAACAGGGCTCTGATAACCAGAGCAGAAGAGAAGAATTGGGTTTTAGCACAAAGAATTTTAGAGATTTTCAAATACAGTCCCGAAAGGAACGTGAAACCAAACATTGATATTTTCTTCCCGGGTAATTCTTGAGGGGGAAATTCCAAGCAGCCAATGAAAGGATTTAATTTGGACACAATGCAGCGGGATTTTGATTCTGAAATTGGATAATCAATTACAATATATTATATTATAAATATATTGGTCTCTGCAGTCTGGAAGGCAACAGTTGGAAAACAAAATGGGAAAAGTTTCCATTGCAATATCCTGCAGGGATCAAAAATACTCCACTTGGAGAGCCAAGACAGCAGGAGGCAGAGGGAAGTCCTGGAGGCTTCGAGAGTGGAAGGAGCTCTGGTCACATGGAATGTGTTGGGTCTGATGTAGATCCCTCCGAAAGTGGTGGTGGCCCAAAGCAGAGGGACTGGGCAGCTCTTGGCTCACACTCATGGCCAACACTCCAGAGGCAGCTCCTCCACGTGGGATCTCAGCTCACTTCGGTCACTGAGACATGGAACCACAGAATCATGGAAAATCCTGAGCTGGGAGGGACAGTTCCGAGAGAGCTGGAGAGGGACTTAGGACAAGGGAAGGAGGGACAGGACACAGGGAATGGCTTCCCACTGCCAGAGGGCAGGGATGGATGGGATATTGGGAAGGAATTGTTCCCTGGGGAGGACCCAGGGACATCAAATCCAGCTCCCAGCCCTGCATAGACACCCCAACAATCCCACCAGGACCTGATGGAATCACACTGGAGATTTGATAGAGAACTCAAAATACTCTGTCAGCATCAAGGCCCATCTTCCCATTCCCCGATGTTATGAATGGATGGTGTGGGTTTAAATCAGTCTCTGCCTTTTGCCCAGGCCTCTGGCAGCAGGCAGCACCTTTATTGAGGTATCCAGCACCCCAAAACCCACTCTCATGCTCAAGTTCTTTAATAACGGCTGATTGGGTCTATTATAGAGTGAATTATTTATTAACAGACACAGAACTAACAGACATAAGACTTAAAGCAGACTGTTACTGCACAGGGATAAGACAAAAGGGGATACTGCTATTATACACGTGGGGTTAAAGGTGCCATTAAATTTACAGCTCGCTAAGAAATAGTGTAACTTAGGATCCAACGTTTCTTACCACCAAACTGTGGGAGGGGCACACATCGAAATCCTTTCCCTCCGTTTCCGGAAAAGTAACCACGAAGTTGCGTCCAAGCTTTGGGGAGAAATCGTCTCGCGCGTTCCCAGGGAGGGTGTGAGAGGCTTCTGCCTCTGTGATAAAGCGCAGTACTTTTATAGACACAAGAACTGTGTCTTTTGGTCACCGATGTTTATTTCCTTTTATCTCTTTCCACATCTGCTCCCATACCAAGACGTGTACTCGGGGCTGGGGCTCAGACTCTCGGGTGCCTGGAGGTGACCCCGTGCTGGGCTCTCTGACCCCGTGCTGGGCTTTAATCTGGCCTGAGTTATCTCTTCCAAACGCTCCAGCCATGAGAGAGAGGAGGACGTCCTGTCACAGCTGATCTCCACATGACAACAGAGGGAAGGAAAAGACAACTTTATCCCTGTACTTGAAGCATCTCATGGTGACCACAGCTCAGGACTCAGCCTGAGGGCTTTGAGTTTGTTTTCACAAGGAAAAAAAAAGAAGGAAAAAGGGAAATGAAGAGAAAGAACCCTCTGAGGGCTTCAGGTGCATCTTTGTGCTCAATAACCCCTCCTGTCTTTTCTCCAGGTGTTTCTTTAGGCACAGATGGAATTCCCTGATCCTTCCACACACCAAGGACAAGAATTGTACAATTCAGCCTTATTTTGAGGGAAAAACACCAAATGAAGTGAAATTTTGAATGAAAAAACCCAAACCATTCCACTGAGCCTGGTCTATATCTGCTCTCACATCATCCTGTTCACTGGCTGCCCATTTCCAGCGGACAGTCTCAGGAATTCCCATTCCCACTCCATTCTGGCTTTTAGGAGGTGCTGCCATATCTCTGTTCCAGCTGAACCAGCCCAGCCTCCCTTGTCCATCCTGGAGGCCATTCCAGGTCTCTGTCCCTCTTGTTGCTTTTCTCTGCTCAAATTTCTCTTTTCCAGCCTCTTCCTGCTTTTCCCACACATGGATCAGGAGTGCACCCTGGAGGAGCAGGAACACCTGATGTCCTCTCCATCCCTTCATCCTAACACCACCTAAAGCCTCTGTGGCATCACCAAGCCTGAATGTGCGGAGGAATCCTCGGAGTCGCTCCAGGATCTCCCTCCTGAGCAGGAACAGCCACTCCAGAGCACACCTTGGGAAGTGGTTGGTTTTGCTTGGCAGTTACTGCATTTCCTTGGAATTTCCTGATGGGATCATGGAGCATCCCAGGTTCCTGCAGCAGCTCTTTGCTATCAGCTGCCATTTCCCCCTCCAAGGTGGGAATGATGCCGGACAAGCCCGTTTTGCTCAGCAGATTGGATTTCTCCTTCCAGCTGAACTGAGGGAAGGGGGTGAGGCTGAGTTTACTCATCCCAGGGGGGAAAAAACCACAGCAGAAAATTAAAAGTTCTGGAGAACAATTTTCCTAATTAACTCCAGACTCCAAGCCCCAAACCCGGTGTATTTATTAATCTTATGACTCAGAAATGCATTTTTCTATACGTGGCTCATCTGTCTTGTCCTTTAATTGCTGTTCTGTGTCCATCTCCAGGAACATTGGCTGAAAAATATTGGATATAAAAAAGAATGGATGGATGAAACCCACGCCATGTAAAGAAACTCCTGGATTTTACTGTTTTCCCTAAATTTTTGTCACGTTGAGGAATGCAAGGAGCTTCCCAGCACACCGAGAGCAATAACGCTGAGCAACTCAAAGATGCTGTATAATAACCTGGAATATTAAAATTAACTAGTTAATTGAAAGGAATTGGGTGAATTAGGACAGCAATTACAACCTCCAAAGTGGAGAAAGTGCTTAAAAATTCACTATTTATTGTTTGTATTTTATCTTATGTATTTTTTACTATAGAAAATGGAAAGGCTCCTTGCACACTCCAGGTACCTCAGCCTATAGATCCACGTAATTCTATTTTATCTCATCAAATCATGTGTCACACTTCCTGAATTAGCGCATACATTGATTGCTTATCAAATGGACCTGACCTGGAAAATGCAGGGAAGTCGAAATATTAAATTCATTGGGATAAAGGTTCCAAGAAAAAGACTTTCTCCTCTCCTCTCCTCTCCTCTCCTCTCCTCTCCTCTCCTCTCCTCTCCTCTCCTCTCCTCTCCTCTCCTCTCCTCTCCTCTCCTCTCCTCTCCTCTCCTCTCCTCTCCTCTCCTCTCCTCTCCTCTCCTCTCCTCTCCTCTCCTCTCCTCTCCTCTCCTCTCCTCTCCTCTCCTCTCCTCTCCTCTCCTCTCCTCTCCTCTCCTCTCCTCTCCTCTCCTCTCCTCTCCTCTCCTCTCCTCCTCTCCTCTCCTCTCCTCTCCTCTCCTCTCCTCTCCTCTCCTCTCCTCTCCTCTCCTCTCCTCTCCTCTCCTCCCTCTCCTCTCCTCTCCTCTCCTCTCCTCTCCTCTCCTCTCCTCTCCTCTCCTCTCCTCTCCTCTCCTCTCCTCTCCTCTCCCTCCTCCTCTCCTCTCCTCTCCTCTCCTCTCCTCTCCTCTCCTCTCCTCTCCTCTCCTCTCCTCTCCTCTCCTCCCCTCCCCCTCCCTCCCTCCCCTCCCCTCCCCTCCCTCCCCTCCCCTCCCCTCCCCTCCCCTCCCCTCCCCTCCCCTCCCCTCCCGCACCTTCCCGTACCTTCTCCCTGCTGCAGCTCCGCCTGGTTTCACTCCATGGATTCTCCATGCCTTAGGAGAAATCCCACATTGGCTTCTCGTCCTTCATCACCCAGAGTTCCTGTGAGGTCACGGATTCTGCTCTGTCCCAGGTATAATTCCTGTAGGAATCCAGCTTTTCTTAGGAATTCCCTATGCCCATATCCTTTTTTGGACAATTCTGCCATGGAAAACGGGAACACCTCAATTAGGGATGCACTGAACGCATTTTTGTGTCTCTGGAAAGAGCCTTTGCATCTCAAACATAAAGGGTTTGAAGGATCAACCAAAGGGGGCCTGGGTGGGACCTTCCAACCTCCGGAGGTTCAGCAGATGATGCTCCCAAAGGTCCCCTGCCCTGGATCCCTGTGCAGGGATGGGAAGAGGAGATCCAGTGAACTGCAGCAGGGACAAGGCAGAAATTTGGAATTGTTTTTGCTGTTCCATGAAAAGATCTTGAAATCCCTGGAGGAGGGTGGAGACCTGAGCGTGAGGAGCTCTCAAGCCTCTTGTTTGGCAGCAGCTTTCAGGCCGTGGTTGGAAGGCATCTTCCAAAACAGAATAAGAATGCCGAAGGCTTGACACGACTTTCCTGATTATCCTTTGGGAAGGAACAGATCGAAAGGGAAGCTGGGTGTGAAAGCACCAGGGCGCCTCCACCCTCTGCCCACCAACCTCCTGTGAGAAGTTCCTCCCCTGCTCCTCTCACCTGAGCACCCATCGCTCCTCCCTGGATAAATCCTGGTGCCCCTAAAAGCGTTTATTCCGAATCCCCAAATCCTTGCTGTGGACCCCATTCCCTTGGGAATCCTGAAGCTGGGAGTTTAACTAACCAGCACCTCATTAGTGTGTCCTGCCCAGCAGCCACTGCTCAGCCTCGGAACCACGGATCTGACCACAAGCTCCAATCTGGACACACTCCAGCAGGTTAATTGCTTTATTTAAAGCAAATTTATTTAAATTGCTGCATTTCCAATTAATTCAGCTCAGATTCCAACTCCTTCAACTCAAACCCATGGCTTGGCAGAGTTTCTTTTGGAGAGCAGAATCACTCATCCCCTGCCTTTTAGGGATAAAAGTTTGGGGTCATTATAATTTGCCTCAGTCCACTGGGATTACCCAGCACATCTGAAATCCGGAGTTTCATAACAAACACTCAAAGAAATGTGAAATTGTTGTCTGGAGCGTTCCAGGATTCTATTACAAACTGGAGATCTCCTTGTCATTACCAACTCTTTCCATAGGCACTTTTTTTTCCTGGGAAGCTTTGAACCCATTAGCATAATAAGCTGTTCCTCAAATCCTGATTGCTAATTAAAGCCATACATTATTGTCAGCTCCCCCATTGCTGTGTGGGCTCCGTTTTCCCTCATTAAAGTGTAATAAATGCTCCTTTTTTTTTTTTTTCCTTTCTTTTTGTTTCCTTTTTCCCATCTTTTTTTCTCTTGCGAAAACAAACTCGGAGCGAACTTGCACAAAACTGGATTAGTTCTTTCCCTGCTTTCTGGAGGGAAACTCTACAGCCTATTCAGCATATTTTCCATGTGTTTTCCACAAATAAAGGGCTGTATTGACTCCCAAAGATATCACACAGCTCCGGAGCTAATTAAAAGTCAGCCTCTGTGCAATTGCCACGGCACAAAAAGCAAAAAAACTCACGGATTTTCCTTTGAAACTCAACCCCGGAGCTACTCTGTGCAAATACTAAATGAGGAAGCCAACTCCAAAAAAAAAAAAAAAAACCAGGGAATGATGGCTGTTCTCAGCACAGAGGGGGTTTAAACAGCTCAGGAGTCCCACGAGGGTTCCATGACCCAAAATTAGGAGACAAAAGGAGGTGTGAGATGTCAGATTGGAACCCAGCTGGGACAGGCTGAGCAGCCTCTTCCCACAGAGGAAATATCAGCAGAAATATCCATGGGGTTCCAGAGGAGTGAGAAAACACAAGGAGGAGCCGTGAAGGGAAGGCGAACAAAGTAAATCCACAAATAGAAGGTTGGACTTGGTGATCTCGGAAGTCTTTTCCAGCCTTAATGATTCCATGAACCCATGGCTGGAGAGGCTGGAAGGATTCCCCACCCCTCAAGTTGGACGTTTACCCCATGGATGGATTCCAGAGCATGCCACAGGTTATCTTTAAACATTGCTGAGCTTTCCGGAGAGGGAATCACCCCTTTGTGGGAGAACAGGATGTGTTGGGATAAGAAACCACCTGGAATTGGCTCAGTGGGTCAGAGCAGGGTGCTGATAACACCAAAATTGTGGGTTTGATCCCTGTATGAGCCATTCGCTTCAGAGTTGGATTTGATGATCCTTGTGGGCCCCTTCCCACAAGGAATATTCTGGGATTCTGTGTGAAATTTAATCCTGGCAAAAGAGTCTGAGCCTGCCAGAGGGCAGGGCTGGATGGGATATTGGGAAGGAATTGTTCCCTGGGAGGGTGGGGAGGCCCTGGCACAGGGTGCCCAGAGAAGCTGTGGCTGCCCCTGGATCCCTGGCAGTGCCCAAGGCCAGGCTGGACGGGGCTTGGAGCAACGTGGGACAGTGGAAGGTGTCCCTGCCCATGGCAGGGGTGGCACTGGATGGGCTTTAAAGTCCTTCTCATCCCAATCCAGTCTGTGGTTCTACCATTCCAAGATGGAATTGCGGGAGTCACATCCAAATGTTTAAATTCTGAATACTGAAGGTCAGTTCAGGGCTGAGAAGAGGCCAAGGCCAGGCTGTCCCTATCTCCTCCCATGGAGAGAGGATGGGGAACAGGATCAGCTCCGTGTTTTCCCAGTTCCTGCTTCGTTCTTTCTTTCATGAAAAACAGCACAGTTTCCAGAGAAACGAACATCCCAACCAAAACAAACTGGGATTTGGGATTTTTTTTTTTGATCTTTGGGAAAGAACAGGAATCTCTTCCATGGCAGAGCAGGAATCAGGGAAGATTCTATCCTGGGAATAAATGCTCATCCCATTCACTGCAATGTTTCCCAGGCACTGATACAATTTTCTCAGAAAACCATGATCCCACTGAAGGCTTTCAGCCACGAATGTCCCTCTTCCTGCCAGGCTGGATACAGGAGAGGGTTAAAAGTGGAAGAATGGCAAGGAGGAGGCAGATTCCAGGTGACCTGGCAGCTGGGAATGTCGAGGCCTGGAAAACAAGTGTGGAAAAGCCATTTCTTATCCCTATTGCTCTGTTTTGGAAAGTACAACCTCTGTGTAGGGTGAGAGGTGTTTGGAAAGACTTGGAGGAAAACTCTTCCTCTTCAGCAGACTAAAAACTCCATAACCGTGCTGTGGTATCCCAAAAAAACCTAGGGACATTTAGAAGTGTGGGACATGTCCAGCAATGTGGGAAACAGAGGAATTGTGCAAAAACGCCAAAAGAAAAAGTTCTCCTGAGGCATGGGTTTCCATTTCACTCCCTCACCTCCCCAAATTAAATTAATTAAAAAGTATTAGCTGGAGGTATTAATCTTTTTGTAACTGCTATCTTAATAATAAGGAATTGATTAATGATTACATTAGGAATTATAATAATAATTATTAAAATTTATGCTGGCCAGTAATTACCAAATGCCTGCTAATGGGTGGAATGGACACATTGAGCTTTCCCTTGGAGGAGTCAGGAAAGTGAAAGGAAACACAAAGGTTTTGGGAGCTGTGGGACTGAATCCTGATGAGAATCATTCCAAGCCCGTCCTGACCTCGATGCTGAGGTTCCTGCAGGGAATGGTGGGATGTGCCCAGAGTTCTGGGCACAGGGGACAAAATTCCTGGTACTGGATCATCACAGAGACCCCTCTGGTGCCCTCCAGACTCCTGGAGTTCAGCAAATTCCTAAATTAAGGTGTTTCTCAGAAGAGGGCTCAGCTGGCCTTGGCAGTGCTCTGGTGAAATGCAGAGGAAATCATGGAATTATGGAATCATTACAGTTGGAAAAGCCCTTTTAGGGCATCGAGTCCAACTATCACCACAGCACCACCACATTCACCATTAAAACACGTCCCCAGGTGCCACATCCAGAGGTTTTTGAACACCTCCAGGGACGGGAACTCCACCATGCCCTGGGCAGCTGTGCCAGTGCCTGACCACCCTTTCCATGAAGAAACTTTTCCCGATACCCAATTTAAACTACCCCTGGCCCAGCCTGAGGCCGTTCCCTCTCCTCCTGTCCCTGTTCCCTGGGAGCAGAGCCCGACCCCCCCCGGCTGCCCCCTCCTGTCAGGGAGCTGTGCAGAGCCACAAGGTCCCCCCTGAGCCTCCTTTTCTCCAGGCTGAGCCCCTTTCCCAGCTCCCTCAGCCGCTCCTGGGGCTCCAGCCCCTTCCCAGCTCCGTTCCCTTCCCTGGACACACTGCAGCGACTAAATCAGGTAATTAATAAACTTCGATCAGACAATTAATGAATGAATACATTTCAGGCCATGCTCTAGGAATGTACAGAACTTCCCCAGGTGGCAAAGCCTCCTGGCTGAGGGGGTTTGCTGTGGGAAGGATCTTTTTGGAGGTTTTAATGAAATGAGAAATGCACTTATTTTATTTCATTAACAACAGCTGCAAATGGCCCCAAAGGGAAAGGAACCAGGGGCTGTGGACTTTTTCTTCTGCTCCCACCAAGATCTGCACTGGAATATCTCCTTCCACCCTAAATGGACACCTCCCACTATCCCAGGTTGCTCCAAGACGCGTCCAACGTGGCCTTGGACGCTTCCAGGGATGGGACAAAACCCTTGCACAAAAACAAAAAGAAAATGGGGGCAAACAAAATGAGGAAATCAAATTTTCCTTTAAGAGGACTTCTCTTGAAGACCCAGAAACCTGGAAACTTTTTAAGGTAATTAGCTCAAAATGAGGTAGTTAAGAATATCTGCAGTGGAAGGAATCCTCATATGATGATTTTACAGTTAATATTTAACGCTGGTCCTAAAAATACCTGCCTGGCACAGTGGAAATTGTGGAGCCTCCAGGAGGTTGTTGGGCAAAAGTCCAAGGAGATAAATTTAATTTTCTGCGTTATCAGAGCTGTGGGTCCCTCTCACCCCTTGCTGCTGTCATTCCTGGGGTGCCAGGACTTCTTTCCCATATTTTGTCATTTTTTTAAAGCTGTATTAAAATTTCACCTGGCACAGATCAAAAAATGTTCAAAAATTGGTCTTTGCATCCTTGGAAAACTCTGTCAGCTCTGCCTTCCTCCTGCTGGATATTCCCTGGATGTGGCAGCTGGAGAAGTGGAGGCCAATCCCAGCCGGCTCAGTCAACTCTTCACGGTCTTAAATTCGATTTTTGTGGATCAAAAGATCTTCCACCTCTCAATTCCCGAATTTTCCAAGCAGGCTGCGATCCTCCCCCTGTGTGGAAGGAGATGGGAAGCACAGACATCACTCCATGAACTTCAAGGCTCCAACAATTCCCATGAAAAGGCCGGACATGGAGCACTCTGGAGAAGGAAAGAGCACATTTATCCACCTTGAAGGAAAAATGAAGCCCTGGTGGCTCCGTAGAGGTGTCATTTTCCTGGCAGTGCAATATTCCACAGGATCCTGCTGCCTTCCTTAACCTCTTCCATGTTATCAGCACATCCCTGTCACCAAAGGGAAACCTGAGCCCTGGGAAAGGCTGTGGGAGGATCACATTTCCCAGTGGATGCTGTTCCAGTAACAGCAGGAAATCTTGCAGGGTGCACAGCTCAGGCCTTGTTCCCACTGGGTTTAAATCTAGACTTTCACCTTAGGCCTGGGCTGGAGCTGTTTTTTCCTGGGATTTTCACCTCCATGTTTTTGTATCCTGTCCAGGTCCATGAGGAGATGGTTGGTCCTGGATGCTGTGGGAAGGAACAGCATCTGCAGGGCTGGGCAGGCAGGGGGTTTATTTTTATTTTTATTTTTATTTTTATTTTTATTTTTATTTTCATTTTCATTTTCATTTTCATTTTCATTTAATAGATTGTCAAGTAATTCTAATATGACAAAACCTTGCCAGACAGCCATGGCTGAAATCTCTTCAGGGAATCAGAACCATCCCAGGACCAAAGACAGGGATTTGCCTCTTTCCCAAGCTGCAGTCTGTCATTTTCTCCCAGGAAGTTAAAGAGAACAGTGAGGATTTAGGACAATCACCCAGCTGTGTTGTAGGACGGTCCCAGGGCAGAGTTCTCCCCCTGCTCTCCACGATTCCATGTCCCAGTGCCATCCCCTCGCTTCCTATTTTGATACACATTCCTCAGGGAGAAGACATTCCATAACATGGAATCACAGGGAAAATCCTTCAATTTCTTCGGACTGGCCACAGAACTCCTGCAGAAAGGGATAAGAAGACAACTTAGAAAAGCAGGGGAAATAACAGAATAATAAACGACAGATGAACCTAAATCTCCACTCTGTCCTGGGGTGACTCAGCAGGACACCACCCACAAGGCCCAGCCTAAGCAGAGGCTTCCCACAGGCTCTGATGGAGCACAGTGGGAGGCCATCAAAAGAATCATGGAATCGTGGAATGGCTTGGGTGGGAAGGGACCTTAAAGCCCATCCTGGGCAGGGGCAGCTCCCACTGGGCCAGGGTGCTCAAGGAGAAGGGAGAAGGGATCATCTGAGGTCAGCTGGAAGGTCCTCAGGCCTGCCCAAAGAGACAACCGTTGTGAGCACTCGCACTGATCTCCCCAGGCCCCCCCATCCGTTCTGGGCTCTAAAGGACAGTTAATCTTCCTGAGGAATAAATCCCCTCAATTACTGCAGAGGGAAAGGGAGCGGTGTATTTATTGGGAGGAAATCGAAAGTAATTTCTCTGGAAAAAGTTATGCTGGGGCCTGGAAGGGTAATGCATTATCTGTCATGGTTCCTAACGCCGCTGGCAAAGCCCATTCCATCATATCCCTCCTGATATCCCGGGAAGGGCTGCAGGAGCAGCACAGAGGCATAAAACGATGCAGCTTGGGCAGGATTGGCTCTTCTGTACCTCAGTCACCCAGTTTGTCCTGGCTCTGGTGGCAGGAGGATCGGTGCTGCCTGCACATCACTCCAGGCTGGCTCTCCACCCTCTCTCCATGTCCCTTTGTGCCAGACCTGTATTTCCAGGAATCCCCAATCTCACAGCAGTCACCTCTTCTTTCTCCTCCACCTTTCCCTCTGAACCCACCACCACCTCCTGTGTTCCTGCTGGGCCTTCCCTCTGCTCCCAGGCTTTTCCAGGAACACAAATATTTCTGCTGCAGAGGCCTTGATGTCACATCAGGTCAGGACAGCCCTTTCCTGTGCTGCTGGGAAGCTGAACCCCAAAATTCCATGGATAATCCAGCTCAGCAGATCAACCGTTAACAGTCCTCTTGGTCCTCCTTCTCTTAGAGGAGAATATTGAAGATTTGGGGTGGTTCAGAAGTGCCCATCTCAAAGTACCTCCATCACTTGACTCCAGTGACCAGTGGCCCATCCCAGTGTCTCACTTGCCAGGGGAAGTGTCTGAAACCTGCCCTGCTTGGGCAGACAAGTACCTGGAGCACGGATTTGGGGAGCCAGGAGTTCTGCCCTCTCCTAGGTCGTTCCTTTAGGGATCATTAGGCACAGGAGACAGATCCTTTAGAGCTCAAATTGCTCTCAAGGAAAAGCCCAAAGGAATATTCATTTGCCAAATTCAAAATACCTGGCAGAGTTATCTGGGCTATGAAGAGATAAGAAGCTGTGAGTGGCTGGACCAGACCTTGTTTGTATTTATCTCCCATTCCACAAGGAAGTCCTGGCTCTGTGTGGTGCACTCACGAGCATCCAACTCATGGGGTGTCCCAGCTGGAGTGTGGGGGGGCTTTCATGTCCCCCCTGTGTCCTCACAGAAAGAATTTCTATATTCAAAACCCTTCCCTTTAATCCCATAGGCTCATCTTTGATATTTACCCACATCGGACCCTCTGGCACCCCCACCCCCCCTCTGCATCCCCCATCATCCGAATTATCTCTCTGCAGTGAGGAAAATTGGCCTTTCCTGCGTCTACAATGTGATCTGCCCTTGCTGGCTTTGAATGTGGCAGTGTCCCTTGAGCCTGAGCTGCTGCTCCCCATATTTGCTCTGAAAACAGCCAGTTAAGATTCTTCCCATGCTTTAGGAAGCTCTCAGCAAACTGTCCAAGGAAAATACTCTTTCCAGGAGTTGTGGCAACCTTTACACAGCTTTAAACTGCTTAAAACCACTTGAAGCTGCTGGGAAGTGGCAGCACTGATGTTCCAACACCCTCTGCCACCCCGTGAGGGCCTTCAGGAGCTCCTGATACCGAGCAGGCAGAGGGTGGGATCACTGGGGCATCTGTGCAGGGCCAGGAGCTGGATTGGGTGATCCTGTAGGTCCCTTCCAGCTCAAGATATTCCGGGATTCTCTGAACACTTCGTCCGTGTGGGTTGTGTTTTATGGCTGTGTGCCACCCTAGGGTGGAATCCAGATTTATTTCCAGCAGGGACAGTGGAAAGGTTGTTTGGAGAGGTGTGAAGCTCCCAGTGACTGCCCCAAACACACAACGTTTGTGTGTGATCTGTCCCCAGTGCCCTGGGATGCTCAGGGACAGTGATTCCCTGGCTGATTCCCAGTGCTGCCTGTTCCCTTTGTGCTGGGAACAGATCCACAAAAACAGCTGAGAGAAACCTTTTCAGCCCAGTTCCTCTTATCAGTTGTCTCAGACAAGTCATTTGCAAATAAATGTGTTCCCCTTTCTCTTCAGGCCACCTGATAACCCTTGTAAGATAAAGCCCCCTCAGCGACCCCATTTATCACTCAGGATAGCATTTGCAAATGAGGATTTCACACTTTCACCTCCTTTAGATCTGCTCAAATCTCTGCGCCAGAAGTGGACTTTAAAATAATGACAGAAAAAAATTAATTGCTTCATTTCCCACCCACTTTTCCACAAGAGAAAAGAAACCTCACAGGTAGAAAGGTAAGAACAACCACCGTGATCACCTATAAACACTTTTCCAGGGTCTTATCTGTGTTTATCCCTCTCCCAGTCTCCTATCTGTAGCAAAATTCATTCTTTTAGGAGAAGAACAAAGGCTAAACTGAAAAATGGACAATCTCAGTGAACACAAAACAGCTTTTGGAAAGGTGTTGTGGTGATGAATTACCCCACATTTCCCTCAGCTCTTTCTCTCCAATATTCTTGGAGCAACCTGGGATAGTGGAAGGTGTCCCTGCCCACGGCAGGGGGTGGCACTGGATGAGATTTAAGGTCCCTTCCAACCCAAACCATTCCATGACTCCATGAAAAGCTCATTTGAAAAGCTCTGTTGGGTATTGTGTCACCAAGTGACAGCAGCCTCATGTGTCCCTCAGCTGTCCCCTAAGGGTCACACCCAGCCCTGCAGAGAACCCCCAAAGCCCTGCCTCAGGAAGAGCTCCTGAGCAGGAGAGCAGCTCCCAAGGGGCACCAAGGATTCCCCTCCAATCCGCCCCTTTCATCCCTGAATCCCCTGAGGTGCCCACATTCCCTGCTCCGCCTGCAGGCACTCTCTTCCCTCAACTCTTTCCTTGTTTTACCTTAAACAGTGACAATTATCCCATCCAATAGTGGCACACAGGCTCCTGCCATCCTTCCCCGCTCCGAGGATGTGGGATCGCCATCCATCAGCCCAGGGAGCAGGAGGCAGGTGCTGCTTCCCTCAGTTTTCATTGTGTAACGATTACTGACATCCTCTGTCCCATTCTGATGGCATTTTCTGGGAAACCAGATCCCTGGAGAGTTGTCTGCTGACATTTGGGGTCTTTCCATCCATCCCTCTGTAGACCTAAGCAGGGAAAATATTCCTTCACTCTGGAGATGCTCAGGCTCCTGGGCAGCTGTGAGCCATAACACACAGCTCCAGAATTCCCTTTGGTCACGAGGGGATCCTGGAGCACTGAATTCAAACCATGTCAGCTCAGCAGCTCCTGGAATGAACACTCGCAGCTCCCTAAATTGTGTCACTTGTGGAACATGGATTGTTTTTAGGAAGTTGTCTGAAGAATGAACTCCTGGGCTGTTGTGTGCAGGAGAACTGGAATTCTCTGGAATTCTGCTCCTGCTCCCAGACCCACAGGCAGGGTCATCTCGCTGGCCGAGGTGAAAACTGGAGCTGGGCATGCGCTGGTGCAGGGGCAGGGCTGGGTTCATCCACCAAACCAACATTCAAACTAACTGGCACCCCTCATGTTGAAATTATGCCTGCTGCTCCTCTCAGGCCAAGATTAAAGTCTGTCAGAGGATGATGCCTTTGGAAACCTCAGCTTGTGACTCTCCCCAGTGGTTGTAGAGGCAGAATTTGTCTCTGAATGGACCTTATGGAGCTCAGCCAGTCCCAATGGATTGACCATCCTACATTTGCACAGGCTGATGCCTGGAATAGCTTTCGGATGGGTGGCAGAGAACTCCCTGTATTTATTGCATATCTCCATAGACGGCAGAGTTACAGAGCTGTGCATCAACGCTCAGTTCTGGACCGGAGAGCTTCTGGAAAAGGTTTGTGTTCAAAAAACCCCAGTCAAGGCTGTTGAAGAAGGGGACACCCACGGGACACTCTCCTTGGGGGGCCACCCAAGTCCTGCCTTGGAGAAGATGGAGAGGCACAAGAGAGAGGGAATTTGTCCTTTGAATATCCCTGGGGTGGGGTTTTCTCCCTGCTCCAAAGTCTCTCCTGCAGCCAGGGAACACAGACAGCACCCTCATCCATGGATCTGCAGCCAAGCCCAGCTCCTCCAGTGATAAAGTGGGATCCTGCCTGGATGTCCGAGCACATGACTCCCCCACATTTCCAGGGAGAAGGAATTATTCCCCAGCCTGCAAGCTGAGACTTGATAAATCAGATTAACCTGTCCCAGCTGTGATGGATTGGTCCTCCCGCTCTGGTACAAGGCTCCAAGGCAGGACTGGGATTTAGATGTCCCCAGAGGCACCTCTTGGCCCGGGAAAGCCACAGTCCTGCTGTGTGCAGTGGCTGAAAGGGGCTTGAGAGCATCTCCAGGACTGCCACAGGTTGGGGACAGATGGAAAAGGCAGGGCTGAAGCCACACCAGCAGAACTGAATGTGTCACATTTGGATGAGATTTCCCTGGAAGTGTCCAAAGAACAACTGGACACGGCTCTCCATGGGATGGTTTCGTGGGAATGGGGGTATTTGGTCAAAGGTTGGACTTGATGATCCTGGAGGTTTTTCCAACCTTAATGAATCTGTGATTCTGCAAACCTTGGGACAGCAGTGACAGAGTCAGCATTAGAAGGGATGGAAAGGAAGGAATCGAGCCCTTTCCTGGGAGTCTGCTCCCTCAGGGTGCTTTTACATCCCGGCTGCTCCAAGTCCTTCCACTGGAGGAACAGCAACAGCAGAATTTGGACTTAGATTTGATCCAGACACCACCAAACCCCGACTCCTCAGCCCACCCATCACAGCCTCCTTTCACACAACGCTCAAAGTCTTTGGCCCGGGGCCTGGAGGCACCTGAGGGCTCTGGAGTGCACAGATCGGTGTTAGAGGCAGCTTTAGGACTTCTCATGGCCATGAATTCCTCAGCACTTCTGCTAAGAAGAGCAAAATGGGTCCAGTTACCACTTTTAATGAGCTGGAGCTCATCAGAGGAGCTGTGACAACACCGAGTCCAGCAGCTCCAGCTGCTCTGAGCTTTGTGGGCTTTATCTCTCCCCAGACACCTCTGTGGGCTCTGTACAAATAAAGCTGCTTCACTGAGCATCCCTGGAACACCAAAATCCAACACCCAGCGTGCAGCTTCTGCAGGAAAAGCGGATGTGTGCAATAATTCACCTGCTCCCAGATGCTCTCCTCCTCTGCCCTCGGGTCTGCAAGGGAAGGGAGGGAGGAAGGGAGGGAGGAAGGGAGGGAGGGAGGGAAGAGATGAACACATTTCCAGCTGCCCAGTAATGGTTCTCAGCCCAATTAAAACAAATCAGCAGAGTTAATGGACCCGGCTCAGAGGTTGGTTGTCTTCCCAATATTACCAGGCGTTAATCAGCAGAGGAGGATTTTGAAATAAGTTCCCAGTGAGCAACTGGAAGTGAAGTGATGCCACATCTGCATTAGGAAAGGTGATTTATCCCAAAGATAAAGATGGATCAGGTTGTGGTTGGACCAAGGAGGTGGCAGCTCCTCTGGATTTCCAAGCTCAGAATTGTGGAGTGGTTTGTGCTGGAAGTGACTTTAAAAATCATCTCATTCCACCCCCTGCCATGGGCAGAGATGGATTTCATGGATCCCATAGGATGGATGGAGGGATTTATTTATTTATTTATTTGTTTGTTTGTGCTCAGGTTGGGCACAAATCCTTTCCCTGATCAGGTCTGAGCAGGTCAGGAGGAAAGAAGGGAGGGATGAAGGGAAGGAAGAAGGGAGGGAAGAAGGGAAAGAAGAAGGGGGGGATGAAGAGAGGGAAGAAGGGAGGGATGAAGGGAAGAGACAAGGGAGGGAAGAAGAGAGAGATGAAGGGAGGGATGAAGACAGGGAAGAAGGAAGGGATGAAGGGAAGAGAGAAGGGAGGGATGAAGGGAGGGAAGAAGGGAGGGATGCTCCTTCCCCAGGAGTGATGAAATCTCCCATCTACTGAAATTCATGGGGTCAAAGCAGTGGAAATCAGGAAGCCATTCCGATGGATATGAGCCACCAGCATTGCAGGGAGCTCTCCCACAAATTCCCGGGCTCAGGGAGAGGATGGAGGAGCTCACAGATGAATGAAATATAAATATTTGTCTTCTGAGAGCTGTTAGTTTGCTCGTTTTCTTTTAGAATAGAAGTGGGCCTCAGGATGGTGCAGAAGGGACCAACAGCTCCCTGGATCAGCAGAACCAGGGAAGAAATGATCCTTGAAAAGTCAGGAAGTGGTTTTAAGGGAGATGTTTTTCAGGATCAGCCTCCCAATCTTTCTGGGGCTGAACTTCAACAGAATCCCTGTCCTCCACTCCTTGGCAGACTTTTTCCCAGCTCCACGATTTTTGTCCAACTTTGATACCAAACTCTCACATTAAAAAGTGCGGAATTGGGGGCTGGATCTGCCCTTGTCCATTATTTCCTCTCCATGGAGCTGCAGATTTACAGCGTTTTTACAAGATGCCCTTGTTCCCTGTAAAAGTTTCTCCAGTAAATGGAAGCAATTACTGCTGTAGGTGATCAATAGTGCAGCCAATACAGGGGTTCAGGAGCCGTGATAGGGATTGGGATGGCAGCATGGAGTTTATTGCTGCTGGAATACATCACGGGATAGTCTATGGAACAAGCAGCCGTTCCCTGAAAAGCACTGAAATGCAAAACGTAGGATTAGTTCTCCCTGGGATGAGTTTAGGGCTTTACCTGTGTGGAAAGAAGAATTTTCCCTCTATTTACTGTTCCAAACACAAAGGAAAATGCAAATGGATTTCATTAGCATGTAAATATGAGAGTTGGAATTGTCACTGCAAGGTGAGAAGGTTTTCCCTGGGTGCAGAAGGCTCAGAATGCCAAAATTCCAGATATGGACAGCAGCAAACCCGAAATAAGCCCCCAGGAAAGATGTGGGTTCCGATCCAGCCTCACTCCAGGCAAATCAAAATGCACAGGGAAGATCCAGACGGGCGTAATGACACAACAAAACATTTGTCTGCTCCCAAATTTCCAGCTCATGGAGAGACTTTTCCATCACCAGGCGAGTGTGGGTCCCCCAGGAAAACTCCTCTGGCTCATTCTTCACGGCAGCTTCTGCAATGACCTCTGGATATTTGTTCCTGGGGAATTTCCAGGAATATTGAAAAGTGACAAACTGAAAAGCACCTGAAACTCTGTGAGGCTTCTTTTGGATTTTGCATTTAATTGAATTTTATCCCGGATTGTCCCAAAGTGTCACTGAGAGATGATGTGTCTTTTACAGCTCCTGGGAAGTGTTTTCTTCCTGGAACAACGGGTTCTGTGTGGACACTTCATCAGAACTCCCTGTGCTTCCCAATCCATGGGCACTTCCACGGGGAATGGGAGCACTGGTGCCACAGCCCATCCCAGCTTCGCGTCTGCTGCCACTTTAAAATGAGACAGGAATTTTACCCAACCCCAAGTCAACGCTCTGAGGGAGAAATGTGACATTTTTGTGTCCTCTGAGGGACCGGGGGGACCAGGTGGGGACTGCCCCGTGTGCTGCAGAGGGTGAAGGACCAGGAGGTTCCTTTGCCATTCCAGCCCCTTTTCCCTCTCCTGGATGTCCTGTGTGGCATTAACAGCTGCACATCAGGAGAGGAACAAATGGATCCTTTCCTGGTCTGTTCTGTTCTCTCCTATTCCACACCCATTCCTATTTGGGGCTGATTTTATTCCAAAGCTGTGTCCCCGTTACTCTGCTGGGCTGTTGGTCCTTCGTCCACTTCATAACAGGAAATAGCTAGGAAAAGAAATTCCTTTTTTTCCCAAGGACTGCAACATTGTTCAGCAGCCATCCCTGTGGCACAGCACAGCCCAACAGGGAGAGGGACCCCGTACTGGAGCACATCCCAGCCAAGGGGGAAGCTCTGGATAGGGGCCGGAGGGATCAGAGGAGACTGAGGAGAGACCTCACAGCAGCTTCCACCTTCCTCCTGAGGGGCAGCTCCGATCTCTGCTCCCTGGGACAGGGACAGCAGCCAGGGAACGGCTGGAGCTGGGCCAGAGCAGGCTCAGGCTGGAGATCAGGGAAAGGTTCTTCCCCCAGAGGGTGCTGGGCACTGCCCAGGCTCCCCAGGGAATGGGCACGGCCCCGAGGCTGCCAGAGCTCCAGGAGCGTTTGGACAGCGCTGCCAGGGATGCCCAGGGTGGGGTTGTTGGGATGTCTGGGCAGGGCCAGGAGCTGGGCTGGATGGTCCCTGTGGGTCCCTTCCCACTCAGGATATTCCATGACTCTGAGAGGAGGGATGCAAAGTGATGAGGGGGCTGGAGCAGCTCTTCTGCAAAGGCTAAGAGAGCTGAGAGAGCCTGGAGAAGGCTCGGGGGAGGCCTGGTTGGGGCCTTTCAGCACTCAGAGGGGGCTTGTAAAATAGAGGGGAGGGACTTTTTACTGGGGCAGACAGTGACAGGACAAGGAGTAATGACTTTGAATGAAAAGAAGAGTAATGTAGAATAAATATTGGGAAGGAATTGTTCCCTGGGAGGGTGGGGAGGCCCTGGCACAGGGTGCCCAGAGAAGCTGTGGCTGCCCCTGGATCCCTGGCAGTGTCCAAGGCCAGGCTGGACGGGGCTTGGAGCAGCCTGGGACAGTGGAGGTGACCCTGCCCATGGCAGGGAGGGGGTCTGGATGGGCTTTAATGTCCCTTCCAACCCAAACCAATGTGGAATTCTGTGATTCCACAAGGACGAATCCCTGGGGGAATGTGGGGGGCACAGTGTGGGGCAGGGTGTGATGGAAGCCCAGCACCGCGAGCAGCCTCTGCAAACAGGAGTTGTTCCTCGGCTGCCGAGGAACGGGATCACAGCCACACTCCCAGCTGGGCTGCTGCCAAAACATCATTCCCAAAATGGGCCCCTGGGCTCCAGAGGTACGAAACTGCTGAGGTTGTTCTGGAGAGCTGTGACAGGAGCTGGCAGAGCTCTGGGAGCTGCTGCCAGGGAGCAGTGGCTGAAAAGATCCCTTGTCACAGGTCCTGGCAGCTCTGCTGAGCCCAGCACCAGGGTGGCAGACTGGGGGCTCCCCCTGAGCAAGGGACAGCAAAGTGACACAAAGGTGGCACCACACAAACCAGTGTGCAGCACCCGTGGTAGCCCTGGGCCTGCTCATCCCCTCTGGAGATGTTTTGGAGCAATTCAGGAGCAGCAGGGAGCTGGAGGGCAGGGGGTGACACAGCCAGGCAGGTCCTGGCAGGGAAGGAGGGGACCAGGACTCAGCAAACACTCCTGAGAGAACCCAGCTTTGGAGCTGGTCCCACACCCAGAGGAACAGCAGCTGGAAAGGGGAAATTCCTCAGCTGGAGTCCTGTTCTGTGCCTTCCCTGACACCCTTTGTCATTTCCTAGGACACAGCTCCAGGCTCAGCTCTGCAGCGCTGAGAAAAGAGCCTCTGGTGCAAACTGGGACACCCCAAACCCCCACTGGGAGTGGGAGCCACACGGAGCCACAATAAGGCCACCTGACCACCCTGTGGGAAGTGTCCCCTCTGCCGTCCCCTCCGCCTGGACTGGGAATATGCTCTGGAGAAGGGAGGGAAGTGAGGAGAGCACGAGGTACAGCTCAATATGAGGGGGAAAATCCAAATCAGGAAAAGGTGTGAGGGCTCTGAGAGGAAATGGGGGGAAGAACACGGGAAAGGGAAACAAAAAGGGAAAGGGAAGGGGAAAGGGAAGGGAAACGGAAAGGGAAAGGGGAAAAGGAAAGGAAAATGGGAAATGCGGTGAGATCTATGCCCCAGGTGCTGAGGTCTGGTGCTGCACTGGTGCCTTTGGTGCAGCAAAGTGCCCCACACGAGTCCCAGTCCAGCAGCAGTTTCTCTCCAGGTGACTGAAGGTGTCTCCAGCGTGGACAAATCTGTGCCCAGCACCTGGTTCCTTCTGGAATGCTGAGGTGTGGGAATGGTGCCCTGCCCAGCACATCCTTCCTCGTCTCAAATGAGTCGAACTCCACCAGGTGCAGTCCCAGAGGCGCCACTGCCCATGAGGAGCCCCAGGAGGGTTTGCTCAGACAGAGACACCTCCAAAACAGACACCGGAATTCCGTGCCCTTGGATCCAAGTCCCAGATTAAGGACGTGCAGGACCAAACCCCTCAGCTGTGGGGAGAACAAGAACCCAGAAATTTCAATGCTGCTCCAGGACTCTGTGTCTTCCTTCCTCCCCAAGTTCAGTCCACATCCATCCTGCTGCTTCCGTACATTCCTGCCCCTCCCAGAAAAAAATCAGAGATCTTGGAATGCAGCTTTAGCAACCAGCTCAGTTTCTCTAATAGATAAATGATAATAATTTTAAAAATAATAATAAACTGGAGTGGAGCATTTTCCGGAATATTCTTCTTTCAAGCCAAGCCTCTGTTCTCACAGACTGACAGATATTCCCTCGTTTCCCTACTCCAAGCCCTATCACAAAGGATCATCTTCCTGCTCTTTCACCCTATAAACAAATTGTTTTCTTAATTTGTCGCATGCTGCCGCCTGCAAGTGTCTCCTCATTATTCTCTTAGCAGACGATTCCCTGCAGATCCTGGGAGGGATGCTCCCAGCCAGGAATTTATGCCTATTCTTCCCTAAAAAACAAGTGCTTGGATGTTTTCCTGGTTGTCTGAGCTGGGGGAAGAGCTCCTTTCATCAATGAAAGGCCTATTCAGCCTGGACTGAGCCCACGAGAGCATTCCCAGCTCCAGAATACTTTTAATTGGTTCCATTTCAAAAACTGGGCTGCACAGCTCTTGAAAGGGTCTTAATTCTTATTAATTTTCCTGATAGCAGACGTGGCCTCCTTTTGATGTGCAAATTTGAAACTATTTTTCCACACACAACCCCCCCCCCTGCCGTGCGTAGATTGGGATCTGTGGGAAATGAATACAGAGCAGCTCTGGGGGAAGGGAGGGAGGGAGGGATGGGCAGGGATGGGGAGGGACAGGCCCAGGGATGTGTCAGGAGGAGAAGAAAGCAGCAGCCAGGGGATGTCTGAGGGTTTAGAGATCAAGAGCAGGCAGCTCTGGCCATGGAGAGCTCTGGGGGAGGAGGTGAATCCACTGGATGTCCCCTCTGGGATCCAGAGGTGCTGCAGCATTCCAGGGAGAACCAGTCCTGCCAGTCCTGCCAACACCAGATGTCCTTAACCCCGAGGGTCTGACTGACCCCAGGGCTGGGCCAGGCCTTGTGGTGGTCACTGGTTTTACCTGGAGCTCTGCACCCACTCTCCCTGTCCAGAATGGGGTAGAAAATGCTCCATTTTATCCAGGATTTTCATTTTTCCCTGTTTCAGTCACCGCTCAGAATCCCAGAGTGGTTTGGGTGGAAGGGACCTTAAAGCTCATCCAGTGCCATGGGCAGGGACACCTTCCACTGTCCCAGGTTGCTCCAAGCCCCGTCCAGCCTGGCCTTGGACACTGCCAGGGACCCAGGGGCAGCCACAGCTGCTCTGGGCAACAAGCTCTGGAGCCAAGTTTGCAGGAGTGGTTTCTCCTCTCCTCCTTCTCAGCAAAGTCCTGCCTGCCCCTCACCTCACTGGTCCCGTGGGAGTGGAAACACCCTGGCAGTGTCCAAGGCCAGGCTGGACGGGGCTTGGAGCAGCCTGGGACAGTGGAAGGTGTCCCTGCCCATGGCAGGGGTGGCACGGGATGGGATTTAAGGCTCCTTCCAACCCAAACCACTCTGTAATTCTGTGTTTTCATGATCTTCCACTTTTCAGCAATTTATTTCTCTTTTATGGGTCGAGGGCACTCATCTGCTGCTGACAATAAAGGAAAATAGCTGTAAAATGCTCTGTACAAGACCATCACTATTTTTCCCTGTCCCTTTTCCCATCCTTTTCCTCTCATTGCTGATCTCCACCTGCACCTGCATTTTTATGGACAAGGTCAGCTCTGCAGTCCCTGCACTGCACATTTTTTGGGCCTCAGCACCCTCAGACCCCTCCCAGGTTTTGTTCTCCACAGGGCACAGCCCTCCCTTCCCAAGGATAAACTTCATTCCCTAAAAATGGTAAAGTCCCTACCTGCATTTACCAATATTAAAATCCATGTTCACCGTGGCACCTTTTTCACATAATTCCGAGCCTTCTGTAAAAACCTCCTTGTCCCTGAGCACCAGTTTGTGTCACCTGCACAATTCATGGGATGATTTAAGTCACGGGCTCGGGATAGTTGAGAAGGATTCAGACTTTCCCAGCAGCCTCCCAGGAACTTGTGGCAACTTGGCACAACTTGATGACCTTTCAGGGACATTCCATGCCCAGCAAACTATTCCAGGGAGGGGAATCAGAGATATCCAAGGACTGCAGATCAAATCAAGCAGAAAAGAGGGAGAGTCTCAGTTTGGGAAAGGTTTACCCTGCCTCACTATGGAAATTGTTTCTGTCACTTCTGCCCAGCGAGAATGAGAGACCCAAAAATGGGAGAGAAGCCACCCCCAGTGAAACTCCCTGGAATATTTTGAAGGAATGCCACTTAAAATTTATCCTGTACAGCCAAGTGATAAATGGAGAGCAAGGCAATGCAGCCAGCGTGGAGAATCCAAGCTTGACCATAATGTGGAATTTATGCAAAAATAGAGGAGGGGATAATAAATGTGATATGGAAAGAATTAATTTTTTGGTTCAGGAGTTTTGCTTTAGAACAAAACACAGATGCCCAGCTCCAAATAAACTTTACTGAATTCCACTCTGGAATCAGCCCCCTTCAGTGTGGGCACTGTGGGATTTGGGCATGAAGGAAGGAGATCCCGCAATCCCAGGCAGGTGGGGGGTGCTTCCCAAGCATTTTCCCCACACCAGGATCCACCCCAGGCTCAGAGAGAGGGGCACCAGGCAGGCTGACAACTGATAGCAGCATGGAAAGGGCACAGCAGGAGAGACCTGCTCAGGAGGAACCATCCCCATCCCCCTTCCTCTCTCCCTGGATTCCAGCACAGCTGGGATCTGGCTGCAGGAAGAATGGGAAGTGTTTTCAGAGGAGATGTGGCAGCACCAAGAGGGGGTGTTGCTGTCACAACTGACTGGGAGGAAAACCCAGTGCATGTCCCTCCCATTTTTCCTGCCTTTCCCCCTTGCTGGGATTTCTCCCAGGGAAAAAGTGATGGGATGAGAGGGAATGGCCTCAAGTGGTGCCAGGAGAGGTTTAGATTGGATATTAGGGAAAATTCCTTCAAGGAAAGGGCTGTAAAGCTGTGGAACAGACTGCCCAGGGCAGTGGTAGGGTCACCATCCCTGGGAATGTTCCAAAAACATGTGGATGTGGCACTGGAGAACAAGGTTTAATGGCGGTGCTGGGTTGTGGGTTGGATTTGATGATCCAAAAGGTATTTTCCACCCTTAATGACTCCATGATTCTATGGCTGGAACAGATTTCAAGCCAGATTATTCCCAGTGAAACCCCCCCGGGCACTTCCTTGCTGTGAGACGAAATTCCAGGATTTTGCACTTTGGCATCTCCCAGTTACAACTGGGATGTGCAGCAGGGAAGAGCATGGGCATGGATAGGGATGGGAGTGCAGGAAAAGTGTCCAGGGTGGATATTTCACCCCAAAGCCATGGATTCCCACTGCCCTTCCCAGGGATAGAAAAGCAGAATGATGGTGTGGAAAACTTGGCTCAGTGGGGAAAACACAACTTGGGTGGATCTATGGGAAAAGATTTATCCATTTAAATATAAAAGGCAGAAAAACTCTAACTCCAAGTCCATGACTTTGTTGAGGACAAGAAGAGAAGAAAGGAAGCTACAATTAATAAACATTTTAAACTTTCCTATGTCTTAACTGAAGGGAGAAGGCTGAAAAATTTAACAGGAAGATCCTGTTCCCAAATTTAATTGGATATTGGCATAGAATATGCATTAAAGGTTTATTTTAACTCAGTATTCCTAAAATACAACCAGCACATCCAGGGCCTGTCTCTGTCAGCTCCTGGCCCCATTCCCAGCGTGACCCTGCAGTGCTGGGAGGAACTGGGGCTGCTGGGGAAACACCTGGCACAGGTGACCAAAGGCTTGGGTGGCTCCAGGGACCCATGGGACAACCAGGTCCTCCTGGAAAACACTGGGAATGTGCTCCAGAGGGGTTTCCAAAGGATGAATGTGTGGCTTCCCATAAAAACATTGCCCAAGGGCTGTAAATGTTCCTCAATTCTCTTAAGAAGGGCTACAATTTGTGACATCAAACCTCATCACCTGGAAAAATAATTCCCATTTTCCTGGTGCTTTCACCACCCATGGTCCATGTCCCAGAGCACAGTGACAGGACAACTATTGGGAGTTAGGATTCTTTTTCCTTTTGTTTCTTTCTCTTAGGGAATTTTCTCCAATTTTGTTGCTAAGGAACAATTATGACTGGGTACTTAGGAGAGACAAAAGAAGTTGCCACAGCTCAGGGGAGGGGTGCAGCTGGCTCTTCTCTCTTTTACCTGGGGGTTTCTCTCCAAAGGGCAGAGATATCCAGAGATTTGGGCTGGGGGAAGGGGTTGGGTGCAGCTCCTTGCTCTCCTGCTCTCTAGGCTTTGGAGAAGGACGGTGGAGTTGCCGCTTGGGGGGGAATTCTCTGCTGGTGCCAGAGCCCAGCCCGGTCCTGCTTCTTCTGCCATGGGTGAGCCTTTGCTCGTGAGAGCAGACACTGAACTGGGGCCTTATCAACACCCTACCACAGTAAAAAAGGACTTTCACCATCTGCTGGGGTCCCTCAGCAGAAAACCCCGGGATCCCGAGCCCTTTCCGCCTCCCAGGGAGCCCTTCCCTGCCCTGCCTCAGCTGCTTTTTTTTTTGCCACTGCTCCTGTAGCTCCGCACCCCCTGCCCTGCCGGGACACCCTGCAGCTCCTGCTACAGCTGCGGAGTTTCTGCTACCTCTTGCTTGCTCCTCTGGGCGAGCCCGCCCTGCCGTTCCAGCCGCTGCTTCCGAGGTTTCCTGCTACAGCCCCTTTTGCTATCCAGAGGAGCACCGGGACCAGCTGCCCCTGCGGGTTTGCAAAGGCAGCCTTTTCTCCATCCCTCCCGCCGGCTGAGCCTCCATGGCTGCGTGAGGGGGAGACGCGGCCGAGCCCGTGCCACAGCGCCCCCTGCAGGCGCGGGGGAATCACCGCACCCACCCTGCCCGGCCGGGAGCCAGCAGCGCCCCTGGCGGCCGTGAGCAGAACTGCACCGAGGGGGAAAGGCTCCAAGGGCAGGACCAGACTTCACTGGGTTTGCTGTTCTCGTGTGGTGTTGTCACCGTTGTTGTTGTTGTTGTTGTTCGCCTCGTTGTACATGCACACGCTAGTAAAGAGCTGTTACTCCTTTTCTCGTATCTCTGCCTGAAAGCCCCTTCATTTCAAAAACTATAGTAATTTGCAGTGAAGGGGGTCATATTCTCCATCCCAAGGGAGTGGCCTGCCTTCCTTAGCAGACACCTGTCTCTCAAACCAAGACAACAGGAAAAAATGGGAGAAGCAGGCCTAAAATAATCCCGTTTGCGAAAAATGAGCTTTGGAAGTGTGGAACTCCAAAGTGAAAGGGCAAGAGGTTGAAGGGCCACTTTCTACCTCTTGGTTTCTCCTTCGCCACAACACAGAGAAACAACTCAAAGGTTTGGTTATTTCTGTTTAATTCCACACATTCCTGATTTTCAGGTGGCCAATTCCAGAAGGAGCTGATTCCCAGGAAGCACTGAGCCCTTATCCTTGAACTTCAGCCCAGTTTGGGTTATTAAAGCAGCCAGAGCACCTAAAATTTGCACCAGCCTTGGTCTGAGGCCACAGCTGAGCCTGGCTGAACGTTTCAAAGACAAATCTTCTGGCAGAGGAGCAGAGGAGAGAGTGTGGAAAAGAAAAATGAGGCCATTGCTGGAGCCAGGTCACGTTAGAAGACTTTTACACAAAGCCTACAATGGAGTGTGGGTTTTTTCCCATTTTTTTTCTGGATATTTGCTTGCAGGAACTGCCAGGTCACCCTGTGCCAGCACCCAGGGATGCGCTGGAGCAAGCAGGAGGATTCCGTGGACGAGAGGGACAATTCTTCAAGCACAGCCATGAAAATGCCGTCAGTGTTTGATGAATTCATTCTCATTTGCAGCCCTTTTGTTTTGATGACACCCATTGCAATAAAAACACTCCAGGATCCCTGGATTTTCCAGCAGCAGGAAACAGCAAACAGCACTTCAGGCTGATGGAGCATGAATATCTCTGGATGTCCCAGAGAAGCTGTGGCTGCCCCTGGATCCCTGGAGGTGTCCAAGGCCAGGTTGGACGGGGCTTGGAGCAGCCTGGGATAGTGGAAGGTGTCCCTGCCCATGGCAGGGGGTGGCACTAGGTGGGTTTTAAGGTCCCTTTCCCCCAAACCATTCCATAATTCCATGATTCCTGGTTTTGGGGTGGGATGGGGAAGGGGACACCCCACTGTGTGCTGTTTTCTATGGATGTGTAGGTTTGGGAATAATTAAACTCAGCCACTAAATTTATTTCCTCGACGTGGAGAAAGAAGAGACTCCTGTGTGCTCTCGACAACTGCAGTGGATTCTCCCTGAGAAAAATCAGGATTCATTTAGGGAAGAAAACACTGAGTGAAAACAAACAGCCTGGGCTTAGATTCCACTTGAAAGTGATTCTGCAGGATGAAAGGATTGATGCTCCTGGGCAGGACCAGCGGGGTGGCACAACCTCCATGGCTCCCCCCATCCCAGCAGCTTTATCCAAGATATTTTGGGCAACACAGATGCAGATTCCAGCTCTTAAATCTTTCAGGCTTATCAAACGGTTTGTTGCTTTTTTTCTTCTTTTCCCATTTTCAGTCCCGCGGATTCTTAACCACCAAGATCTTCTTATGTCCAATAAACACAAAAATGCTTCTCTTCCCAGCTTTGCTGCTAAAGCCAGGATGATTATAAAGCTAAATCCTGGGCATATGGCATGGGTGCTGCTCCTGGGAACTTCTCCTGGTCTGGCACTGAAGGGGGAATTAACCCTTGGCAGGAAAACGGGAAATGGGGATGTTCCACCATAGATCCCTGTGCCGGGTGGAAGGAAACCGCTGGCCACAGAGTCACAGAGTGGTGGGACACACTCAGGACTGGTGACATTTCTCCGACATGAAGGAGCATTGCCTCTGGAAGCGTGTCCCCAGCACTGGATGGGCAGTGGGAGGGAGGGAGCAGAGGGACAGAGGCAGGGAAAGGTTGAAGTAACCTGAGCACCTGAATCATCTCAAAATTCTGGCCCTGCCTCACTGAAAGCTGCTGCATCCCAAAGCCATGCCAGGCTTGAGCACTGCTGGGATGATCCAGCTCAGGATGCTGCCGGGATTCCATAAACCTGGAAAGAGAGGAGCAAGCAGGGCGGTCACGGAGAAGCAAGATCTTGCTGGGAAGTCCAGAGGAGGCCGGGGCACAGGTGCCATCCCAGAAAACAGGGTGCAAACACCTGGGGCTGGGATCATCCGAGTCCAAATTAGTGCCAGGGATTATCCCAAGGCACTGGGAAGATGCTCCTTTCTGAGCCCAGCTTCCACAATCAGACCCTCAAAAAAAAGCTCCATAGATAGGAATGAGCAGCAGGAAAACCTCAGCTCCTGGCTCCACCCAAAGTGGCAGCCAGGACTCTGGAATTCCATGGGATAACCAGCCAGAGCCACGGTACACCCCAAGGGGCTCAAAAGGAGCTGCAAATCAGGGGGTGTTCACCACAAAATGCAGCTGCAGGAAGGGCCCAGCCAGGCTCAGCTCTGGTTCCTGCAGAATCCTTCCATGAGGTGGGATAACAGCCCCACTGTGTGGATCCACGGGATCCAGCGCATCTCCCAGCGGTCCAGGGGCACTGGGTGGGCACTGCCAGCCTTGGCAGGGCAGGGGGCACGATCCGAGCGTCCTTCAGAGCTGAGCCTCACAGGTGGAGCAAGGCAGGGCAGGTCCAGGGGAAACCCTGAGCTGTTCCTGGCCGTGTTTTGCGTGTTTGAATACAAATTTTTTTCCATATTATTTCCAAGTTTTGCACTTCTCAAAGGGATCATTTTTTCCAAAAGAGGGCAAATTCCATATATTTTACCACCGTCTCTCCCTGATTAGCTGGAATTAAGATGTCACTACAAGGGTTTACATTGTTAAAGAGAGAAGGGGCTCTACAAACCCTTCTAAAACATTGGAAGCATCTCCCTAATTTAACTTGCAAAATTATTGTCCCTAACATTGCCTCTGGTGACCCTGTGCTCTGCAGGGGGACAGCTCCAGCCCTGGGGTGGCAGCAGGAGCAGGGCAGGGCCCATCCCCTGTGCTGGCACCGCTGGGGCACCTCCAGTGCTGGGGCAGCTCTGGGACCCTCCTGACAAGAGAGCCCTGGAGGGGCTGGAGCGTGTCCAGGGAAGGGAACAGAGCTGGGAAGGGGCTGGAGCCCCAGGAGCGGCTGAGGGAGCTGGGAAAGGGGCTCAGCCTGGAGAAAAGGAGGCTCAGGGGGGACCTTGTGGCTCTGCACAACTCCCTGACAGGAGGGGGCAGCCAGGGGGGTCGGGCTCTGCTCCCAGGGAAAAGGGACAGGAGCAGAGGGAACGGCCTCAGGCTGGGCCAGGGGAGGGGCAGGTTGGATATTGGGAAAATTCCTTCACTGGATGAGGTCCGGCCCTGGCACAGCTGCCCAGGGCAGGGGTGGAGTCCCCGTCCCTGGAGGGATTGAACAGCCCTGTGGATGTGGTACCTGGGGACATGGATTAGTGGTGAGTGTGGTGGTGCTGGGCTGAAGGTTGGATTGATGATCTCAGAAGGCTTTTCCAGCCCAAACAGCTCTGTGATTCTATGATTCCGTGAGGAACAGCGCTGCCTTCACTCCCCTGGTGGGTGAAGGGCCTTCAGCACCCCGGTCACTGATGTGGAACAGCCCAGTGAAGAGTTCAGCAAGAGCTCCAGCGCTGGGAGAAGTTTTCCATAATTTTGTGGCTCTCATTCCCTTGCCAAAAGCAAAGGCCCAGAGGAGCCAGGAGAGCTCTCGCTGGCCAGAGACAGAGGAGTTTCCTCTGAGTATTCCCACAAAATCCCAGCCCTGAGTGGACGGGATGATTTTGAGCACCAACTGCTGCGGTTGTGCCATGGTCAAACCCCAACCTACCCTTGTGTGAGACTTTGTGAGGGGCGAAGACAAGAACCAACTGCAGCTCTGAGCAGTTCAGACACTTCACGAGCTTGAGCTGCAAGGAAAAAACCTCAGCCCAACGTCGGCATCAAGGCTCTGCCTGCTGCAATCATTAATGAGGGAATGGGTGAGTGCACAGGTTCAAACGGGAAGTTTTGATCACGTCTCAAGGAAAGGCTCCATGTGCTCAGCTAAAGGGGCTCCCTGTCAGCATTTCACACGTGGCTCCATAAATCAAACACTCCTGAAGGCAGCTCAGAGCCACAGGGCTCGATGTGGGAGCATCCTTGACTTTGAAAAGCAGGAGGCTGCGTCTGTAGAAAAAATAATTTCAGTAAGTGCAAGCCCTGGGTTCTGGGCCTTCGGGATCCTTTGGGTCTCTGTTCCCTGCACAGATTTTGTGCATATCACTGATTTATCTCCTACAGGAGTGCTTTGAACAGCGGCCACATTCTGTTCCATGAGTTTTTTCAAATATTCCTTCATGATGGACAAGGAGTTTGAGACATGAACGGTCTGAAGAGTCCCCTCCCTTCCTGCTGTGCTCCTGACCCCTGAGAGGTGACACAAAGGGGGTCAGCAGGGAGCAATCCCGGTCCTGAGGGCGTGAGATTATCAGGATATTGCCAGCTAATCTCCATCTCCGTGGGCAAGGTGCCTTCCCTTGTTATCTCCATGTTGGAATATCTCAAAAACAAGGAGTCCTGGAGAGCTGCTGTCTCCGAGGAATTGCTGAGACACCTGAAAATCAATTCTCTGGCTCTGGGAGGAGCTTTCAGTGAAATATTTTCCAGGTCACTCAGTAAGGAAACCTCCATTCCAAAGGTTCCAAAGGAGCCATTGCCATCTCAATGAGGAATTAAAAACCACCTCGAGGATCGAAACAGAGGTTGGATCCACTCTGTAAAGAGTGGCAGCTCAGCCCAAACAGCCCAGATATTCTTTTCGTCTCTTGCAATATCAGGTGTTAGAGCTTTATCCCTGATTGCATCTCCTTGCTCCTCCTCAGAGCCAAGTGCCCGGCACAAATCTCCTCCAGCCTCCTGCGAGGGACCATTTTCTGCAGTAAATCATCACTGAAATGTTACACATAGGCTGTGGAACCCCATCAGGCACCAAATAACGCAGCCTTTGAGTGTCCCGTGAAAGATGTCCTGAGCCAGAGCACAACTTGTGGGCTCACTCTGCTCTTGTGACTGGGATGTGATTTAGGGCTTCACAGCCCTCTTTAAAAACTGCCAAAATTCATTGTGAAATCAGCTCCTCTCCGGAGCAGGGAGCAAAGCAACCCAGTGGGCAACGCTGCAGATTGGTCTGGGAGGAGAAATGGGAGCCCAAAAGCTGTAAAATGATGAGGCAAGGAGAGGGAGACAGAGCACAGCTCTGGGCAGGGAGAGGGAAAAGGAGCCCTGTAAATGCCAGGGATGTGATCACGGAGCAAATCCAGGAGACAAGCGATGTTGGTGACTCACGGTGACAAGAGGAGTCCAGAACTCCCCGAGGATGGAGGGAGATCGTTTGTAAGGGAGCATCTCCAACATCAAATCAGTCAGCAGGGATGGCAACACAAGCAGGGGGGGCTCCTGGAAAACCTTTAGAGAATGATGATGATCCATGGGAAATGATCTGATCCATGGAAATGATCCAATCCACGGGAAGCTATCTGATCCATGGGAAATTACCTGATCCATGGGAAATGATCTGGTCCATGGAAATGCACTTTCAGTGCCGTGTAAATCCATGGTTGGGCCATTCCTTGGCCTCTGTGCCGTTGTCATCTCCTCACCTCAGAAATATGGAATGAGATGGTTTTTAGGATCCCTTCTATCCCATTCCATGATACAGCAGAGCCAGGAAAACAGAAGGATGGGGTGATCAAGGGTCCAGAATGGTTTTGTAGGAGGAAAACTGGAGGATGAGATTGTCCAGCAGAGAAAAGGGATTTGCTGTAACAAAGCTATGGAAGAAGTCAACAAAATCATGAGAGGACACCAAGGACTCGTCTTTTGATTCTCTTCCTGCAGAAGGAAAAGGGGAAACAAGCAGGAGTCAAGGTCAAAACAAACAAAAAACCTCTTTCTTCATGCAACAGGAACCGGATTTGCTGAGCTCTTTGCCAAGGAAAACTGCGAGTGCTGAAATCCTGCGTGGGCTCACGGGAAAAGCGGGAAAGGATCTGGGGGAGAGGTGAACCAAGGGATGCCAAACAGCTCAGCAGGCTCAGGAATCTGCTGCTGGAGCAGGAGCAGGGTCTCCCCAAAGCTTTGGAGATGATCTGAGATTATAAGAGAAGGTCCTCATAGATAAATGTCCAAAATGGCTTAAAAATGCCTGAAAACTCTAAAAAAGTGCCTGAAAACTCTAAAAAAAAGTCTAAAAACTCTAAAAAAAAGTCTAAAAACTCTTTAAAAATGTCTAAAAAGGCAGCAGAGGATGGGAGTGAGTGCTTGGTTCCTGGAGTGCAAGGAGGTGGATTGTGAAGGGATTTCTGCTGAAGGCAGGACACTTCTCCATGGTCCGTGGAGGAAAAGGATGGAATCATGACCAGCTTTGCAGGGCTGAGTTACTGAAGGTGGAAAAGGCAAGGGCTGCCTGCAGAGAATTCCGGGAGGAGCTGTGAGAGTGAGTGAGAGGGTGACACAACGGCAGCTGGAATGCAGTGCCGACAAATGGAAATGGATGCACTCGGGGAAGACAAACCCTGCCTCCAAATGGACCATAATGGGCTCTGAACAATCCCCACTCAGGAGCGGGGGCTGGAGTTATGAGGGACATTTCTGGGGAAATGTCAGCACAGCTCTTTGCAGGGGTCAGAAAAATTGGAAAACAGAATGATGGGGACAGGCAGGGAATGAAAAGGAACCATCCTGGTACAACACTGAGGTTCAGCTGCAGGCAGGAAATTGGGAGTCTTCCCTGTCCTCTTCCCAGCTTCCAGAGGCACAGGGCAGAGGACTTAGTGAGAGGAGCAATAAGGAAGGACAACCAGACATTCTTGGATGGAGAGCTATTAAACAGAGGCCAAAGGGAGTTCCCAAGGCACAGGCAGCTGGAGCCAAGGAATTCTCATCTCTCCAGGGTGGTGCTGCTCTCCAAGGCTTCCCCGAGTGCTGCCCCTGTGGTTATTGCTGCTCCACGGGGGCAGATCCAGGGCAGGACTGTTTGGGATGATCCAGGAGCCAGAGGAGTGCAGAGACCAGGGAATAACCAGCACATGGATCCAGGCCCAGCAGCTCTCATTCCAGGCTTTGTCCTCCCCTGTGTGCTTGGCCCTGGTGTCTCATCTTCATCTTTGGCTGAGGCTGCCCCAGCTCTGTTTCTCACGGGCACTCACCCAGAACTGTGTCTTCTGTCCAAACATGGGCTCTGTTTCCATCTGTGCTCATGTCTCAGTTCTGGGCTCACACTGGAGCTTGGACTTTCAAACACTGTGAAGGTCAGGCCTTGTGGGGCTCGTCCCTGTGGAGGCTGAACTCCTCCTCCTGTCCTCTGCTTCCCAGTCTTTACCCTCATCACCTCTGGCAGAACTTTCCTTCTCATTTCATACAGACTTAGGGATCCTTCAGAATTTTTCACAATCATGGTTTGGTTGGAAGGGACCTTAAAGCCCATCCAGTCCCACCCCTGCCATGGGCAGGGACACCTTCCACTGTCCCAGGCTGCTCCAAGCCCCAATGTCCAACCTGGCCTTGGGCACTGCCAGGGATCCAGGGGCAGCCACAGCTTCTCTGGGCACCCTGTGCCAGGGCCTCCCCACCCTCCCAGGGAAGAATTTATTCCCAGTATTCAATCTAAACCTTCCTTCCTTCACCTTTCATCCATCCCCCTTGTCCTGATCACTCCACGCCCCTGTGACAATGTGTCTTTGAAGTTATTACAGCTCCTTTGATTAGAGAACTTGGTAAAAATATTTAGGAAAGTCAAGTGGATTGTGCCCATTGGATCTCTGGGCCGCTTGATCTCCTCCCTTGCTGCCTCCCTCAGAAATTCCAGGACAAAAGCCTGGTTGAATTTCCCAGGAATTGGTCCCCCATGCTCCCTGATTCCCCTCCTCAGTGCAGTTCTACCTCATTCGAACATCACTTTTAGTAATCTGCCGTTCCTGGAGCTGCTCAGGAGCGATTTTTCCAATCAAGGTCTCGCTGCTTTCCTTCCCTTTGACGGTGAGGAAATGTTAAGTGAGAGCTTTCACAGCAGAGTTAATGCAGTTAATAGCTCAGCTATTTCATCCTTGAATTCCTTTGGAGCTCCGGAATGAGAAGCAGCCGGCACTACCCGACTGTTACCGTTTATTTTGTCAGGTTGTTTTAGAACTTCATCCACCGAGACATTGCTTTGAGCCACATTTCCTGGCTTGTCCTCATCAAGGTTTCCAGACTGAGGATTGCTGGAAACTCCTTTTTCCTGGAAACCTGTGCTTGGTTCTCTGCTGCAGTTTGATCCTCTTCCTTCCATGCTTTGGATTATTCCAGCTTCTTGCTCAGGTGTGTTTGGGAAAGAAAATACCCCTGGGAGGTAATGCCTGAACTTCCAGCGGGCACTGGAGGGGTGCAGGGACCTATGGATGGTGTGGAGGATGATCCTCATGGAGGATCCAGGACTTGAAATCCTGTTGATCCAGTCCTCCTTCCTCTGCTGCCTCCTTTTCCCTGGGATAACAACTGGGGTAACCCAGATCCTGCAGGAGCAGCAGCCAAATCTTCATGGAGGAGCAATTTTTACATGGGCAGAGAGGGATAGGTCAAGCTTTAGAGCAAAATAGGAGAGATTTAGATGGGATATTGGGAAGGAATTGTTCCCTGGGAGGGTGGGGAGGCCCTGGCACAGGGTGCCCAGAGAAGCTGTGACTGCCCCTGGATCCCTGGCAGTGTCCAAGGCCAGGCTGGACATTGGGGCTTGGAGCAGCCTGGGACAGTGGAAGGTGTCCCTGCCCATGGCAGGGGGTGGGACTGGAGGAGTTTTAGGGTCCCTTCCCACCCAAACCATTCCATGATTCCATGATTCCATGTGCTGCTCACCAGGCAAGGCTGGAGGCAGGAGGCAGCAGTGGCCAAATGGCCAAATGACCGCTGGCCTTGACCACTTCCAGGCATGGGAAGTCCCTTCCAGCTGCAGCTTCCCCCATATCCCCTTGCTCCCCCCAGGCAGCTCCATATTCTCCTCCATCCTTTTCTTCTCCTCCAAGAGCCTCAGCTGTGCTCCTGAAATCTCCCTGCCCCTGTCCCAAGCTCTCATTCCCGCCCAGCCCCTCCCAGCTCGGAGCTGCTCCATCTCCCACAGCTCCGATTCCATTCCAGCCTCGTTGAGCATTCCACTGAGGCTTTGGCTGCTTGGTGGAATTTGTATCCACCAAGAACTGGATCTGCCGTGCTGTTAGAAGCTCTTCCTACCTGGGCGAGGGAGCTCTGCCGGCATCAACATTCCGGTCACTGTGTCACCGTCGCTGAAGGTGCCACTGCATCTTCAGTGCTCCCCTCCCCCTGGCTCCAGAGGATGCAGCAGCCTCGGGTTTCTCCTCGGGCTCCGTGCGAGCAGCCCCTGAGTGCCAGTGAGGGTCAGGATTCACAGCTGGAGTATTTAACACTTTTCCAGCCCCGTTTTTCCCTTTTCCAGGTGCACAGGAGCTGGCAATGCCCTGTGCCTCTGAAGAGGAAACACTTCAGGGAAACACCTCCCATGTGCCGTGGGGATGAGGGCCATGGAGGGTTGGGTACAATTCCTTCTTCCCGCTGCTGGCTTTGACTCCAGGCAGGATTGAGCCAGGTTAAAGCAGCCTCTGTCCAGCAGGAGTGGTCCAAGAGGTCCCAACAAGGAGCCAGGATGAACAGGAAGGACGGGAATGTGTCCTGCTCTAAAACTCCCCCTGAGGCTGGACATGGAAATCTCCTGGTTTATGGAGGAGGTTTTTCTTCACGTTGCTTCGGCTGTGTGGGGAAAATCCATGTGGAGCTTCCCTGGGATGGAAGGTGTGCTCTGGGATCGATCCACTCTACTCAAACCCACCTGAGAGCAGGGCAAAGCTGCTATGCTGGAGGTGGTGAATGAGGTGGTGAATGCAGCTGGGCTCCGGGAAACATGGAAACACCAGGGAAAAGGGAAAAATGTTCCTTATCCCTCCTTTTGGGGTCACAGATATCCAGCAGCGGGGCTTGCCCAGGCTCCCCAGGGAATGGGCACGGCCCCGAGGCTGCCAGAGCTCCAGGAGCGTTTGGACAGCGCTGCCAGGGATGCCCAGGGTGGGATTGTTGGGGTGTCTGTGCAGGGCCAGGGGCTGGGCTGGATGATCCTGTGAGTCTTTTCCAACTCGGGATATTCCATGATTCCACAACAAGCCCAGGCCTAAGCATTGGCTTTAGGGCGTTTGATCCAAGATCTCAGCCTCAGACATGGACTGTGGGAAGGATCCCGTGGATCTGAACCCCGGCAGGTGCCATTTCTCCACTCCACACCCCTGCAGAGACGCCCTGGCTCAG
>JACSVZ010000003.1:1123797-1155585 GCA_014706295.1 Lycocorax pyrrhopterus obiensis | reverse complement strand
TGTTTGGCACCGAGGTGGTTTTCTGGTGGGGTTTTTCCAAGCTGGGATGAGGATTTCCTGCCTGGGTGAAGCCAGATGTGAAGTTCAGATGTGAACTTGTGATAGAGCACATCCCCATTTTCTTCTTTTCTTTTTTCCTTGTATTATTTCCAACTTTAACTTTGGACACTTTCCGTCCTGTGGGTGTTTTTCTCCATCCCACATAACAAATTCCTGAGGACGGGATATTTCCTGGGGCACTTGGCCAAGTCTAGCACCCAGCTGGGGCCATTGAGGCAGAGAGGTGAAAAACTGAACCGCAGACCTCCAAAAACCTGGGAGCAGAGGCCAGAGAGGTGAAAAACAGAACCCTACACCTCCAAAAACCTGGGAGCAGAGGCCAGAGAGGTGAAAAACTGAACCCCACACCTCCAAAAACCTGGGAGCAGAGGTCTTCTCCACCAACCCCATGCCACCGAGCAGCCCATGCTTAGACTGTGCCTCAGATCTAATCCTTTAAGCTGGTCCTAAACAGGCCCTGATGGGTCATTAATTCTGCTGCTCTGCAACCTTGATAATAACGACGTTTCCCCTTGCAGCGATTCCCACCCACCCGGTGGATCGATGGTTTGATGTTCCGCATGGGCGGGATTCGGGAGAGCGGCGTCCAGGCAGCTCCTCCGACATTCCCCGGGTTTGGAGAGGCAGGTGGGCTCCTGGCGCCGCGGCTGAGCAGCAGATTGATGTTTGCAGAGCAGGTGGATGCAGCAGGACGGTGCCAATGTGTGGGAATAATCCGTACGGAGCGTCTTCCCAAGCTGGGCACTGGCACCCGGCTCCTCCCTGTCCCCTGTGTCTCACCTCAGATCTTGGGGTCAGTTTTGGGTCCCTCGTGACAAGAAGGACCTGGAGGGGCTGGAGCGTGTCCGGGGAAGGGAATGGAGCTGGGAAGGGGCTGGAGCCCCAGGAGCGGCTGAGGGAGCTGGGAAAGGGGCTCAGCCTGGAGAAAAGGAGGCTCAGGGGGACCTTGTGGCTCTGCACAACTCCCTGACAGGAGGGGGCAGCCGGGGGGGTCGGGCTCTGCTCCCAGGGAACAGGGACAGGAGGAGAGGGAACGGCCTCAGGCTGGGCCAGGGGAGGGGCAGGCTGGAATTTGGGAAAATTCCTTCATGGAAAGGGTGTCCAGCCTGGCACAGCTGCCCAGGGCAGTGCTGGAGTCCCCATCCCTGGAGGATTGAACAGCCCTGTGGATGTGGCACTTGGGGACAGGGGTGGACTCCATGATCTCAAAGGTCTTTCCCAACCTAAAGGACCCTGTGGTTCCACGATCTCCACGCTGCGTTATTTATCCTGAAAACAGAGCCCCAGCCTGGAACTTCTGCGAGGGGGAGAGCGTGGGAGTGCGGGAGTTTGGAGAGCAAAACGAGCAGCATCTCTCCCTGTGCTTCCAAATCATCCCCCTGATTAATCTCGCTGCCTCTGCTGGCGAGCCAGGGCTGCGGAGCTGCGTGCAGCTCCTGGAACGTGTCCAGCTCCCTCAAAGGATGGTCTGCACACCGCCAGGTGACAGTGATGAGTGGCCCCCGCACCAACCTGGCTCCGTGCTGGAATGATCCCGCTGCTCCGGGCTGTGGCGCTCCTTAGGAGTGTCATTAATGTTAATTACGGCCCTGCTATTCCATCCAGAGGCGCTGGAGCTTTACCGTGCTCCGAGGAGAAACTTCTCACCGTGTCCTTTAATGAGGAGCCGAGGCTCCTTTCAGAGCTGGGCGGGCGTGAGGATGAATTTAGATCAGGGCGAGCGTCCTGGGAGAGGTGGCACAGCATTCCCGCTGCCCGCTGTGCTGCCTCCAGGCTGTCCGGGGGGACAGAGGGCACGGAGAGGGCAGGGGCTGCGGGCAGTGCCCGGGGTGGTGGCCAGGAGAGGGATTGACCACTGTTGGTCATGACACAGCCTGGGCTCTTCCCAGCCCTCTCTTCCAGCTGGAGCTGTGCAGGAAAGTCAGGAAGCAGCTCCCCGTTCACGTCTTTGTGGTTTAAGAGGTCGGTGCCAGCCCACCCCTGACCTGCTGTGGTGGCCCAAGCAGCTCCAGGCATTCCTTGGCAATAATGGGATGAGAACCGAAAACAGGGAGTGCAGGCGGCAGAGTCCAGAGGAGGCCACGGAGCTGCTCCCAGGGCTGGAGCTCCTCTGCTCTGGAGCCAGGCTGGGAGAGCTGGGAGCGCTCACCTGGAGAGGAGAAGGCTCCAGGGAGAGCTCAGAGCCCCTTGCAGGGCCTAAAGGGGCTCCAGCAGAGCTGGAGAGGGACTGGGGACAAGGGGTGGAGGGACAGGACACAGGGAATGGCTTCCCAGTGCCAGAGGGCAGGGATGGATGGGATACTGGGAAGGAATTGTTCCCTGGGAGGGTGGGGAGGCCCTGGCACAGGGTGCCCAGAGCAGCTGTGGCTGCCCCTGGATCCCTGGCAGTGTCCAAGGCCAGGTTGGACGGGGCTTGGAGCAGCCTGGGACAGTGGAAGGTGTCCCTGCCATGGCAGGGGTGGCACTGGATGGGCTTTAAGGTCTCCTCCCACCCAAACCATTCCCTGATTGTCCAGTCTGGCGGCAGATCTGGCCCACCTGGCTGAGGCTGTGTTTCCTGGGGATGGGGTAGGGCTGAATCCTTGTGGAAGCTCCTCCATCCCAAGGAAACCCAACCCCACAGCCCTGGCTGGCCCCGGCTCACCCTCGCTGCCCTTGCGTGGCCCTCAAAGAAACGTCACGGTGGCAACCAAGAAAACAGACGAGGCTTAATGAGAAACAGCTCCAGCTCCAGGATCCTGGCAATTACCTCTTCCAGCTCCTTCCCGCCCATGTCTGCTCCCAGAGTTGCTCCTGCAGCCCCGTCTCAAATCCCAGGAGGAGGAGGAGGAGGAGGTGGGGGGGGAAAAACCTGTTTGGCTCAAACTCCCTTCAAAGAATTTCCCAGCTTTATAATTTGCAGCTGTAATAAAAAAGTTCCACTTTGTGCTTGGAAAAGAGAATAATAGATCAGTCAGAGCTGAGCCTGGAAATTCAGGCATCCAGGGAAGCGGGGACAGGCACTTGGATAAATATTTCACTGCCGAGGCTTTGATATGAACGAGCTGCTTTTCCTCTGGCCGGGGGAGGGAGGGTTTGCTGCCTCTTTATGGGAATGAGGAGGATAAACAGAACATCTGGGAGATATTCTGTGTTTGGGTTTGTTTCACACCGACCCCAGCATTGTGTGGAGCTTGTCCAGGTCTGGGTGGAGAAGGAAGGAATTTCAGCTCCTCGGGCAGGCTCAGAAAATCCACCGGCTTTGCCTTGAATCCTGAAAATCCTAAAGAAGCTGCTGCCATCCTCGCTGCACGGGGATTTGGGATGTGGGAATGCACCAGGAACGGGAGCTGTGTGTTTATCCCGGTGTCAAAGGCAGCCTGGTGCCTCCTTTCCTGGCTGAGGTGGCTCCAGCCGTGCTGGATTTGATCCCAGCTCCCCAAGGCTGTTTGGGAATGCTCAGGATCCTTATCCAGGGGTGTTTCTTATGGTTTATTTGGGAACTCTTGAAGGAAAAGGTTGGATTTTGCCATCTATGTGCCAATATGGGAAGAGGAAGGGAAAAGAAGTGGCAGTTCTTCTGGAGAGGGGCTTTGGAAAAGGCAGGGAGTGCCAGGACACAGGGAATGGCTTCCCACTGCCAGAGGGCAGGGATGGATGGGATATTGGGAAGGAATTGTTCCCTGGGAGGGTGGGGAGGCCCTGGCACAGGGTGCCCAGAGGAGCTGTGGCTGCCCCTGGATCCCTGGCAGTGTCCAAGGCCAGGCTGGAGCAGCCTGGGACAGTGGGAGATGTCCCTGCCCATGGCAGAGTTGGGGATAAAATGACCTTCAAGCTCCCTTCCAACCAAATCATCCCGTAGTTCCCGCATGAAAAAAACACTGGAGCGAATTTGAGGCTTTTCCTCCTTTTTTCTGCCGTTCCAGCGGAGGCTGCTGGAGCCGCCTGCCCGTGGTGGAGGAGGCGTGGGGGGCAGCGCTTCACCTGCTCCCTGCTCGGATTTAATCGGGAATATCGTGAACTTCAACCACTCCAAAAAGCCATAAATCTTCGGGCTGAATCCCGGCCGGGGCCAGGCAGCGGCGATCTCTAATCCTTTGCAGCTGAAATACTGATGAGGGGATTTTTTTATTTTGTCTCCCACTCTATTTCCCTTCCTTTGAGAGCGATGCTTGCGTGGAAATTGGTGTGTGCTGGCGAGGAGCGAAGCGGTGAATAAAACATCACCCGCAGGGGCAGCTCCTGTCTTGGGGCTGAATTTTAAATTAAACCCGTTTTAATTTATTTATTTTTCTTTTAATGGCAATAAGAATGGAAGTGACAACAAATGCCTGCAGAGCAGCTTGGTACCGACTCCACTTCCAGGTTTTTTTTAAGAGGTGGGAATGGAGGGTGAGCGCTGCCGGGGGCTGGGGAACGGTTGGGGTGTCCCCTTTGGGATGCTTTTTGGGATGAGCCACATTCCAGCAGCACCGCAGCCCCGTGAACATTGGATTTTTGTTCCCTGCGTGGATCCCACCGCGCCCATCCTCATATTCCAGCTTCTCCCAGCACATCCTACTCTTCCAGCCACTAAACCACCCCGGGACAATCTAATAGGGCAAAACCGTGTCCTCACCGGGCACCTTTCTGCGGAAATCCCGTACGATCCTCCCCGCAGCCCACGCCGCTGTCAATCCCTGCTCTCCCCGCCGGCTCCCGGAAGGAGTGACGGGCCCTTTGTCCCGGTGTCTGCTCCTGTTTCTCAGCGCCTGTTGAAACCCTTGGGTTTTTTTTCCCCCAAAGCCGGTGATGAGCGTTTGACTGATCCCACAGAGCAGGCGGGGATGAGCCATTCAGGCGGGATTGACACCTAAAAGGGATTTGCATTAAACGCTTCAAACTCGCTGGGCTTTTTTTTTCTTTTTTTTTCTTTTTTTTTCTTTTTTTTTCTTTTTTTTTTTTTTTTAATATATATTTAGCAAATTCCTGCATGAAATTACGGCCCTAATCGTCGGCATTCACCTCTCTGAGCGTGGAATCGCTCCCGGCGCTTTTCCCGAGCATCCCGAGGCAGGAATTAGACCCGATGCTCCACGAACTCTGCTCTGGGGGGTTGGTTTGGGCTCTCCCGACCAAGGGATGCACGGGATAAAGGAGGAAAATGAGGAATTCTGGGTCGTGGTGAGAGGTGAAGGAGAGGAGCTGCGGGGGGATGCTGAGAGGGGCCGCGATGTGGGAAGGGCTGAGATACGGGATTTTGGGAAAGGTTTGGGAAGCCAGGGGCTGCGTGGGGCGGGGGTTGATCGCATCGTGCTGATGGGGAGCCTGCAGCAAGGGGTAGAATCCCGGGAATACCCGGCTTCCAAGCCTCCTGGAGCAGGGGTGAGGGTGGGACAACGTGGAGAGCGGACCCGAGTGGCAAAAAAAAATAGGGGGGGATGTCCAGATTTAGGAATGTGTTGTGGATATCTCCCAGATTTTGGGGGCTCCAAGCCTGGAGATGGACCAGGTGTGGTGCTCTCTGCTCCCTCAAAGCCCTTTGGAGCCAAAATAAGGAATATCTGCTCCACAACCATCTCCCCACTCCTGCCTCGCCTGGAGACTCCTTTTGGGAATTGTCCGGCTGTGACCGGAGGGGGATGGTCCTTCCCGGGGGCCGGCAGGGATCAGCACCATCCAAATCCGCCTCAACGGCCCCTCCGGCTCTCCCTGTGCTTCCCAGGCTTCCCGTTAATCCCAGCCATGGTTCCGTGGGAGCGCCCACCTTTTCCAGCTCCTGGGAAGGGCTGGAATGCCGCTCGATGGGGGGAATAGTGTGGCCAACCCCGCCCTGAGCAGTGAAGTTGGACCCGGTTTCATCTCCCTCTGTGCTTCTCGTTCCTCCTGATCCAGCTGGGATTTATCCAGCCAAGATTCCCGGCAGTGAGGGAATCCTGCCTCCCTTTCCAGCAGCAGGGCTGTGCTGGGCTTTATCCCTATGGAAAATGGAATTAAGATGATGTTTTCCTTGGTTTTTTTAATTTTAATTTTTAAATCCCCTTTTTTGTCTCTGCCGTCCTTGTGGGATTGGGAGCCTGGCGCAGGGAATGAGGCTCCTCCTGCCCAGCTGGGATGGGGAATTTAGGCTGGGAGGACCAGGGTGTGTTTCCAGCACGTTTTTCCTCACTTTGGGTAAATGAGGGGAGGATGGAAATGTTTGCCTTGGACACTGCCAGGGATCCAGGGACAGCCACAGCTTCTCTGGGCACCCTGTGCCAGGGCCTCCCCACCCTCCCAGGGAACAATTCCTTCCCAATATCCCATCGAAATCTTCCCTCTTCTAGTTTAAAACCATTTCCCTTTGTCCTGTCACTATTCATGGAATCATGGAGTGGTTTGGGTTGGGAAGGACCTTGAAGATCATCTCATTCCAACGCTTGTAGGAGGATGGATGGAGGGATGGATGGATGGATGGATGGATGGATGGATGGATGGATGGATGGATGATGGATGGATGAGAGATGGATGGATGGATGATGGATGGCAGAGGGATGGATGATGGATGGATGGATGGCAGATGGATGGATGATGGATGGATGGATGATGGATGGATGGATGCATGGATGAATGCATGGATGATGGATGACCCCTCATGGCAGCAAATCCTTTACGAGGCACCCCTGACTGGTCTCATCCTCCACCCCTGCCCCAAGGACGGTGTTTGACCCTTTTTTGCCCAAGAATACCCAAACAGGGCTCGGTTTGCTCCATGTTCCTCAGGCACTCCTTGTCTCCACACCAGGGGACAGGATCCCTGTGAGCCCCCTGTGCCGGGGGGTTTTCCATGGCTGAGGATGCTCCTCTCCAGGATCAGATCCTCGCTCCGTCTCCGTCAGGACAGGGATCAAGGCCATGGGGAGACCGGCAGCCAGCCCAGTCACCCAGTTGGATCTCGGTGTTTATTATTCTTCATTATTTTTTCTTCTCCTGAAGAAACAGAGAGAGAAAAAAAAATCTCTCTCTGTCCAAAATCACTCATCCTTCCTAATAATGAGAGCTGTCAGCAGCCTTGCTTGGCGAGGAAATGATGCTCGCAGTAAATATTTGGTCTGGAACTGATTTATGGGTGGAAAAAAATGAGATTAGTGCTTAATCACTGCCTTTCAGGAAGGGCTTTGGGCTGGGGTTGAGCTCAGGGGGAGCTGGGGCCGTGCCAGGGCTGGGGGAGTGGCACTGGGATCTTTGGTGGAGACCCCGTGGTTGGGTTGGGATTGAGTGGCAGCAACGGAGGGAACGGGCAGGATTTGGGACCACAAGGCAGGGCTGGATGGGATTTTGGGAAGGAATTGTTCCCTGGGAGGGTGGGGAGGCCCTGGCACAGGGTGCCCAGAGAAGCTGTGGCTGCCCCTGGATCCCTGGCAGTGCCCAAGGCCAGGCTGGACGGAGCTTGGAGCAACCTGGGACAGTGGAAGGTGTCCCTGCCCGGGTCCTTTAATGAGCTTTAAGGTCCCTTCCCACCCAACCCATTCCATGACTCCATGACCATCAGCTGTGGGGTTGACCCCAGGGAGCTCCAAGCCAGGAGAGCCATTCAGCTGGACCAGCCTGGAACCATCTGCCCCGTCCCGATCCCAGCGCACCCAAAGAGGTCCCTGCAGCCACCCTAAACACAGCAGCAGCTTTCCTGTGCGAGGAAATAATTAACTTATTAGAGGATGGTTTAATTTTCCTCATTAGAGAGGTCATTTCCTATCGCCTGGCAGGGCCAGATGCCCCCGGGCACCGCTGGGAGCGGCAGGAGATGCTCAGGTCCTGAGCCTCCCCACCCTCCCAGGGAACAATTCCTTCCCAATATCCCATCCATCCCTGCCCTCTGGCACTGGGAAGCCATTCCCTGTGTCCTGTCCCTCCATCTCTTGTCCCCAGTCCCTCTCCAGCTCTCCTGGAGCCCCTTTGGGCCCTGGAAGGGGCTCTGAGTTCTCCCTGGAGCCTTCTCTTCTCCAGGTGAACACCCCCAGCTCTCCCAGCCTGGCTCCAGAGCAGAGGGGCTCCAGCCCTGGGAGCAGCTCCGTGGCCTCCTCTGGACTGGCTCCAGCAGCTCCAGGTCCTTCCTGTGCTGGGCCCCAGGGCTGGATGCAGTGTTCCAGTTGGGATGCATGGATTATATGGAGCATTCCAGGGGTCCTCGATCACCACGAGCTGTTGCACTGCCAGGATGTTCTTGAAAGATCTCTGTCCCGAACCCTCCAGATCTCCCAAGGGCTGAGCTGCCTTTCCCAGGGCCGTCCCTCTCCTCCTCTCTCCGCGGCAGCTGGGGTGGGAGCGGATGCGCCGGAGTGGCTCCGCGGCGCCAGGCCCCTGCAGCCCGGCCCGTCTGAGCTGGCAGTGTCACTGCATCCCAAATCCTCCCAGCCTGGTGCAGCTTTGGGATCACCCGAGCCAGCAGAACACCGGCTGGTGCTTGTCCCAGAGTGGAAAGATGGGCTGAGGAGGGAGCGGTGGGCGACTCATCCCTGCCTGCTCTGCAGGGTTTCATCTCCGAGGAGCTGCTCCCGGTGTTTAGGGTTGCCCACACCACAGTGCTGAGCTGATTCCTGGGAATCTGCTGGGGTTCCTCGCGTGTTCTGCCGCAGCCCAGCCTTGCTTGGGCCCTGAATTTGATGTGGTGACATTAAATGTGATCGTTCAGGCAATGTGACAAGGTCAGCGAGGCCGGGGCGTGACGAGCTTTTGGACCAGCTGATTTTTCTTCACCCAGGTTCTCAAAAGGAAAAGCTCTGGAATGTTCCTTGATGAAAATTGCCTCCGTTTGATGGGAAGTGGGATTAATGACCACATGGGAGATGATGCAGCCACACCCCCACCCCACGGGTGCCACCAGCCCTGTCCCCAACTCCTTTCCTGTCACTTTCCCCTCCTTTTTCCTCTTTTCCCTCCCAGAGTCAAGAAGAAGAACAAGCCCCTGAACCTCAAGATCCACAACAGCGTGGGGAGCTGTGAGAACATCCCGGCCCAGCGCTCCCCGCTCCTCTCCGAGCGCTCCCTGCGCTCCTTCTTCGTGGGGTACCCGCCCTTCCTGCCCTCCACCCCGCCCGTCCACACCGAAGCCACCTTCTCAGCAAGTAAGTCCCCGCGGCCCCCTTGGATCCCTCTTCCGAAGGGTGGGAGATGCCAAGCAGAGGATGGGACTGGGGAGTTTTGGAGTCAGTGGTCTGGAGGACGTTGGTTGAGGGTTGTGGAACGAGCCCAGCCCTTGTGGATGTGCCTCGTGTTGGTGTTCGGAGATGTGTGGGTGCTTCTGGCCGATGATAACCCCCAAAAACTTGATTATTTCTGGGTTTTGGGAAAGCCACGAGGTTTCTGTGCTGTCTGGGTTGGTGGCACTGCCTGGATGTCACCTAAAAGTGACTTTTCCGGGGGTAAAGTGACTTTTCCTTTGTAAACCCAGCCGCGGTTTCACCTCTGTTTAAACCTCTCCTGCTTGCTGCATTTGGAGCTGATGTGGAGTTTTGGGAAGCCAGTCCTGGTGCAAACCCCATGGAGCTGATCCCAGGAGCCAGCCCCGATCCCTTCTCCTCTCCCAGGAGATGCTGGTGCTGGCACTCACTGGCCGGGTTTGGCTCTAGGAGCTGACCCAGCGCGGTGCTGCTGGTCCAGGAGGAACAGCCTGTCCCTCATTTCCCAATCCCAGACCAGTGCTGGGATTAATTCCACAGGGATCGAAGCTTTTCCAAGCCAGGCGTGGCTCTTGGCCCAAGAAGAACTTCCCTGGAAACATGTGGCAGCTGCTGGGAGTAATTCCCAGCCAAGTCGAGGTCCCCTTGCCTCTTGTTCCTCAGCTAAAAACTTCCTCCAACTCCACATCCGGGCTGGGTTTCTGTCACCTTCCCTCCCCTGGGTTTTTCCCTTGTTTCCTTTCCGGAAACATCGTCTTCCTGGCTTGTTTTGGGGTCTTCTACTCGTTCTTCCTGCTCAGCTCATGGCTGAAGAAGGGTTTGCAGCCAATACCCTTCCCTTCCCTTCCCTTCCCTTCCCTTCCCTTCCCTTCCCTTCCCTTCCCTTCCCTTCCCTTCCCTTCCCTTCCCTTCCCTTCCCGCACCTTCCCTTCCCTTCCCGCACCTTCCCTTCCCTTCCCTTCCCTTCCCTTCCCTTCCCTTCCCTTCCCTTCCCTTCCTTCCCCTTCCCTTCCCTTCCCTTCCCTTCCCTTCCCTTCCCTTCCCTTCCCTTCCCTTCCCTTCCCTCCCTTCCCTTCCCTTCCCTTCCCTTCCCTTCCCTTCCCTTCCCTTCGCCTTCCCTTCCCCCTTCCCCCTTCCACACCTTCCACCCTTCCCCCCTTCCCACACCTTCCCCCACCTTCCCCACACCTTCCTTCCCTCCCGACCACCTTCCCTCCTTCCCCACACCTTCCCTTCCCTTCCCTCCCTTCCCTTCCCTTCCCTCCCTTCCCTTCCCTTCCCTTCCCTTCCCTTCCCTTCCCTTCCCTTCCCTTCCCTTCCCTTCCCTTCCCTTCCCTTCCCTTCCCTTCCCTTCCCTTCCCTTCCCTTCCCTTCCCTTCCCTTCCCTTCCCTTCCCTTCCCTTCCCTTCCCTTCCCTTCCCTTCCCGCACCTTCCCTTCCCTTCCCGCACCTTCCCTTCCCTTCCCTTCCCGCACCTTCCCTTCCCTTCCCTTCCCGCACCTTCCCTTCCCTTCCCTTCCCGCACCTTCCCGCACCTTCCCGCACCTTCCCTTCCCTTCCCGCACCTTCCCTTCCCTTCCCTTCCCGCACCTTCCCTTCCCGCACCTTCCCTTCCCTTCCCGCACCTTCCCTTCCCGCACCTTCCCTTCCCTTCCCGCACCTTCCCTTCCCTTCCCTTCCCTTCCCTTCCCTTCCCTTCCCTTCCCTTCCCTTCCTTCCCTCCCTTCCTTCCCTTCCCTTCCCTTCCCTTCTCTTCCCTTCCCTTCCCTTCCTTCCCTTCCCTTCCCTTCCCTTCCCTTCCCTTCCCTTCCCTTCCCTTCCCTTCCCGCACCTTCCCTTCCCTTCCCTTCCCTTCCCGCACCTTCCCTTCCCTTCCCGCACCTTCCCTTCCCTTCCCGCACCTTCCCTTCCCTTCCCGCACCTTCCCTTCCCGCACCTTCCCTTCCCTTCCCTTCCCTTCCCGCACCTTCCCTTCCCGCACCTTCCCTTCCCGCACCTTCCCTTCCCTTCCCGCACCTTCCCTTCCCTTCCCTTCCCGCACCTTCCCTTCCCTTCCCTTCCCTTCCCTTCCCGCACCTTCCCTTCCCTTCCCGCACCTTCCCTTCCCTTCCCGCACCTTCCCTTCCCTTCCCTTCCCTTCCCTTCCCGCACCTTCCCTTCCCTTCCCTTCCCGCACCTTCCCTTCCCGCACCTTCCCTTCCCTTCCCGCACCTTCCCTTCCCTTCCCTTCCCTTCCCGCACCTTCCCGCACCTTCCCTTCCCTTCCCGCACCTTCCCTTCCCGCACCTTCCCGCACCTTCCCGCACCTTCCCACACGTTCCCTTCCCGCACCTTCCCCTGCAGTTTGGGATCACTGAGGACTCATCCAGCCATTCCCACCGTCCTTTTCCCCCTCTCCCCTTGGCTTTGGGGACAGTGGCACCTGGCAGGAGCCCTGCAGGCCGACGATGCTGACATTCCCAGAGATATCCAACACCCGACTCTGGATTTGCCCGGAGCCAGGGGGATTTTTGCCTTGCTGTTTCCCCCATGGGAACTGTCTGAGCTCAGCTCCCAGCCCGGGCCAACAGAGCAGAGACCGCGGCCCAAGCCCCGTTCCCAGCCACCCCCAGCCGTGTCTCCTTGGATTAGTTTTCCTCACGCCTCAGTGTTGGATTACATCCCGCGGTGTGACATCCTGATGGAGCGTGGCGCCGCCGGAGCGGGATCCGATGGGGAGTGATGGGCTGGCAAGTGACTAACGCTGCTGGAGAGGTGTCTCCTCTCATTTCCCTCCAACTTCCCTGGCTGCTGGGAATGCTTTCCGGGCTGGATGGGAGCTGGGTTTCCCCAGCTGGTTGATCCCTGCCGGGAGGTTTCAGCATCAGCGGAGCCGTTTGGTCCATGCAGGATCAACATCCGTGTGGGAGTTGTGCCAAGCAGGGCAGACATTTGTTGTAGGGAGCAGAATCGTGGAATGATTTGGGCTGGAAGGGAGCACTTCCATGGGCAGCGACACCTCCCACTGGAGCAGGTTGCTCCAAGCCCTCCCTGCATCCCAAGGATTCCCTGTCCCCACCCTTGTGGTGGTCCAATAGCCGAGCTCTCCACAATCTCCCATCCCTATGGGCTTTTGTAAAAATCCCTCTTCCCTGCTCCCACTGTGGGAGCAGCACGGCAGCACCCAGATGCTCTGGATTGTCATGGAATTACTTCCCTAAGTGTGGAAACACAAAAAACGGTGTCGCTGTCAGCTGGAGACGGGTGAGGGGAGCCCAGTGAGGCCCCATCCCACCCTGGCCGTCTCTCCAGGATTTCTTTTCCACAGCCTTGCTGCTCCTGGCAGGAGCACGTTCCCATCTGAGTCATCCCTGGCCCGGGTTGGGAGCAGGTTCGGATGCTTCCCTCTGATTTTTAACACTCCTTTGTCCTGATGGGAAGGGATTTTCACAGAGCACGAGGGCTGGGAGCTGCAGAAGGAGCCTCTTTCTCCGGCAGCACAAACCTGTCTGGGGATCATGGAATATCCCAAGTGGGAAGGGACCCACAGGGATCACCCAGCCCAGCTCCTGGCCCTGCCCAGACCCCCCAACAATCCCACCCTGGGCATCCCTGGCAGCGCTGCCCAAACGCTCCTGGAGCTCTGGCAGCCTCGGGGCCGTGCCCATTCCCTGGGGAGCCTGGGCAGTGCCCAGCACCCTCTGGGGGAAGAACCTTTCCCTGATCTCCAGCCTGAGCCTGCCCTGGCCCAGCTCCAGCCGTTCCCTGGCTGCTGTCCCTGTCCCAGGGAGCAGAGATCGGAGCTGCCCTTGGGAGGAAGCTGTACAACACCTGGTTTAATGGTCTGCAGGGATGTCCCCTCCCTGCTGGGGACATCAGCCCAGTCCTGTGTGACAGCTCCATCCCACCCACTGCGGTGCTGCTCTGGCCGTGTCCCTGGGGGGTATCTCCTGAATCCCACTCCTGCCTCTTCCTCTTGGCTTGGTGAGCAAGGAATCTGCAGTTTGTGGTGGGAGCGTGAGTGGGATCCCAGCCAGGGATGGCCAAGTGACAAGTGCTGAGATGCCACCAGAGCTCCTTGAGCCCCCCAGCCCCTGAACCGTCTGTGAAAGAGCCCCTGGAGGGCTGACCTCAGGTAGGTTTGGCGGACAGGGTTCCAGGATGATGTCCAATGGGTCAGGGTGGGAATCCCAGAGCCCTAAACCCAGCTTTCCTGCTGGAAAGCAGCAAGGACAGGATGCTGGTGTTGAAGGTGACGCGGGAAAGCAGCCAGTGCCACCCAGACCATGCCCCCTCTCCTGCTTTGGTGGCTTTGTGGGGGGACACTTCTCCCTAACTCTGTCCCAGCCCCAACCACCTCCAGGACGGGACTGCCCGAAGGGAACCTGCTCTCTTGGGGCTTTCCCCAAGTGGTTCTCACCTCCCTGGACCTGCCCTGCACAGGAGCACTCCCCAGCTGTGTTGGCAGCACAGCTGGCAGCTCCCAGCAGCCACATCTGGCCACAGCTGGCAGCCAGGCTCCCGAGGGTTTCCCACTCCAGCAGCGGAGTCGGAGGGCACAGCTTTGTCTGGATAAGCCTAATTGAGCCTGCGAGGCTGGGGCTTGTGGGGGGGAAATCCCGATGTGAGGCTCTAAGCCAGCTGAACGTGACATTTGAGCTGGATAAACGGGATTGTCACCCTGGAAAGGAGAACTGCCCGGATTAGAGAGTCCCTTTGGACTCTTTCCTTACTGGAGAGGTGCTCTGGGAACAGCTCCTGCTTTGGATGATCCCCTCTGCTCCGGCTAAGGTTCAGTTTCATCCTGATGGATCCATCCTGGATCATCCTTCCACCCACTGGACCTGGTTGTGACCCACAGAGTTGGAAGGGACCTGAAGGACCATCCCATTCCAACCCCCTGCACGGACAGGGACACTTCCCACCAGACCAAATTCCGTGTGGAATATTTGCCACATGCACTAATGGAGGCAGCAATGACTCCCCTTTGTAGCTTGAATCCTGCATGGATTTACATCCTGGGGAGGGAAAGCTGCTGGAGCAGTTGCTCTGGGATCTCTCCCATCCAATTTCGGCCCTAAAAGCAGCACGAGCAAGGCTGGAGGTGTCTCATGAAGGGACTTTGCTGCAGAGCATCTTCCTGGGGTGCTTGGCTCCCAGCTGGGACCACGCGGGCAGTAAACCCGGGATGGTGGGGACACACTGGGACAGTGTCCCTGGAACTGGCACAGGTTTCCCAGGGAAGCTGTGGCTGCCCCTGGATCCCTGGCAGTGTCCAAGGCCAGGCTGGACGGGGCTTGGAGCAGCCTGGGACAGTGGAAGGTGTCCCTGCCCACGGCAGGGGTGGGATAAGATCATCTTTAAGGTCCCTTCCCACCCAAACCATTCCATGGATATTATGATTTGCCTCTAGACTGGGATTTTTGCCCACTGGCGGAGTTGTTCCCCATTCTGGATATCTTTTGTTGTTGGACTCTTCTGGGAAGAGAATCCACCCTGGTGTCTCCCCTTAATCTCTCCATGGGGCTCACCCACCCTGGGAGCATTTTGGCGACAGCCTGGGGTGTCTGGGATAAGTGCAAAGTCTCCTGGCCATTTCTTGGCTTTGCAGTGACTCATCCCGGGATTCTTTCCAAGGCCACTTCCATCGATTTTATCCATCCCATTCGTAATGTGAACACCTCCCGTCGCTGTTTGCTGTAGTAGGAGAAGGAGGGTTTGTTCATCAGGCTGTCTCCGTGATGGATAACGTGCTCACCAATTCCCTGGGATCCAGAAAGGGGCCAGGAGACGAGGAAGGAGGAATTGGGATGAAACACGGTCCCCATCCGTGTGGTTCGGCACCGCCGCCACCCCTGGAAGATGCTCCAGGTGTCCTTGGTGAGGCTTTGGGGCTCGCTGAGGGCATCACCACCCACCCTGAGGAGGGTACGACCCCAAAATAACGAAATGGGGAAGCTCCAGGTGCTTTTCTCCATGCAGGACATGCCCAGGAATTCACCGCGGAGCTGCCGGGATGGCAGCGGGGGCAGCGAGGGCGTCACGGCCAAGGCGGCACCGCCGTCCCCGTCACCTCCGAGGCGCTCGGGTGCCACTCAGGGAGCGGCGCTGGCTGTCACAGCTGCCTGTCACCGCCGGCCGGCGGGGTGGCAGCGCTCGGCTGCCGTGTCGCCTGTCAGGGACACGCCGGAGGTGGCTGTCACCCTCTGCCCGGTTGGTTTCCCCTTTCCCGGCTCTCCTCCTGGCACAGCTGATCCCATCAAGCGCGGCTGTTGATTTTGGGATAAGCTGTGCCGCGCGGAGCAGGAGCCCTGACCTTTGCCGGAGCGGCGAAGGCAAACACGGAGGTGTTGGGTGGAGGGTGGCATTCCCCGGCAGCGCCACCGCGTCGGGGAGCGCGGTTTGGCTTCTGGGAACCCCTCGGGAGGCAGGAATGGGGTGGGTGACGGGGGGAAGTCTCCATGGGGCTGCTCAGCGGGTGCCAGCAGCGCCCTTCCCTGCGGAATTCCACTCGTGCCCGTGAAATGTCAGCTCGGAGCGGGAGAGAGGGGGGAATCATGCGAGGGGAATTACGGCCGGGAGAGTTGGGATTGTCGAGGCAGGCGGGAGGGTGCTGGTGAGCAAGGTTTCGGTGACGACTGGCACGGGGGCAGCGGGGGTCGGGAGACATCAGTGGGGCGGGGGCAGCTCCGGGGGGCTGGAGCGGGCGGAGGAGGGAGGGAACGGGGAGAGAGGGAGGGAGGATGAGGCAGAGGCAGCCGCTGTCACGCTCCAAAGCTTGTGAGGATCCGATCCCGCTGCCACTTCTCCATCGCGGGGTCCCCGCAACAAAGCCTGACCCCCCCACCCTGAAACAAGACGCGCTCACGGGGTTTCTTTCCCCCTTGTAATTAACGCTAATTGTGGCAATTTGAGGGGTTTTCAATGAGAATATTCCTCTTGCGCTGGGGGGAGGCTGCCGCACCTCCACCTTCCCCCCCCGGGTATCCTCCCCGAGTGAGTATTGCGAGCAACAGCTTTTCCTCCGGGTGGGAATCCGGGTAAAGGGGAGAATCCCCAATTAACTCCAGAGCGCCCCAAACCCTCGGGGCTGATCCCTGGTGCCTCTCCCTGCCCTCCTGCCCCGCTCCGCTGCTTTGCCCTCCTGCCAACAGCGGCTCTATTGTCAGACGCCGCGATCCGCCGCGGCTCGCTGCCGCTAATGAAGGTAATTAGCTGTGAGTCACGTCGGGCTCATTTATGTTACGAGGTCAAAATCCCCGCTACACTTCAATACATTTTTGCAGCGAGCACATTTAGAAAGTAATTAAAAGGCTCAGCAGCCGCCGCTGCCTCCATCCCCTCTCCCCCTCGCCGGGCTGGCAGGATTTAATTGAGGCCAGCCGAAAGTTAGCGGGAATAAATCGTGTCTGATAACGCGGAGGTTGTGATTTGATTGTGGGAGAGGAGCTGCTCTCGCCCGGGTGCTCGGTTCTTCAGGGAGGGGGGACGATGACAACTGAGATCTGGTTTAGTGATTTAGCGAGGGGGGAACGGCGTTCGGGGAGGGATGAGGCCGTGCATGGAGGGGTCACTCGTTAGGGTGTCACCTCTGGGATTTGTGGGCCAAATTCCCACCCCTGGGAGGTGGCGGATGTGGAGGTAGTGGAGGGATGCTGGGTTGTCACAAAGACTGGTGAGAAAATACCAAAAATATTGGCAATGTGGCCCTGGGGAGGTGAATTTCCCACCTTGGCTTCGAAAGGAGCTTGTAGAAATTAGGGATAGCGGCTTTTTACACGGGTGGATAAAGCCAGGACATAGGGAATGGCTTCCCACTGCCAGAGGGCAGGGATGGATGGGATATTGGGAAGGAATTGTTCCCTGGGAGGGTGGGGAGGGGCTGGGATGGAATTCCCAGAGCAGCTGTGGCTGCCCCTGGATCCCTGGCAGTGTCCAAGGCCAGGCTGGACGGGACTTGGAGCAGCCTGGGACAGTGGACGGTGTCCCTGCCCATGGGATGGGATGATTTTAAGGTCCCTTCCATCCCAAACCATTCCATGATCCCGTGGTTCTGACATCTCAATTGCCGCCTCTGCCTGCGGAATGCCCAGAGGAGGAGAAGGATCCGGAGCCGCCGCTGGCCGGAGGTGCTGGAGCCGGATCAGCTTGGGATGCTCCCAGGATTTCTATGCCGGGGAGTGGGATGTAAATGTAACCTTCAGCCGGCGAGCACAATTAGAGCCGCGTGCCTGCCGCGATATTAAAATGGGATATTAAAGCAAACAGCGGCTCTCCCCGCTCCCAGGGATAATATCCAGCGCCTGTTTAGCCAGGGATTTGCCGGCACTCTGAGCAAACAGCCGGGAGCCGCCGCTGGTGCCCGGGAAACCTCTCGAATCCCTGAGTGGAAATCCAGCCTTAGGATCCCGGCACGGATCCGCTCCCGGGGCTGAGCGTCCTGCGGGGCAGGACCTTTCCCGTGGCCAGGAGGAGCAGGAAGAGGAGCAGCAGGAGGAGGAGGAGGAGCAGCTTCTCCACCCTTGCTGAGGCTGAAGGAGGATGTGGGATCCAAGCATGGCCACGCTCCTGATTACCTTCCTGCTCCAGCGGTGCCAATGAACTTCCCGCTTTTTCCTTATCCTTCCCCTTCCTTTTCCCTTGGAAGGAGAGCACCAGGCCTGCTTTTAACTGTGTTCTTCCCTTGGAATACGAGTGGAATCACCTTTGGAGCGGCCGGCACTCAGCTTTTCCCCAGCTGCCACCTCAAGCCGCAATGTCTTATTAAAAACTGACAATGAGGCTGTTCCATCTTTGTTTCCCCTTTCCTGTTTGGACATCGTGATGTGATTCCAAAGGTTTTGCAATCCCGCCCTGCCTGCACATGGATGCATCCTCTCCCTGGTCCAAACTGAGTGATGGGATCTGGGACAGGAGACCCCGATTCCCACACACCCACAAAGCCCAGAGGTCTCCTGCTTTCCAGACAGGGAGCTCAGTGAGGCATTCCAAGGGGAAATAGCAGGAAAATCCCATATTTTGTGCGCATCCTTTGCTCCCCTTCCCAAAAAAACTTGAATCCCAGCTCTCGATTTTGTTACCAGTGCTGGTGTTCCTGGTCTCTCCCTGCAGATACGCTGTCAGTGCCTCGCTGGTCCCCGCAGATCCCTCGCCGGGATTTAGGAAACTCCATAAAACACAGGTACACCCACCCCGCTGCCGTGCCAGGCTGGGGGATGAGGGATGAGCACCCCCCTTTCCATCTCTGCTCCAGGACACGGAACTGGGGACATTCCCGCTCTTTCTGGGCTGTGCTGTCCTCCAAGCCCATTTCAATCCCATTTCAGTTCAGGTCTGGTTGAGATAAGGCTCGAGCCGCTATCAATAAAAGCTGTGTATTATCCGTGACCTTCAGCAAATTCCCCATCTCTGGGTTATCGCCCTTCCCTATCTCCCTGAAGAGGGAAAAGCACCGGGAAGAGTCTCAGCGCCGCTGTTTGATGGGAAGCTGCTTCCCAAGGGGCTGGAAATGCCGGTCCCCGAGGGCAGGGAGGGGTTTTGGGGGGTGCCTGGGGTGGGCAAAGCCGGGGAACCACAGCGAGCTGGGACCGGATTCCCTTTGGAACAGTTCTCCAGACCCAAAGCAGGGGTTAGGTTGGTGTTTTGGCATCCCTAGAGAAATTGCTCAACGCCTGCAGCGCGGTTTTAGGGCAGCAGGGAGAGGATAAAGCCGGGCTCGGGAGACAAGCGAGGCTTCGGCTCTCCCCGCTCACTCTCTTCGTGTTTCTCCCCACAGGTTTTCCACCAAGTACTGGATGTCTCAGACCTGCACCGTCTGCGGGAAGGGAATGTTGTTCGGCTTAAAGTGCAAAAACTGCAAGTACGGCGCCGTGCCGGAGCTGTTTGTGTCCCTCCTTAAAACTGTGAGGGGATAATCGGGGTTCTGGTGGTGGAACCGAGCAGGGGTTCGGGCACGGAGAGCCCGACCAGGCTCTCGCCAGCTCATCCTCACAGGAAGCTTTGATGAGATGTGGAACCGGGTGAATAACACCCCAAAGCAGGGCTGGGGCTGGGGCTGGGCTGGGATCAGGGTCCTCGGGGAGGATGTGCCCGCCAGACCTCGGCTCTGGTCGCTCCAGAGCTCTGAGTCAGATCCTGACAGTCCCCCCTTCCCTAAGCCTGGCTTTAGCTCCCCGCGTTATGGAGATTCCCTGTGGAACTGCCTGCAGGACACGGGGGATGGATGTGCTGGACCAGGCAGGGACAGCTCTGGGCATCGGGTGGGGTTTGCCCACAGTTTCGGGCTGCAGCCTCTATTTCTGTGAAGTTTTGGGCACTTCTGTGCCCTGGCAGGGTGGTGGACCTGCGGAGCCCACCCAGCCCAGATCGGTGAATCCACGGTGCGAAGGAGAGGGGATAAAACGGGATAGGACCGGGAAAACTGCGAGGCAGAGGCTGGGGCTGCTTCAGCTGCTCCAAATCTGCCCCGGCCCAGCCTCGGGCAGAACCGTGCAGCCAGCAGCACGCGGGGAAGCTGCTGCCGGAGCCGGGATTGCCTTTCCTAGGGCCGGGAGCTGGGAATGCGCGATTGTCTGCGGGTAACCGAGCGATAACGATCGCTGCTGCCGCTGATTAAGCGCTGATGAGTTGGTAAATTGGGATTTAAACCTGACGAGCAGCGCTCGGTTGCTGCACAGCTGGTGAGGCTTTTCTGGAAGGGATGTTATCAAATCCGGGGATTTTAAAGGGGTGATTCCAATTGTGTCCGTGCTCGAGGAGCTGGAGGCTCTTCCTGCGAGCTCTCCGTGCTGGAGGAGGAATGTTGTGCCTGGTTCCCGACCGGGATCAGGGACGCTGCGGCTCTGGCTGTGCCAATCCTGCTCCCTGCAATCCCAGAGAAGAGAACAAATCCGTTTCCTGGCAGCCAGGAGTTGGGAGTGAACGCAAGGCACTTAGGTTTGTTCCAGCCTTGCCCCGGCGCTGCTTTCCCCAGAAAGCAGAGGGGAACCGGCAGGTAAAACAAACAACCGGACCCCAAACCCCCCAAGCCTCAAATACCAAATTAATTCCTGCCTTTCCCTCTAGGAACAGCTTTGTAATAAAAGCTAACACGGGCAGCTCCTGAATTTTCATTACCCAGCTCATTGACTTGAAGCTGCCGTTCCTTTTTTTTTTTCCCCCATCATTTCCCCTTGTTTTGATAAATCCTTTCCTCCTTTTTCCCTTTCCCCCCGTGGCTTGCTGCCGGCCTGGCAGAGCGTGAGCTGGGGATGCGTTTCCATCCTTAATTAAGGAGGAATGGGAAGGATTTGGGAGTCTGCCCATGTCTGCATGCATGACCCGGGGGTGAAGCCCTCCAGACTCCTGCCCTGGCTCCACAAACCGGGAAAAGCTCCGCGGAATATCCAGAGGCTGTAAATCCTCTCTTTATTTTGGCTAAATGTCCTCAGTAAAGCCAGGAGGGGAGGGCACAGTGACAGGGACGCATCAGGGGCCAGGCCAGCCACTTCCTCCCCCTCTGCTGCTCCTGAATTTAATTAAGCATCCAGCAGCAGGATGGTGGGGACGGGGATTTCATGGATATCATGGAATTGTTTGGGCTGGAAGGGACCTTAAAACTCATCCTGTCCCACCTTCCAGAAAACCTTTTCCCCCCAGCACAGGACTCTGCTCCTTTTATTGCAGCCACCGCTGGCAGAGGTGACAATTTGGGGCATTCTCAAGCCTGGCTGGTCCCCCCCAGCTGGCAGAGAAAGGGGGAGCTGGGCAGAGCCCCCAGGTTTGGGAATTTCTGTGCTGCTCTATTGGGATGGGTGCGTTCTCCTGGGTGTGCAGCCCCTGTGTCCCGCCAGCCAGCCCCTCCTGATTATCGGGGATGTGCATCCCGTGCTGTTCCTTATCCCTGAGCCTGCTGCTCGGGAGCTGTGGGAAGCAGGGATCTGGGAGGGTTCACTCGGGCAGAGCGAACAACCAAAGCCTCACATCCCATCACTTTCCCGGTGGGGAAAGGGGGAAAAAGCCCTGAGCTCCGTCACAGAATCCCAGAACGGCCTGGGCGGGAAGGGAGCTTAAAGCCCATCCCGTCCCACCCCTGCCATGGGCAGGGACACCTTCCACTGTCCCAGGCTGCTCCAAGCCCCGTCCAGCCTGGCCCTGGGCACTCCAAGGATGGGGCAGCCACATCTCCAACCTGTGCTACCCTCCCAGGGAGCAATTCCTTCCCCAAATCCCATGGATCCCCCGGCAGTGGGAAGCCATTCCCCTTTATCCTGTCCCTCCATCAAGTCTCCGTCCATCACTGTCCCCTTGTCACTCCTTTCTCTCTGTCCCCTGCCAGGCTCAAGTGCCACAACAAATGCACCAAAGAGGCGCCTCCGTGTCACCTGCTGATCATCCACCGCGGAGGTAAGGCCCTCTGTGCCCCCCGCTCTGTGCCTCCGGGGATGTTGCCAGCGGGTAAAACTTTCAAGAGCCCCCCGGGCGATTCGGGAGCCGGACCCTGGCGGGGTCCCCGGCGGGACGGAGGCTCCCGAACCGCTTGGGCCGCTCCGGGGAAATGTTACCCACCGTTTTTTCCGCTTGTAGGGAGACGAGCCGGTCGGGGCGAGGCAGATTTGCATTGCAAACCACTTCCACCCACCCTCCCCCTGCCTCCTTTTCTTTTCAGATTCCCCACCGCACGGGGTAAGTCCAACCAGGTTTTAGCCTTTTGCTTCTGTCGAGAGCTCAGGGCGGATGTGGGACCCCGAACCTCCCGGTGCATGCGGGGTCTCCGCGCCGGGGACGCGGCCGTGGCCCTGCGGATGCTCGTGGTGCTTTCGGAGCTGCCTTACCCCGCTCTCCCGCGGGAGAGCCCGGCCTAAAATCCGCAGAGAGACAGGCGGAACTGTGCAGCAGGACGACGGGGCGGCGCTTCCCACCTCTTTTCTCCAGATTTTGGCTCCCTTGCTGGCCAGAGGACCGCGACGGCCCGAGGGAAACGCTTCCGATCGCTCTTGCCTTGAATTCTGAGCTCTTAAAGCTGTTCCTTTGTGCTAGCTATCCCCTCAAACCCGCTCCTTGGTTTAATCCCGGGGAAAAGAAAGGATTGTGCTGGTGGCACCTCGCAGGGGGCAATTTTACAGCCTCCACCCCACCCCCACCCCCTCGCTTGCAGGAAATTTGGGTGGAAGCGGCTGAAGACCCCCCCTCCGTCAGGCTCGGAGCTGCCGCAAACCCTGCCCGGCAGGCAGGGAAGGCAGCGTCCCGTCCCGGGGGCAGGCGGGCTCCTGGGATGGGCAGGAATTGGGATTTAGGGCTGTGGTGTCGCAAGAGCCGGAGCTGCCCGCTGCGTGTTGTAGGAGCAGCATGGCTTTGGGGTGGCCTCAGCATCACGGAAATACCTCCCGACCCCCCAAAAAACCCCCAGACCCAGCTCTTAAATCCATTGTCTTGGAGTCAAACCATTCCTGAGCCCCCCAGCTTTCAGGCTGGCTTTCCCCCCAAAAAAAAATCTCCCTGCTGAGAGTGTTCTGAGCCGGCTTCTTCCCTCCACCCCAAAAAGCTCCGGCAAGGAACAGGATTGTGCTGGCTGAGCCCCGGCTCACGGAGGGGCCGTGGCAGCTGCTGGACCCCCCAAACTGCAGCCTCACGCCCTGGGGGGGTTGGCTGTGGCCGGGGTGCAGGAGGATCCCGAAGTTCCGCTGCCATCCCAGGCTGGAAGTGCCGCGGGAATCGCTTTGGAGAGCGGTTTGCAAGCACGGGGTGACCCCCGCGTGCTCCCACAGAGCTTTGATGTCTCTCCCTGTCTCTCCCCCTCCTCTCCATCCCCTTTTCCCCCTCTCCCTTCTTACTCCAGCAAGGTTAGTCCGGACAGAGTCGGTGCCCTGCGACACAACAACCCCCTGAGGAGCCCCCCCCGGTACTCGGACCTGCACGTCAGCCAAACGCTCCCCAAAACCAACAAGCTCAACAAGGTGAGCCCTGGGAACCTTGGGACAGGACCCCCCTGCACCCAAACATCCACAGCTTTTCAGAGAATCATGGAATTGTTCAGGATGGGAAATCTCTTTAAAGAAAATTGAGTTCAATTGTTCCCCCAGCACTGCCAAGGCCACCACTGACCCCTGTCCCCAAGTGCCACATCCACAGGGCTGTTCAATCCCTCCAGGGATGGGGATCCACCACTGCCCTGGGCACCTGTGCCAGGTTGGACAGCCCTTTCCATAAAGAAATTTTCCCAATATCCTCCTCTGGCAAACTCTGTTCCCTCTCCTCCTGTCCCTGTTCCCTGGGAGCAGAGCCCGACCTCCCCGGCTGCCCCCTCCTGTCAGGGAGTTGTGCAGAGCCACAAGGTCCCCCCTGAGCCTCCTTTTCTCCAGGCTGAGCCCCTTTCCCAGCTCCCTCAGCCGCTCCTGGGGCTCCAGCCCCTTCCCAGCTCCACTCCCTGCCCTGGACATGGAAGGATGTTCCAATGAGGTTATTTCTTTTAAAAATAAAATGGGATCAGCACTTCCAGAACAGCCCAGATCCTGCTGTCCTGGTCCTGCTCCGTTGTGACCTCTCAGTCTCCACGTCCAAGCTGAATTTGGGGTGGTTTGAGGTCTCTGCTACCAGCGGAGCCTTCAATAAATAACAAATTTATTGTTGGAAGTAAAACGAACCTGGAATTTGATTGTCCCCGGCGAAGCTGCTCAAGCCAGACCTGGCAGAGCACCTGGCTCACTCCTGCTCGGCGCTGATACCATAAACCCATCACGGGGCTGGTTCTGATGGAATTTAGAGCCTGTTGGCCTCCAGTGGAAAATTCCTTGGAGGGAGGGCAGGGTGCGGGGTCGGCAGGCAGGAAGTGCTCAAGAAGAGGGATATCACTGATGTGGCAGGAATGGATCCCCAAAACCCTGAATTCCCAAAGCCTGGCTGAGCTCCTCCAGCCCTCAGCATCTCCTGGCTCTGGGAAAAGTCTGGGCACCAAGATGCTCCTGGAGATGCTGATTTTAAACCCAAATATCTTTCAGAATTCCTTGGTGCAGGGATCTGCTCTGGTTTTGCTGTTGCGGGGTGGTGCAAAAAGCTTTTGACCTGAGCACTCCCATTCAGGTTGAAGTTTCCCCTATAAATGTTCTTGTTTCAGCAGGGGCCCCTTCTAACTTTGGTGTTTCTGAAAGCATTTCTTTAAAGATGTCCTGGATAAAATCATGGAATGGCCTGGGTTGGAAGGCGCCTTAAAGATCCTCTAATTCCAGCCCCCCCACCCCCTCCCTTGAAATCTTTTTGTTGTGACCTTCGCTGGTTGCTTAAAAAATAATTTACCCGGCCAAGATTGTTGAGCACGGAATGATGACCAATATGGGCTTCCTGGACTGGCCAGCTCATTTAAGAGTTAATTAATTAGGACAAAATCACCTGCCGGGGAAGGCTCGTGTGGAATTTTTAACCTTGGGGGGAAATTCCCTGGAGATGGGAGTGCTCTGCACTGCTCAGACCCTGCTCAGTGGCTCCAGGCTGGGCAGCAAGGGGGAAGTTTTGACCTCGATTTTCCTTTTTGGATCCATGATATCCGAGCAGGTTCTCCTGCCTGTTGGCTCTCGGAGGTCCCTTCCTGCCCACCTCAGTGCGGACCCAAAACTGCCAACCTTGACTGGGAAGAGTCAAGGAATGGCGAGGAATTTCTTGGGATGCATTGGCTGCTCCTTCCAGATCCCTCTGCTCCCTGCAAGGCCCTGGGGTTTGGCTCCAAGGAGCTCAGCAGGAGCTGCCTGGACCTCGTTGTCCCCAAGGACCAAGCCCCAGGGTTGTGGCCCCAGTTCAGGCCTTGGTGGCCGTGGCTCTGCAGAGCTGGAAGATTTGAGGGGCCTCATCTGGGGGTGAGGGTGGGAAAGGAGCCAATTTATGGTGGGGAATGGCCTCGGGGAACAAAAAACAGCTTTGGAAAAAGCCGTGGAGCTCTGGGTGTTTTCTAGAAGAAACGGGTGGGATGATCCATGCAGCTGCCACCTGTCACCTGTGGTGGCATTGACCAGCACCGCCCTCACCGGCTCCTCTCCATTCCCTCCTCCCCTGTGTCCCGCAGGACCACATTCCAGTGCCCTACCAGCCAGATTCCAGCAGCAACCCCTCATCCACCACGTCGTCCACGCCGTCCTCGCCGGCCCCGCCGCTGCCGCCCAGCGCCACCCCGCCGTCCCCCCTGCACCCGTCCCCGCAGTGCCCGCGCCAGCAGAAGCAGTTCAACCTGCCAGGTACTGCCGTCCCCGCGTCCCCGTGAGAGGGACTCGTGTCCTGGGGTGTCCTTGGGATGAAGATCCACTCCACCTAATTTCCTTCCTGGATTTACACTGGGATGGGGAGAAGGCGGAAGCAGAAATGAGGAGAAAAGATGAGTTTGGGGTAATTCAGGTTCGGTCAAACCTCCTGCTTGGAGAAGGGTCGGAGCCCAAGGTTGGAGCCAGCACAACGTCCACTGCTCCTGAGGCTGCAGAACCTTTCCATGCATGGATTTTCCATGGCATTTCGCCCCAGGTGCAAACAGAAACCAGGGGCTCACCCCTCGGTGAGGGCAAATTAGGGTGGCCCCACTGTGGTTTTGGGGTGATGGGTCCCCAACAGGTTTGTTGGCAGCACTTGTGGGGTGACAGATGATTCCGGGAATGTCTGATGTGGCTTGTCCCATGGAATCTGGACCTGGGATCCATCTGCTCCTGGAGCTCCGTCTCTTCAGGGGTGGTGGGAGAGGCAGGGAGGTCCCGGTGGCTGCAGGACACAGAAGTTATGGAAAATGGCCCAAAAAGCTCCTCCTGGGATGAGGATGTACCAAAGGATGGTACCAAAGGCTGTCCCAGCGTGTCTGCCTTGCTTTGGGAAATCCTGCTGTTCCAGGAAAGGTCCATTCCGGGAGGGGAACAGCTCAGCATCACTCCTGGCAGCGTGTCCAGCCGCTCCCAAAAAACAGCTGGCGAGGGGCGAGGAGATCTCTGGGATGCTGAAGCACTCCTGGCTGTCCTGGTGGCCCTGCTTGGTCCATGACCTCTTTGCTGGAGCAGCCGGAAGGTTGGGGTCTCTCCTGCACCCCCAAAATCCCAGGATTAATGACCTGGGCTGGTCAGAAGGAGGGTCAGGACGGCCTCTCCAGAGGAACCAGGTGGCATCTCCGTGCTCCGTGGTGGTGCTTCCATCCTGACAAGCCTTCAACCAGAGAGGAAGAGGAGGAGGGGAGACGAGGAGGAAGTTGCCTGGCAGAATCCATCACCACAACAACAGACATTTCCAAAAGCTGGGAAACCCCCCAGAAATCAACAACCCAACGTGTCCTCGTGTGCCCAGAGAGGTGGCAGCCCTTTGGAGTGCCTGGGATTCAGGCAGGATCCCGGAACTGCGCGAGGAAGACAGCGGAGGAGCTGGGAGGAAGCCCTGAGCGCTCCCAGCAATGGTGTGACCCATCCATAGGGTCAGGATTTCTCCAGGCACAGCTTTGGAGCCTCCAAGTTCCGGGAGGACACGGCACGGGTTCCGTGCTGGTGTGAGCCGGTGCAAGGAGTCCTTCCAGAGCCCAAGTACCCCGATGTCTCAGCATCCCAATCCACCTGCTGGGCCAGCCCTGGACCCTGCCTGGCTCGGGGGGGACCCAGCCTCTGGTGACCCCATCATGGGTCACTGCTGGAGCAGAGACTGCCCTGTGGGGCTTTTTGGGACATTATTTCCTGTGGTTTAAAGCAGAAATCACAGAATTAACCCCCCTTTTGCGGACTTGGAACGCATTCCCGGCCGGCAGGGATGGGGCAGGGCAGGATCAGACCCTGGCAGCTCTGGAGGGTGTTTGCTCCCTGTTTTATTCCCATGAGGAGCAGAATGGGATCTGTAGCGGGTTGAATTTGATAAACCGGGTGGAAACACCAATTTCGTGTAGTGGTTTCAGTTTGAAATGTGGATTCTTTTGTGTGAGATAAAAATTAGGAGAAAACAAAGCAGGCACAAAACTTACAGACTATAAAGAAGTTTATTAACAGACTTAAGAAGAAAAAAAGGACAAAAAACTGCTCTGGTGTGACACATCTCTTCTGTGAAAACTCACAGTTTTGTTACACTGCAAGACATGGACCATTACATGGGGTTATTAATTTTTTAAGGATGAGTTATTTTAGCTTGAATGCAGTTTTCTTCACCCCCAGTCTTTAAAAAAACCCTCTCTTTTTCTCAGCTTTTAAGGAAACTGGCATAGGCACTTTTTCAACTTTCGCAAGCCACACGTGAACTGTCCATCCCCCCATGTACTCTAAATGGATTAAAGAGACAGTTATGATATTACAGTTTTTACCACGGCATTGCAAGAAGCATTTTAAGCTGCGCGCGGGAAGCGCGGCACCGCTCTTCGTCTTTTTTTCCGAAGCCATCTTTAGAGGCTCTGGAGCTTCGTCCCACGTGATCGGCTTTCTCTTTCTCCCTCTGCCTCTAAAGTTGCTGTTGCCGTTCAGAGTCCCGGGTGAGGAGAGCCCCCTGCTCTCCCTGCACCGCTAACTGCACGGTATTCTCTTCAGTTCGGTGTGAAGTGTGCTGGCTGTTGGCTGGAAGCTCCCGCCGGCTTCTTCAGAAAACTGCGTCGGACGGCTCCATAGTTCCCCTCCCAGCGACCCGGGGTCTGTGCTGCAGCGTTGGGAGTGGGGGGAGCAGGAGGGACAGGGGCGCCTGGCTTGGCCCGGCCCGGCGAGGCCCTGGGCTCTGAGGCCCCCCCTCCGTCCCGTCCCGGCTGGAATGGAAAAAAAAACCCCAAATCCCGCCTTTCCACGCGGTTTAAATATGTGAAATTGAAAGAAGCGTAATTGGTTTAACAGGCTGTCTGTCAATTTAGGTCAACCCACCACAGGATCCAAAGCAGGACTTACCCTGCTTTCATCTTCCCAGCCGGGAAGTTCTCCATGGTTTATCCCATCAAGATGGTTATCTCAGGGATTAGGATTTGAGCTTGGCAATTGTGACACGGTGACCTTCTCTTGCCGGAATTACCTTCCAGGCTCCTTTGATGTTGGCTCAGGTCCTGCTGCAGGGCTGAGATCAGACTTTGGGGTCTCCAAGCTGGAGAGGGGAAGCTGAGGGATGGCCCTGGGGGTCTTGGAGATAAGAAGGTGACTCTTGAGCTGGTGCCAACCTCTGGTGGCCTCAGCAGCTCTGAGTTCTTCACACCCATGACCTGCCTGCCTCCACGGGAGTCGGGATCAGTCCTTGGGCTGGAGATGGGAGCCAGTGGATGTTCCCACAACCCAGAGCCTCTCTGAACTCTGCCTTTGGACAGTGGCTCCTGGGACTCCTTCCAGGGAGGATATGGCTCCAAAGCAAGGGAAAAAAGGGTGAAATTTGGCCCAAACGGGCAGCAGTTCCAAACCCCTCACTTGGTGTCTCCACGATACCAAGAGGTTTCCAAATTCGGGTTGAGGGCCAACACTCAAACTCTCTGCGGGCTTTAGCTGGAAAAAAAGTGTCCAAATCCCACCAGGGACTTCATGGATGACATCAACGCTCTCCAAATGGTGTAGAAGAGTAGATGGGGAAAAAAAATCAAATTATAATCCAGCAGAAGCCTTAATGTTTTGGCCTGGGCAAATCCTACGTGGCATTTGGGAATATGGAGTATTCCATATGGGGATATGGAAGTGGGAGAGGTTGGATCTCACACGGGGGGGGTCACACAGCTGTGGTTGAGGTTTCCTGGTGAAGAACCGGGCGCACGTTGGAGCTTTTCCAGCTCCGCAGGTCGATGTTGAACCCCTTTTTCCTCTTTTCCAGCCTCCCATTACTACAAGTACAAGCAGCAGTTCATTTTCCCAGGTAAGGCTCTCGGGAAGTTTTTCCTGTAACGTGGGATGCCGGGATTTCTCCTGGTGGGGGTGGGTGAGCGGCCGGCTCTCCAAACCCCTGGATTTGTGCCGGGGTGGGATTTCTCCTCAAACCCAGGATATCGATGCAAGACCGTGAAGATTCTGCAGGGTTGGGTGGCCCTAAGTGACACCCGGCCCTACTCAGGGCGTCACTAAATTCGACCTGGGGGTGAAGGGTGGGGTTTAATTCCCTCAGGTGCCCCCAGAGCTCTCTGACTCCTCTCTCTTGTTCCCAGATGTGGTGCCCGAGACGCCGACCCGAGCCCCGCAGGTCGTCCTGCACCCCGTCACCTCCAACCCCATGTGAGTGACTCCCCCTGCCCATCCCCTTCCCTCCAGGCACCCGTGGGTTCTCCCGTGGCTTTGGGGGCTCAGGTGGTCCTGGTGAGACCCCAGAGCTCTGTAAGGTTGCGAGGGAGGGCGGGGGGCTCGTTTATAACCCACAGCTCTTCACTGCTAGGAAAAAAAACAGATTTCAACCCAAAAAGCCCAAGCCCAGCGGATTAATTAAATTATAATTAAATTATAAGCAGATGACCAGGATACCTTTACCACCTGCAATATTTTCAAGCCCAGTAAACTTCGGGCTGAAAGTTGGGAAAAGCAGCATCTAATCAGCGCTAGAACCCAGCAGGCTGAGCCCGAATCCATCATTCCCTGACATCCCAGTGCCTGTGCTGCTCCAGCAGCCACATTCCACTGCTGGGCCTCTTCCTGATCCTTTCTCTAAAGGCCATTTTTGGAGGATTTTGGAAGCCAGGGGTTTAAGGGATGAGGTCTGGCCCCAGTTTGTGGGCGGTTCATCCACACTCTCCAAACTCCATTGGGGTTCTGGCGGATGGAGAGTGATGGATGGAGCCACCGTCCCCTGGGAATTCATGGAAAAGTGGTGAAGTCAAAGCCTTTTTTTTCCTCCCCTGCCCAAAGGAAGGCGTCAGACGTAGGATTTTTGGGGAGGAACAGCTTTCAATAATCTGAAATCTGTGATTCCCCTCTGGCTCCCCCCACCGAAAACATCCCATGGGAGCCATCCTGGGCTTGGCTGGGTTAAACATCTCCAGATCCTTTGGGAGACAGGAATTCGTGCCTGGGAGAGTGATGAGGAGCCGGCTGGTCCTGCAAACCACCCATCCATGGAGATGCTCTGCAGCCACCTGGGCTTCCACGCTGCTCAAAACACCAGGATTGACTCCTTTTGTATGGGATCCTGGGATTCATAGTCTTTACTGGCCATGGAATGGGATAGGACTCACAGGATTGCCGCGTCCGAGTGGCCTGGGGAGTGGAATTCCCTTGGGAAGGGATGCTGTGATTTATGTTATTGACAATAATAATTTATAATACGTTTATATGATGTTTGAAACCACCCGAGCTGTTCCAGCTGGTCCCTCGTTCAGAACTTCCCTAATTCCCTGCTGATTGTCAGGAGCAGCGAGACCCCGGTCATGGACCTGGGGGTGGGAGGTGCTGAGTAAACAGGGAAGGAAAAGAACTGGAAAACCAGCCAGATTTGGGTGCTTTACTGCAGGGAGAGGATCCTTGAACCCTCCACTTCTCCAAAACGATTGACAAACTCCTTTTCTTTCCTTCTGCACTTTTGCTTTGGGTGGTGTTGTTGGGGGGAAAAATCTTAGAAATCCCTAAAAACACCTCGAGGATGTACCCCAGAGTCTGTGGGGGGGTTAAACCTGTCCCTCACCCTGGGTTGGGGGCACCCTCTCCTCCCCACTCCCTTTATCCCTGGGGCGGGAAGCGGGGCTGCTGCCCGCATCCCGGTGTTTTTCCGTGGTGTTAATTCCTTAATTCTTTTAACAGCCTGGAAGGAAACCCATTGCTTCAAATTGAAGTGGAGCCCACCTCGGAGGTGAGACGGCTCCTGTGCTTAATGGGCCTTGGTTTTAAGGATACCTCGGGGCATATTTGCTGGGAAATGGAGACGTTTCGCATCTGTGCAGTGGAACTGCTGATAATTAAATTAAAGGCCAGGCATCCGTGTCCCCACCCCGTGGAGAGGGACCCTCCTGGGCTTCGAGTCTGGAATTCAATGAGGTTTTTTAGGATGTGCTAAAAATGCGGTGGAAGGGAAGGAGGGGAGGGGGAAGATGAGAACGGAGCTTTTAAAGGGTGTGGTAAATCCTGTAGGAAGTACAAATGGACCATCGGTGGGTCTGGGAATGCTGACCAGTGGGTGCCAGGGTGGGAATAATGGGAATTAACAGAGCACAGCTCAGCCAGCGGAGGATGAAACAGTTTTAAGGCAATTTAATTAAATCTCTGATGGGTCACAATCTTAAATTTAACCCCGGGGTAAATAAATGCCTCCACAGGGCAGTGCTGGAGTCCCCATCCCTGGAGGGATTTAAAGCCCCGTGGATGTGGCACTTGGGGACATGGGTTTGTGGTGGCCTTGGCAGTGCTGGGGAAGGGTTGGAGTCCATCTCAGAGGGCTTTTCCAACCTAAAGGATTCCATGATTCTATGAAAATCTGGGATTCTGCCACCTTTGCGTAGAACGGGGCCGCTCCGTTGGCTTTGAGAGGCGCCTGCCTGGTTCCTCTGGGTCTGAGCGAGCAGCAGTTGGATCAGTGGGGTTTGTTCCTCAGTTTTCTCCCTGTTTTATTGTTCCCGGTGCCCTTTGCCCACCACAGAACGAGGAAGGCGCCGAGGAGGTGCAGGAGTCCGAGGACGACTTCGAGGAGATGAACCTCTCGCTGCTCTCCGCGCGCAACTTCCCGCGCAAGGCCAGACCAGCATCTTCCTGCAGGAGTGGGACATCCCCTTCGAGCAGCTGGAGATCGGGGAGCTCAT
>JACSVZ010000003.1:1083046-1123697 GCA_014706295.1 Lycocorax pyrrhopterus obiensis | reverse complement strand
AGCTTGAATCCTGCATGGATTTACATCCTGGGGAGGGAAAGCTGCTGGAGCAGTTGCTCTGGGATCTCTCCCATCCAATTTCGGCCCTAAAAGCAGCACGAGCAAGGCTGGAGGTGTCTCATGAAGGGACTTTGCTGCAGAGCATCTTCCTGGGGTGCTTGGCTCCCAGCTGGGACCACGCGGGCAGTAAACCCGGGATGGTGGGGACACACTGGGACAGTGTCCCTGGAACTGGCACAGGTTTCCCAGGGAAGCTGTGGCTGCCCCTGGATCCCTGGCAGTGTCCAAGGCCAGGCTGGACGGGGCTTGGAGCAGCCTGGGACAGTGGAAGGTGTCCCTGCCCACGGCAGGGGTGGGATAAGATCATCTTTAAGGTCCCTTCCCACCCAAACCATTCCATGGATATTATGATTTGCCTCTAGACTGGGATTTTTGCCCACTGGCGGAGTTGTTCCCCATTCTGGATATCTTTTGTTGTTGGACTCTTCTGGGAAGAGAATCCACCCTGGTGTCTCCCCTTAATCTCTCCATGGGGCTCACCCACCCTGGGAGCATTTTGGCGACAGCCTGGGGTGTCTGGGATAAGTGCAAAGTCTCCTGGCCATTTCTTGGCTTTGCAGTGACTCATCCCGGGATTCTTTCCAAGGCCACTTCCATCGATTTTATCCATCCCATTCGTAATGTGAACACCTCCCGTCGCTGTTTGCTGTAGTAGGAGAAGGAGGGTTTGTTCATCAGGCTGTCTCCGTGATGGATAACGTGCTCACACCAATTCCCTGGGATCCAGAAAGGGGCCAGGAGACGAGGAAGGAGGAATTGGGATGAAACACGGTCCCCATCCGTGTGGTTCGGCACCGCCGCCACCCCTGGAAGATGCTCCAGGTGTCCTTGGTGAGGCTTTGGGGCTCGCTGAGGGCATCACCACCCACCCTGAGGAGGGTACGACCCCAAAATAACGAAATGGGGAAGCTCCAGGTGCTTTTCTCCATGCAGGACATGCCCAGGAATTCACCGCGGAGCTGCCGGGATGGCAGCGGGGGCAGCGAGGGCGTCACGGCCAAGGCGGCACCGCCGTCCCCGTCACCTCCGAGGCGCTCGGGTGCCACTCAGGGAGCGGCGCTGGCTGTCACAGCTGCCTGTCACCGCCGGCCGGCGGGGTGGCAGCGCTCGGCTGCCGTGTCGCCTGTCAGGGACACGCCGGAGGTGGCTGTCACCCTCTGCCCGGTTGGTTTCCCCTTTCCCGGCTCTCCTCCTGGCACAGCTGATCCCATCAAGCGCGGCTGTTGATTTTGGGATAAGCTGTGCCGCGCGGAGCAGGAGCCCTGACCTTTGCCGGAGCGGCGAAGGCAAACACGGAGGTGTTGGGTGGAGGGTGGCATTCCCCGGCAGCGCCACCGCGTCGGGGAGCGCGGTTTGGCTTCTGGGAACCCCTCGGGAGGCAGGAATGGGGTGGGTGACGGGGGGAAGTCTCCATGGGGCTGCTCAGCGGGTGCCAGCAGCGCCCTTCCCTGCGGAATTCCACTCGTGCCCGTGAAATGTCAGCTCGGAGCGGGAGAGAGGGGGGAATCATGCGAGGGGAATTACGGCCGGGAGAGTTGGGATTGTCGAGGCAGGCGGGAGGGTGCTGGTGAGCAAGGTTTCGGTGACGACTGGCACGGGGGCAGCGGGGGTCGGGAGACATCAGTGGGGCGGGGGCAGCTCCGGGGGGCTGGAGCGGGCGGAGGAGGGAGGGAACGGGGAGAGAGGGAGGGAGGATGAGGCAGAGGCAGCCGCTGTCACGCTCCAAAGCTTGTGAGGATCCGATCCCGCTGCCACTTCTCCATCGCGGGGTCCCGCAACAAAGCCTGACCCCCCCACCTGAAACAAGACGCGCTCACGGGGTTTCTTTCCCCCTTGTAATTAACGCTAATTGTGGCAATTTGAGGGGTTTTCAATGAGAATATTCCTCTTGCGCTGGGGGGAGGCTGCCGCACCTCCACCTTCCCCCCGGGTATCCTCCCCGAGTGAGTATTGCGAGCAACAGCTTTTCCTCCGGGTGGGAATCCGGGTAAAGGGGAGAATCCCCAATTAACTCCAGAGCGCCCAAACCCTCGGGGCTGATCCCTGTGCCTCTCCCTGCCCTCCTGCCCCGCTCCGCTGCTTTGCCCTCCTGCCAACAGCGGCTCTATTGTCAGACGCCGCGATCCGCCGCGGCTCGCTGCCGCTAATGAAGGTAATTAGCTGTGAGTCACGTCGGGCTCATTTATGTTACGAGGTCAAAATCCCCGCTACACTTCAATACATTTTTGCAGCGAGCACATTTAGAAAGTAATTAAAAGGCTCAGCAGCCGCCGCTGCCTCCATCCCCTCTCCCCCTCGCCGGGCTGGCAGGATTTAATTGAGGCCAGCCGAAAGTTAGCGGGAATAAATCGTGTCTGATAACGCGGAGGTTGTGATTTGATTGTGGGAGAGGAGCTGCTCTCGCCCGGGTGCTCGGTTCTTCAGGGAGGGGGGACGATGACAACTGAGATCTGGTTTAGTGATTTAGCGAGGGGGGAACGGCGTTCGGGGAGGGATGAGGCCGTGCATGGAGGGGTCACTCGTTAGGGTGTCACCTCTGGGATTTGTGGGCCAAATTCCCACCCCTGGGAGGTGGCGGATGTGGAGGTAGTGGAGGGATGCTGGGTTGTCACAAAGACTGGTGAGAAAATACCAAAAATATTGGCAATGTGGCCCTGGGGAGGTGAATTTCCCACCTTGGCTTTGAAAGGAGCTTGTAGAAATTAGGGATAGCGGCTTTTTACACGGGTGGATAAAGCCAGGACATAGGGAATGGCTTCCCACTGCCAGAGGGCAGGGATGGATGGGATATTGGGAAGGAATTGTTCCCTGGGAGGGTGGGGAGGGGCTGGGATGGAATTCCCAGAGCAGCTGTGGCTGCCCCTGGATCCCTGGCAGTGTCCAAGGCCAGGCTGGACGGGACTTGGAGCAGCCTGGGACAGTGGACGGTGTCCCTGCCCATGGGATGGGATGATTTTAAGGTCCCTTCCATCCCAAACCATTCCATGATCCCGTGGTTCTGACATCTTAATTGCCGCCTCTGCCTGCGGAATGCCCAGAGGAGGAGAAGGATCCGGAGCCGCCGCTGGCCGGAGGTGCTGGAGCCGGATCAGCTTGGGATGCTCCAGGATTTCTATGCCGGGGAGTGGGATGTAAATGTAACCTTCAGCCGGCGAGCGCAATTAGAGCCGCGTGCCTTGCCGCGATATTAAAATGGGATATTAAAGCAAACAGCGGCTCTCCCCGCTCCCAGGGATAATATCCAGCGCCTGTTTAGCCAGGGATTTGCCGGCACTCTGAGCAAACAGCCGGGAGCCGCCGCTGGTGCCCGGGAAACCTCTCGAATCCCTGAGTGGAAATCCAGCCTTAGGATCCCGGCACGGATCCGCTCCCGGGGCTGAGCGTCCTGCGGGGCAGGACCTTTCCCGTGGCCAGGAGGAGCAGGAAGAGGAGCAGCAGGAGGAGGAGGAGGAGCAGCTTCTCCACCCTTGCTGAGGCTGAAGGAGGATGTGGGATCCAAGCATGGCCACGCTCCTGATTACCTTCCTGCTCCAGCGGTGCCAATGAACTTCCCGCTTTTTCCTTATCCTTCCCCTTCCTTTTCCCTTGGAAGGAGAGCACCAGGCCTGCTTTTAACTGTGTTCTTCCCTTGGAATACGAGTGGAATCACCTATGGAGCGGCCGGCACTCAGCTTTTCCCCAGCTGCCACCTCAAGCCGCGATGTCTTATTAAAAACTGACGATGAGGCTGTTCCAGCTTTGTTTCCCCTTTCCTGTTTGGACATCGTGATGTGATTCCAAAGGTTTTGCAATCCCGCCCTGCCTGCACATGGATGCATCCTCTCCCTGGTCCAAACTGAGTGATGGGATCTGGGACAGGAGACCCCGATTCCCACACACCCACAAAGCCCAGAGGTCTCCTGCTTTCCAGACAGGGAGCTCAGTGAGGCATTCCAAGGGGAAATAGCAGGAAAATCCCATATTTTGTGCGCATCCTTTGCTCTCCTTCCCAAAAAAACTTGAATCCCAGCTCTCGATTTTGTTACCAGCGCTGGTGTTCCCGGTCTCTCCCTGCAGATACGCTGTCAGTGCCTCGCTGGTCCCCGCAGATCCCTCGCCGGGATTTAGGAAACTCCATAAAACACAGGTACACCCACCCCGCTGCCGTGCCAGGCTGGGGGATGAGGGATGAGCACCCCCCTTTCCATCTCTGCTCCAGGACACGGAACTGGGGACATTCCCGCTCTTTCTGGGCTGTGCTGTCCTCCAAGCCCATTTCAATCCCATTTCAGTTCAGGTCTGGTTGAGATAAGGCTCGAGCCGCTATCAATAAAAGCTGTGTATTATCCGTGACCTTCAGCAAATTCCCCATCTCTGGGTTATCGCCCTTCCCTATCTCCCTGAAGAGGGAAAAGCACCGGGAAGAGTCTCAGCGCCGCTGTTTGATGGGAAGCTGCTTCCCAAGGGGCTGGAAACGCCGGTCCCCAGGGCAGGGAGGGGTTTTGGGGGGTGCCTGGGGTGGGCAAAGCCGGGGAACCACAGCGAGCTGGGACCGGATTCCCTTTGGAACAGTTCTCCAGACCCAAAGCGGGGGTTAGGTTGGTGTTTTGGCATCCCTAGAGAAATTGCTCAACGCCTGCAGCGCGGTTTTAGGGCAGCAGGGAGAGGATAAAGCCGGGCTCGGGAGACAAGCGAGGCTTCGGCTCTCCCCGCTCACTCTCTTCGTGTTTCTCCCCACAGGTTTTCCACCAAGTACTGGATGTCTCAGACCTGCACCGTCTGCGGGAAGGGAATGTTGTTCGGCTTAAAGTGCAAAAACTGCAAGTACGGCGCCGTGCCGGAGCTGTTTGTGTCCCTCCTTAAAACTGTGAGGGGATAATCGGGGTTCTGGTGGTGGAACCGAGCAGGGGTTCGGGCACGGAGAGCCCGACCAGGCTCTCGCCAGCTCATCCTCACAGGAAGCTTTGATGAGATGCGGAACCGGGTGAATAACACCCCAAAGCAGGGCTGGGGCTGGGGCTGGGCTGGGATCAGGGTCCTCGGGAGGATGTGCCCGCCAGACCTCGGCTCTGGTCGCTCCAGAGCTCTGAGTCAGATCCTGACAGTCCCCCTTCCCTAAGCCTGGCTTTAGCTCCCCGCGTTATGGAGATTCCCTGTGGAACTGCCTGCAGGACACGGGGGATGGATGTGCTGGACCAGGCAGGGACAGCTCTGGGCATCGGGTGGGGTTTGCCCACAGTTTCGGGCTGCAGCCTCTATTTCTGTGAAGTTTTGGGCACTTCTGTGCCCTGGCAGGGTGGTGGACCTGCGGAGCCCACCCAGCCCAGATCGGTGAATCCACGGTGCGAAGGAGAGGGGATAAAACGGGATAGGACCGGGAAAACTGCGAGGCAGAGGCTGGGGCTGCTTCAGCTGCTCCAAATCTGCCCCGGCCCAGCCTCGGGCAGAACCGTGCAGCCAGCAGCACGCGGGGAAGCTGCTGCCGGAGCCGGGATTGCCTTTCCTAGGGCCGGGAGCTGGGAATGCGCGATTGTCTGCGGGTACCGAGCGATAACGATCGCTGCTGCCGCTGATTAAGCGCTGATGAGTTGGTAAATTGGGATTTAAACCTGACGAGCAGCGCTCGGTTGCTGCACAGCTGGTGAGGCTTTTCTGGAAGGGATGTTATCAAATCCGGGGATTTTAAAGGGGTGATTCCAATTGTGTCCGTGCTCGAGGAGCTGGAGGCTCTTCCTGCGAGCTCTCCGTGCTGGAGGAGGAATGTTGTGCCTGGTTCCCGACCGGGATCAGGGACGCTGCGGCTCTGGCTGTGCCAATCCTGCTCCCTGCAATCCCAGAGAAGAGAACAAATCCGTTTCCTGGCAGCCAGGAGTTGGGAGTGAACGCAAGGCACTTAGGTTTGTTCCAGCCTTGCCCTGGCGCTGCTTTCTCCAGAAAGCAGAGGGGAACCGGCAGGTAAAACAAACAACCGGACCCCAAAACCCCCAAGCCTCAAATACCAAATTAATTCCTGCCTTTCCCTCTAGGAACAGCTTTGTAATAAAAGCTAACACGGGCAGCTCCTGAATTTTCATTACCCAGCTCATTGACTTGAAGCTGCCGTTCCTTTTTTTTTTTTCCCCCATCATTTCCCCTTGTTTTGATAAATCCTTTCCTCCTTTTTTCCCTTTCCCCCCCGTGGCTTGCTGCCGGCCTGGCAGAGCGTGAGCTGGGGATGCGTTTCCATCCTTAATTAAGGAGGAATGGGAAGGATTTGGGAGTCTGCCCATGTCTGCATGCATGACCCGGGGGTGAAGCCCTCCAGACTCCTGCCCTGGCTCCACAAACCGGGAAAAGCTCCGCGGAATATCCAGAGGCTGTAAATCCTCTCTTTATTTTGGCTAAATGTCCTCAGTAAAGCCAGGAGGGGAGGGCACAGTGACAGGGACGCATCAGGGGCCAGGCCAGCCACTTCCTCCCCCTCTGCTGCTCCTGAATTTAATTAAGCATCCAGCAGCAGGATGGTGGGGACGGGGATTTCATGGATATCATGGAATGGTTTGGGCTGGAAGGGACCTTAAAGCTCATCCTGTCCCACCTTCCAGAAAACCTTTTCCCCCCAGCACAGGACTCTGCTCCTTTTATTGCAGCCACCGCTGGCAGAGGTGACAATTTGGGGCATTCTCAAGCCTGGCTGGTCCCCCCCAGCTGGCAGAGAAAGGGGGAGCTGGGCAGAGCCCCCAGGTTCGGGAATTTCTGTGCTGCTCTATTGGGATGGGTGCGTTCTCCTGGGTGTGCAGCCCCTGTGTCCCGCCAGCCAGCCCCTCCTGATTATCGGGGATGTGCATCCCGTGCTGTTCCTTATCCCTGAGCCTGCTGCTCGGGAGCTGTGGGAAGCAGGGATCTGGGAGGGTTCACTCGGGCAGAGCGAACAACCAAAGCCTCACATCCCATCACTTTCCCGGTGGGGAAAGGGGGAAAAAGCCCTGAGCTCCGTCACAGAATCCCAGAACGGCCTGGGCGGGAAGGGAGCTTAAAGCCCATCCCGTCCCACCCCTGCCATGGGCAGGGACACCTTCCACTGTCCCAGGCTGCTCCAAGCCCCGTCCAGCCTGGCCCTGGGCACTCCAAGGATGGGGCAGCCACATCTCCAACCTGTGCTACCCTCCCAGGGAGCAATTCCTTCCCCAAATCCCATGGATCCCCCGGCAGTGGGAAGCCATTCCCCTTTATCCTGTCCCTCCATCAAGTCTCCGTCCATCACTGTCCCCTTGTCACTCCTTTCTCTCTGTCCCCTGCCAGGCTCAAGTGCCACAACAAATGCACCAAAGAGGCGCCTCCGTGTCACCTGCTGATCATCCACCGCGGAGGTAAGGCCCTCTGTGCCCCCCCCCGCTCTGTGCCTCCGGGGATGTTGCCAGCGGGTAAAACTTTCAAGAGCCCCCCGGGCGATTCGGGAGCCGGACCCTGGCGGGGTCCCCGGCGGGACGGAGGCTCCCGAACCGCTTGGGCCGCTCCGGGGAAATGTTACCCACCGTTTTTTCCGCTTGTAGGGAGACGAGCCGGTCGGGGCGAGGCAGATTTGCATTGCAAACCACTTCCACCCACCCTCCCCCTGCCTCCTTTTCTTTTCAGATTCCCCACCGCACGGGGTAAGTCCAACCAGGTTTTAGCCTTTTGCTTCTGTCGAGAGCTCAGGGCGGATGTGGGACCCCGAACCTCCCGGTGCATGCGGGGTCTCCGCGCCGGGGACGCGGCCGTGGCCCTGCGGATGCTCGTGGTGCTTTCGGAGCTGCCTTACCCCGCTCTCCCGCGGGAGAGCCCGGCCTAAAATCCGCAGAGAGACAGGCGGAACTGTGCAGCAGGACGACGGGGCGGCGCTTCCCACCTCTTTTCTTCCAGATTTTGGCTCCCTTGCTGGCCAGAGGACCGCGACGGCCCGAGGGAAACGCTTCCGATCGCTCTTGCCTTGAATTCTGAGCTCTTAAAGCTGTTCCTTTGTGCTAGCTATCCCCTCAAACCCGCTCCTTGGTTTAATCCCGGGGAAAAGAAAGGATTGTGCTGGTGGCACCTCGCAGGGGGCAATTTTACAGCCTCCACCCCACCCCCTCGCTTGCAGGAAATTTGGGTGGAAGCGGTTGAAGACCCCCCCCTCCGTCAGGCTCGGAGCTGCCGCAAACCCTGCCCGGCAGGCAGGGAAGGCAGCGTCCCGTCCCGGGGGCAGGCGGGCTCCTGGGATGGGCAGGAATTGGGATTTAGGGCTGTGGTGTCGCAAGAGCCGGAGCTGCCCGCTGCGTGTTGTAGGAGCAGCATGGCTTTGGGGTGGCCTCAGCATCACGGAAATACCTCCCGACCCCCCAAAAAACCCCCAGACCCAGCTCTTAAATCCATTGTCTTGGAGTCAAACCATTCCTGAGCCCCCCAGCTTTCAGGCTGGCTTCCCCCCCCCAAAAAAATCTCCCTGCTGAGAGTGTTCTGAGCCGGCTCCTTCCCTCCACCCCAAAAAGCTCCGGCAAGGAACAGGATTGTGCTGGCTGAGCCCCGGCTCACGGAGGGGCCGTGGCAGCTGCTGGACCCCCCAAACTGCAGCCTCACGCCCTGGGGGGGTTGGCTGTGGCCGGGGTGCAGGAGGATCCCGAAGTTCCGCTGCCATCCCAGGCTGGAAGTGCCGCGGGAATCGCTTTGGAGAGCGGTTTGCAAGCACGGGGTGACCCCCGCGTGCTCCCGCAGAGCTTTGATGTCTCTCCCTGTCTCTCCCCCTCCTCTCCATCCCCTTTTCCCCCTCTCCCTTCTTACTCCAGCAAGGTTAGTCCGGACAGAGTCGGTGCCCTGCGACATCAACAACCCCCTGAGGAAGCCCCCCCGGTACTCGGACCTGCACGTCAGCCAAACGCTCCCCAAAACCAACAAGCTCAACAAGGTGAGCCCTGGGAACCTTGGGACAGGACCCCCCTGCACCCAAACATCCACAGCTTTTCAGAGAATCATGGAATTGTTCAGGATGGGAAATCTCTTTAAAGAAAATTGAGTTCAATTGTTCCCCCAGCACTGCCAAGGCCACCACTGACCCCTGTCCCCAAGTGCCACATCCACAGGGCTGTTCAATCCTCCCAGGGATGGGGATCCACCACTGCCCTGGGCAGCTGTGCCAGGTTGGACAGCCCTTTCCATAAAGAAATTTTCCCAATATCCTCCTCTGGCAAACTCTATTCCCTCTCCTCCTGTCCCTGTTCCCTGGGAGCAGAGCCCGACCCCCCCGGCTGCCCCTCCTGTCAGGGAGCTGTGCAGAGCCACAAGGTCCCCCCTGAGCCTCCTTTTCTCCAGGCTGAGCCCCTTTCCCAGCTCCCTCAGCCGCTCCTGGGGCTCCAGCCCCTTCCCAGCTCCACTCCCTGCCCTGGACATGGAAGGATGTTCCAATGAGGTTATTTCTTTTAAAAATAAAATGGGATCAGCACTTCCAGAACAGCCCAGATCCTGCTGTCCTGGTCCTGCTCCGTTGTGGCCTCTCAGTCTCCACGTCCAAGCTGAATTTGGGGTGGTTTGAGGTCTCTGCTACCAGCGGAGCCTTCAATAAATAACAAATTTATTGTTGGAAGTAAAACGAACCTGGAATTTGATTGTCCCCGGCGAAGCTGCTCAAGCCAGACCTGGCAGAGCACCTGGCTCACTCCTGCTCGGCGCTGATACCATAAACCCATCACGGGGCTGGTTCTGATGGAATTTAGAGCCTGTTGGCCTCCAGTGGAAAATTCCTTGGAGGGAGGGCAGGGTGCGGGGTCGGCAGGCAGGAAGTGCTCAAGAAGAGGGATATCACTGATGTGGCAGGAATGGATCCCCAAAACCCTGAATTCCCAAAGCCTGGCTGAGCTCCTCCAGCCCTCAGCATCTCCTGGCTCTGGGAAAAGTCTGGGCACCAAGATGCTCCTGGAGATGCTGATTTTAAACCCAAATATCTTTCAGAATTCCTTGGTGCAGGGATCTGCTCTGGTTTTGCTGTTGCGGGGTGGTGCAAAAAGCTTTTGACCTGAGCACTCCCATTCAGGTTGAAGTTTCCCCTATAAATGTTCTTGTTTCAGCAGGGGCCCCTTCTAACTTTGGTGTTTCTGAAAGCATTTCTTTAAAGATGTCCTGGATAAAATCATGGAATGGCCTGGGTTGGAAGGCGCCTTAAAGATCCTCTAATTCCAGCCCCCCCACCCCCTCCCTTGAAATCTTTTTGTTGTGACCTTCGCTGGTTGCTTAAAAAATAATTTACCCGGCCAAGATTGTTGAGCACGGAATGATGACCAATATGGGCTTCCTGGACTGGCCAGCTCATTTAAGAGTTAATTAATTAGGACAAAATCACCTGCCGGGGAAGGCTCGTGTGGAATTTTTAACCTTGGGGGGAAATTCCCTGGAGATGGGAGTGCTCTGCACTGCTCAGACCCTGCTCAGTGGCTCCAGGCTGGGCAGCAAGGGGGAAGTTTTGACCTCGATTTTCCTTTTTGGATCCATGATATCCGAGCAGGTTCTCCTGCCTGTTGGCTCTCGGAGGTCCCTTCCTGCCCACCTCAGTGCGGACCCAAAACTGCCAACCTTGACTGGGAAGAGTCAAGGAATGGCGAGGAATTTCTTGGGATGCATTGGCTGCTCCTTCCAGATCCCTCTGCTCCCTGCAAGGCCCTGGGGTTTGGCTCCAAGGAGCTCAGCAGGAGCTGCCTGGACCTCGTTGTCCCCAAGGACCAAGCCCCAGGGTTGTGGCCCCAGTTCAGGCCTTGGTGGCCGTGGCTCTGCAGAGCTGGAAGATTTGGAGGGGCCTCATCTGGGGGTGAGGGTGGGAAAGGAGCCAATTTATGGTGGGGAATGGCCTCGGGGAACAAAAAACAGCTTTGGAAAAAGCCGTGGAGCTCTGGGTGTTTTCTAGAAGAAACGGGTGGGATGATCCATGCAGCTGCCACCTGTCACCTGTGGTGGCATTGACCAGCACCGCCCTCACCGGCTCCTCTCCATTCCCTCCTCCCCTGTGTCCCGCAGGACCACATTCCAGTGCCCTACCAGCCAGATTCCAGCAGCAACCCCTCATCCACCACGTCGTCCACGCCGTCCTCGCCGGCCCCGCCGCTGCCGCCCAGCGCCACCCCGCCGTCCCCCCTGCACCCGTCCCCGCAGTGCCCGCGCCAGCAGAAGCAGTTCAACCTGCCAGGTACTGCCGTCCCCGCGTCCCCGTGAGAGGGACTCGTGTCCTGGGGTGTCCTTGGGATGAAGATCCACTCCACCTAATTTCCTTCCTGGATTTACACTGGGATGGGGAGAAGGCGGAAGCAGAAATGAGGAGAAAAGATGAGTTTGGGGTAATTCAGGTTCGGTCAAACCTCCTGCTTGGAGAAGGGTCGGAGCCCAAGGTTGGAGCCAGCACAACGTCCACTGCTCCTGAGGCTGCAGAACCTTTCCATGCATGGATTTTCCATGGCATTTCGCCCCAGGTGCAAACAGAAACCAGGGGCTCACCCCTCGGTGAGGGCAAATTAGGGTGGCCCCACTGTGGTTTTGGGGTGATGGGTCCCCAACAGGTTTGTTGGCAGCACTTGTGGGGTGACAGATGATTCCGGGAATGTCTGATGTGGCTTGTCCCATGGAATCTGGACCTGGGATCCATCTGCTCCTGGAGCTCCGTCTCTTCAGGGGTGGTGGGAGAGGCAGGGAGGTCCCGGTGGCTGCAGGACACAGAAGTTATGGAAAATGGCCCAAAAAGCTCCTCCTGGGATGAGGATGTACCAAAGGATGGTACCAAAGGCTGTCCCAGCGTGTCTGCCTTGCTTTGGGAAATCCTGCTGCTCCAGGAAAGGTCCATTCCGGGAGGGGAACAGCTCAGCATCACTCCTGGCAGCGTGTCCAGCTGCTCCCAAAAAACAGCTGGCGAGGGGCGAGGAGATCTCTGGGATGCTGAAGCACTCCTGGCTGTCCTGGTGGCCCTGCTTGGTCCATGACCTCTTTGCTGGAGCAGCCGGAAGGTTAGGGTCTCTTCTGCACCCCCAAAATCCCAGGATTAATGACCTGGGCTGGTCAGAAGGAGGGTCAGGACGGCCTCTCCAGAGGAACCAGGTGGCATCTCCGTGCTCCGTGGTGGTGCTTCCATCCTGACAAGCCTTCAACCAGAGAGGAAGAGGAGGAGGGGAGACGAGGAGGAAGTTGCCTGGCAGAATGCATCACCACAACAACAGACATTTCCAAAAGCTGGGAAACCCCCCAGAAATCAACAACCCAACGTGTCCTCGTGTGCCCAGAGAGGTGGCAGCCCTTTGGAGTGCCTGGGATTCAGGCAGGATCCCGGAACTGCGCGAGGAAGACAGCGGAGGAGCTGGGAGGAAGCCCTGAGCGCTCCCAGCAATGGTGTGACCCATCCATAGGGTCAGGATTTCTCCAGGCACAGCTCTGGAGCCTCCAAGTTCCGGGAGGACACGGCACGGGTTCCGTGCTGGTGTGAGCCGGTGCAAGGAGTCCTTCCAGAGCCCAAGTACCCCGATGTCTCGGCATCCCAATCCACCTGCTGGGCCAGCCCTGGACCCTGCCTGGCTCGGGGGGGACCCAGCCTCTGGTGACCCCATCATGGGTCACTGCTGGAGCAGAGACTGCCCTGTGCGGCTTTCTGGGACATTATTTCCTGTGGTTTAAAGCAGAAATCACAGAATTAACCCCCCTTTTGTGGACTTGGAACGCATTCCCGGCCGGCAGGGATGGGGCAGGGCAGGATCAGACCCTGGCAGCTCTGGAGGGTGTTTGCTCCCTGTTTTATTCCCATGAGGAGCAGAATGGGATCTGTAGCGGGTTGAATTTGATAAACCGGGTGGAAACACCAATTTCGTGTAGTGGCTTCAGTTTGAAATATGGATTCTTTTGTGTGAGGTAAAAATTAGGAGAAAACAAAGCAGGCACAAAACTTACAGACTATAAAGAAGTTTATTAACAGACTTAAGAAGAAAAAAAGGACAAAAAACTGCTCTGGTGCGACACATCTCTTCCGTGAAAACTCACAGTTTTGTTACACTGCAAGACATGGACCATTACATGGGGTTATTAATTTTTTAAGGATGAGTTATTTTAGCTTGAATGCAGTTTTCTTCACCCCCAGTCTTTAAAAAAACCCTCTCTTTTTCTCAGCTTTTAAGGAAACTGGCATAGGCACTTTTTCAACTTTCGCAAGCCACACGTGAACTGTCCATCCCCCCATGTACTCTAAATGGATTAAAGAGACAGTTATGATATTACAGTTTTTACCACGGCATTGCAAGAAGCATTTTAAGCTGCGCGCGGGAAGCGTGGCACCACTCTTCGTCTTTTTTTCCGAAGCCATCTTTAGAGGCTCTGGAGCTTCGTCCCACGTGATCGGCTTTCTCTTTCTCCCTCTGCCTCTAAAGTTGCTGTTGCCGTTCAGAGTCCCGGGTGAGGAGAGCCCCCTGCTCTCCCTGCACCGCTAACTGCACGGTATTCTCTTCAGTTCGGTGTGAAGTGTGCTGGCTGTTGGCTGGAAGCTCCCGCCGGCTTCTTCAGAAAACTGCGTCGGACGGCTCCATAGTTCCCCTCCCAGCGACCCGGGGTCTGTGCTGCAGCGTTGGGAGTGGGGGGAGCAGGAGGGACAGGGGCGCCTGGCTTGGCCCGGCCCGGCGAGGCCCTGGGCTCTGAGGCTCCCCCTCCGTCCCGTCCCGGCTGGAACGGAAAAAAAAACCCAAATCCCGCCTTTCCACGCGGTTTAAATATGTGAAATTGAAAGAAGCGTAATTGGTTTAACAGGCTGTCTGTCAATTTAGGTCAACCCACCACAGGATCCAAAGCAGGACTTACCCTGCTTTCATCTTCCCAGCCGGGAAGTTCTCCATGGTTTATCCCATCAAGATGGTTATCTCAGGGATTAGGATTTGAGCTTGGCAATTGTGACACGGTGACCTTCTCTTGCCGGAATTACCTTCCAGGCTCCTTTGATGTTGGCTCAGGTCCTGCTGCAGGGCTGAGATCAGACTTTGGGGTCTCCAAGCTGGAGAGGGGAAGCTGAGGGATGGCCCTGGGGGTCTTGGAGATAAGAAGGTGACTCTTGAGCTGGTGCCAACCTCTGGTGGCCTCAGCAGCTCTGAGTTCTTCACACCCATGACCTGCCTGCCTCCACGGGAGTCGGGATCAGTCCTTGGGCTGGAGATGGGAGCCAGTGGATGTTCCCACAACCCAGAGCCTCTCTGAACTCTGCCTTTGGACAGTGGCTCCTGGGACTCCTTCCAGGGAGGATACGGCTCCAAAGCAAGGGAAAAAAGGGTGAAATTTGGCCCAAACGGGCAGCAGTTCCAAACCCCTCACTTGGTGTCTCCACGATACCAAGAGGTTTCCAAATTCGGGTTGAGGGCCAACACTCAAACTCTCTGCGGGCTTTAGCTGGAAAAAAAGTGTCCAAATCCCACCAGGGACTTCATGGATGACATCAACGCTCTCCAAATGGTGTAGAAGAGTAGATGGGGAAAAAAAATCAAATTATAATCCAGCAGAAGCCTTAATGTTTTGGCCTGGGCAAATCCTACGTGGCATTTGGGAATATGGAGTATTCCACATGGGGATATGGAAGTGGGAGAGGTTGGATCTCACACGGGGGGGTCACACAGCTGCGGTTGAGGTTTCCTGGTGAAGAACCGGGCGCACGTTGGAGCTTTTCCAGCTCCGCAGGTCGATGTTGAACCCCTTTTTCCTCTTTTCCAGCCTCCCATTACTACAAGTACAAGCAGCAGTTCATTTTCCCAGGTAAGGCTCTCGGGAAGTTTTTCCTGTAACGTGGGATGCCAGGATTTCTCCTGGTGGGGGTGGGTGAGCGGCCGGCTCTCCAAACCCCTGGATTTGTGCCGGGGTGGGATTTCTCCTCAAACCCAGGATATCGATGCAAGACCGTGAAGATTCTGCAGGGTTGGGTGGCCCCAAGTGACACCCGGCCCTACTCAGGGCGTCACTAAATTCGACCTGGGGGTGAAGGGTGGGGTTTAATTCCCTCAGGTGCCCCCAGAGCTCTCTGACTCCTCTCTCTTGTTCCCAGATGTGGTGCCCGAGACGCCGACCCGAGCCCCGCAGGTCGTCCTGCACCCCGTCACCTCCAACCCCATGTGAGTGACTCCCCCTGCCCATCCCCTTCCCTCCAGGCACCCGTGGGTTCTCCCGTGGCTTTGGGGGCTCAGGTGGTCCTGGTGAGACCCCAGAGCTCTGTAAGGTTGCGAGGGAGGGCGGGGGGCTCGTTTATAACCCACAGCTCTTCACTGCTAGGAAAAAAAACAGATTTCAACCCAAAAAGCCCAAGCCCAGCGGATTAATTAAATTATAATTAAATTATAAGCAGATGACCAGGATACCTTTACCACCTGCAATATTTTCAAGCCCAGTAAACTTCGGGCTGAAAGTTGGGAAAAGCAGCATCTAATCAGCGCTAGAACCCAGCAGGCTGAGCCCGAATCCATCATTCCCTGACATCCCAGTGCCTGTGCTGCTCCAGCAGCCACATTCCACTGCTGGGCCTCTTCCTGATCCTTTCTCTAAAGGCCATTTTTTGGAGGATTTTGGAAGCCAGGGGTTTAAGGGATGAGGTCTGGCCCCAGTTTGTGGGCGGTTCATCCACACTCTCCAAACTCCATTGGGGTTCTGGCGGATGGAGAGTGATGGATGGAGCCACCGTCCCCTGGGAATTCATGGAAAAGTGGTGAAGTCAAAGCCTTTTTTTCCTCCCCTGCCCAAAGGAAGGTGTCAGACGTAGGATTTTTGGGGAGGAACAGCTTTCAATGTCTGAAATCTGTGATTCCCCTCTGGCTCCCCCCACCGAAAACATCCCATGGGAGCCATCCTGGGCTTGGCTGGGTTAAACATCTCCAGATCCTTGGGAGACAGGAATTCGTGCCTGGGAGAGTGATGAGGAGCCGGCTGGTCCTGCAAACCACCCATCCATGGAGATGCTCTGCAGCCACCTGGGCTTCCCACGCTGCTCAAAACACCAGGATTGACTCCTTTTGTATGGGATCCTGGGATTCATAGTCTTTACTGGCCATGGAATGGGATAGGACTCACAGGATTGCCGCGTCCGAGTGGCCTGGGGAGTGGAATTCCCTTGGGAAGGGATGCTGTGATTTATGTTATTGACAATAATAATTTATAATACATTTATATGATGTTTGAAACCACCCGAGCTGTTCCAGCTGGTCCCTCGTTCAGAACTTCCCTAATTCCCTGCTGATTGTCAGGAGCAGCGAGACCCCGGTCATGGACCTGGGGGTGGGAGGTGCTGAGTAAACAGGGAAGGAAAAGAACTGGAAAACCAGCCAGATTTGGGTGCTTTACTGCAGGGAGAGGATCCTTGAACCCTCCACTTCTCCAAAACGATTGACAAACTCCTTTTCTTTCCTTCTGCACTTTTGCTTTGGGTGGTGTTGTTGGGGGGAAAAAATCTTAGAAATCCCTAAAAACACCTCGAGGATGTACCCCAGAGTCTGTGGGGGGGTTAAACCTGTCCCTCACCCCGGGTTGGGGGCACCCTCTCCTCCCCACTCCCTTTATCCCTGGGGCAGGAAGTGGGGCTGCTGCCCGCATCCCGGTGTTTTTCCATGATGTTAATTCCTTAATTCTTTTAACAGCCTGGAAGGAAACCCATTGCTTCAAATTGAAGTGGAGCCCACCTCGGAGGTGAGACGGCTCCTGTGCTTAATGGGCCTTGGTTTTAAGGATACCTCGGGGCATATTTGCTGGGAAATGGAGACGTTTCCCATCTGTGCAGTGGAACTGCTGATAATTAAATTAAAGGCCAGGCATCCGTGTCCCCACCCCGTGGAGAGGGACCCTCCTGGGCTTCGAGTCTGGAATTCAATGAGGTTTTTTAGGATGTGCTAAAAATGCGGTGGAAGGGAAGGAGGGGAGGGGGAAGATGAGAACGGAGCTTTTAAAGGGTGTGGTAAATCCTGTAGGAAGTACAAATGGACCATCGGTGGGTCTGGGAATGCTGACCAGTGGGTGCCAGGGTGGGAATAATGGGAATTAACAGAGCACAGCTCAGCCAGCGGAGGATGAAACAGTTTTAAGGCAATTTAATTAAATCTCTGATGGGTCACAATCTTAAATTTAACCCCGGGGTAAATAAATGCCTCCACAGGGCAGTGCTGGAGTCCCCATCCCTGGAGGGATTTAAAGCCCCGTGGATGTGGCACTTGGGGACATGGGTTTGTGGTGGCCTTGGCAGTGCTGGGGAAGGGTTGGAGTCCATCTCAGAGGGCTTTTCCAACCTAAAGGATTCCATGATTCTATGAAAATCTGGGATTCTGCCACCTTTGCGTAGAACGGGGCCGCTCCGTTGGCTTTGAGAGGCGCCTGCCTGGTTCCTCTGGGTCTGAGCGAGCAGCAGTTGGATCAGTGGGGTTTGTTCCTCAGTTTTCTCCCTGTTTTATTGTTCCCGGTGCCCTTTGCCCACCACAGAACGAGGAAGGCGCCGAGGAGGTGCAGGAGTCCGAGGACGACTTCGAGGAGATGAACCTCTCGCTGCTCTCCGCGCGCAACTTCCCGCGCAAGGCCAGCCAGACCAGCATCTTCCTGCAGGAGTGGGACATCCCCTTCGAGCAGCTGGAGATCGGGGAGCTCATCGGGAAGGGCCGCTTTGGGCAGGTGTTCCACGGGCGCTGGCACGGGGAGGTGGCCATTCGTCTCATCGACATCGAGCGCGACAACGAGGACCAGCTCAAGGCCTTCAAGAGGGAGGTCATGGCCTACCGGCAGACCCGGCACGAGAACGTGGTGCTCTTCATGGGGGCCTGCATGAGCCCTCCCCACCTCGCCATCATCACCAGGTTGGAGTTGTTTTTTCCGTCCAAAAATCTGGTTTTTCCTTCTAAAAATTTGGTTTTTCCGTTGTTTTTCCTCCAGTCCAACGGTGCCGTTGGGTTGAGTTTCCTGCCCTAAGGAAGGGATGTTCTCCATGTGCTGTGGTTTGTGGTGTGGAGAACAGGGCAAATCCAAAAGCGTGTCCAGGCAGGTCATTCTTATCTAGAAGTGGAGCTCCGGACAGGAATGGTTTGTTTTATCCAGGGACAGGAAGCGTCATGGAATCATGGAATGGTTTGGGTTGGGTTGGGAGGGACCTTAAAGCCCTTCCAGTGCCACCCCTGCCGTGGGCAGGGACACCTTCCACTGTCCCAGGCTGCTCCAAGCCCCGTCCAGCCTGGCCTTGGACACTGCCAGGGATCCAGGGGCAGCCACAGCTGCTCTGGACACCCTGTGCCAGGGCCTGCCCACCCTCCCAGGGAACAATTCCTTCCCAATATCCCATCCAGCCCTGCCCTCTGGCAGTGGGAAACCATTCCCTGTGTCCTGTCCCTCCATCCCTTGTCCCAAGTCCTTCTCCAGCTCTCCTGGAGCCCCTTTAGGAACTGGAAGACTGGCAGGGTCCTTCCAGCTTTCTGAGGAGCAAACTGGGATTTGAGGGCTCCCAAACCATCCAACACCTCCACAGCTTTCTGGGTCTCAAGGCATTCCCAAATACCTGCCCTCACCCACATTCCCAGTGGGAATGCAGCACCGAGTCTCCCGGTGTAATCCCTGCATGGGTGGGCAAAAAATCCTGGCTGGCCTGGAGGCAAAGAGGCTGCGACTGCTCCCAGAGCAGCTGTTCTCATGGGAAATACATTTACTCCCGGGAATTCCGTGGTTCCCTTCACCTCCAGACCATGCGTTTAGCCACGGGGCTGGATACGATGCCCCTTTTCATCCCACCCCGGGTTGTTTTCTCCTGGAGAAGTTTCCCCAAGGTGAGGCTGAATTTTCCTCCTGGCAGCTTTTCAAAAGCAATGGAATGGCACCGCTTCTGACAGCCATCAGTGATGAAATATTGCATCATCTTTTCCTAATGTCCCTAATTTTCCCCTGAAAGTGGCACCTCCCAGTCCCCGATCCCAGATGGGGCGGCTCTGCAGGTGCTCCGCTCCCTCTTTGTCCAAAACAAAAGGATTTCACCCCGAATTTGTGGCACCTCATCCCTTGCTCCCCGCTCCAGTGGGTTCATGGACTGTGTTTGCCTTGGGAGTTTCATCCTCTGGAGTCAGAGTGACCCCAAAGCGGGGCCGGCTCTCCCCAGCTGGCGACTAGAAGAACGATGCCTTTTATTCAGGACCAAAAACGAGCCATCTGGGGAAAATTCCACAGCATTTCCATCTATCGGGTAGCTCCGGGCCAAAAGCTTTTGGAAAAGTGTGCAAACACATGTATTGATGGATGAGTCAGAGCCCCCGTCCGTGTGTCACGCCGTGTTCCCAAAGGAAAAGGCGGCGTCTCCATCCCGCTCCGCCGTCCCTTTGCAGTCCCTGTTTGCTCAGCTTTTCAGTGCTCTTCAATAGCAAAACCTGGGAAATGTATTCCTTGATATTTTTATTTTTTATTTTTCCTTTGAGCCATGGAATGTTTTCTCTTCCATTTTCTATTCTAATGGGCCTTTCTATACAAGCAGAAAGGTGCCATTTTTGACAGCTGGACAAAACCAGCCCATGTGCTGCTGCATCCTGGTGAATTAAAATGAGGAACGTGGAGCTCTGCTCGTCCTGTTCCCCTTCCAGCTGCACTTGGTCCTGTTTTTTAAGGTCAAAATGTAAATTTATTCAATCGCCCAAAAATATAACCCAAGCTCACAACATTTCCAGGCATCATTTGTTTGTCCCTACAACCCGCTTTTATCTGCATCCTTCGAAAGTTGAACCGATATCAGCTTTAAACCAAAGGAGAGTAGGGATGGACGGGATATTGGGAAGGAATTCCTCCCTGGGAGGGTGGGGAGGGGCTGGGATGGAATTCTGAGAGCAGCTGTGGCTGCCCCTGGATCCCTGGCAGTGCCCAAGGCCAGGCTGGACGGGGCTTGGAGCAGCCTGGGACAGTGGAAGGTGTCCCTGCCCATGGCAGGGGTGGGACAGGATGGGCTTTAAGGTCCCTTCCCACCCAAACCATTCCATGATTCCTGAGTTGTCTCCTAATGCGACAGAAAAGCAGAAATCCCCCAAAGGGGGCTCGAGCTCTCCCTGGGGATTTATGGGAATAACTTTAAACCAGGCTTTGCTTGGAGCGGGGGAAAATCATTCCCGGCTGCCTGAGGCGGGGATTATGGATACAAACCCTGGATATCAGGATTTCCTCACCCTCCCTGTGCCCATTCCTGGGGCAGGACTTTCTGTGTGTGGAAAAGGCCACTTTTTCTTCTGGGGGCCCACAAGTGGCCACTCGAGGCCATTTTTTCCACAAAATCCCAGCAATTCCTTGTAGTTGCTGCAGAAATCTCCGTTTCCCTGCACGTCTGGGAGCAGCTGCGTGTCCCTGGGAAGGGGCTTCACCACATCGTGCCACCGGCGCTGCCGGAAGGGGGTTATTTATAGCCGGGTTTATTTTTACTTTTCCCCATCCCGACGTTTTCCTTCCTGATTGCCTGCGATATTCAGGGATCGTCTCATTAGCAGAACGAAATTTCCCCATCCAAACAGCACGGCCCACACAGGGGAAAAAATGGAAGGGGAAACTGAGGCAGCAGCTGGCCTAGGGTGGGATGGTTTGGGTTAAGAATCTGATTTTCCCGACATCAACCATTTTTATGGATAAATGGGACCAGCACTGTTTAACGTCTTCATCAGTGATAAAAACAGTGGGATTGAGACTGGAAAAGGCTCCAGGGAGAGCTCAGAGCCCCTTGCAGGGCCTAAAGGGGCTCCAGGAGAGCTGGAGAGGGACTTGGGACAAGGGCTGGAGGGACAGGACACAGGGAATGGCTTCCCACTGCCAGAGGGCAGGGATGGATGGGATATTGGGAAGGAATTGTTCCCTGGGAGGGTGGGGAGGGGCTGGGATGGAATTCCCAGAGCAGCTGCAGCCACTCCATCCCTGGAAGTGTCCGAGGCCAGGCTGGACAGGGCTTGGAGCAGCCTGGGACAGTGGAAGGTGTCCCTGCCCATGGCAGGGGGTGGAATGGGATGAGCTTTAGGGTCCCTCCCAACCCAACCCAAACCATTCCATGATCCCTGAGTTGTCTCTCAATGCCACGGAAAAGCAGAAATCCAGCATTTTTCAGCAGTGGGAGGAGGCGACTCCAAGGAACGCTTCCATCAGAGCCACTAATGGGTTTTCTCTTGGGTAATGAGCACTGGGGACAATTAACATCCATCTTAATTAGTCTGGAGCAGGAGCGGGTGTGAGCCTTGGTGCTTTGAGCGCTGCTTAATGGATGGCGGGAATGAAAGGGCTGGAAAAGCTCCCTGTTTGTTGGAATAATGAGTTGGTTTTGCTGGTGGGGAATGGGACAAAGCCAGGCCTGGGTAAACTCAGCTCCTCAGGGCTCCTGGTCCTGGTCCCCGGAGCAGGAACAGAGGTAAAGCCTCAGCTGCCCAGGGGGGCCTTCCGAGGGTAAAGTCCTTTCCCAGTCCTGCTAAAATTGCCCCAGCCACCCGTGGAAGCAGAAACTCCCACATTTTAGGATTCTGGGTGTTCCTCCTGGGGAAAAAAAGGGGGATTTGGGTGCTTATTGATGCTTCCCGAGGCTCCAGGTGCTCACTGAGTCGGTAACGCAAGCAGGGGATCAACGCGCTGGGTGCAGCAACAGGAGGCCCCTGTTGGCTGGGAATGTCGTTTGGGAGAAGGGAGCGAGGTTGTCCAGTCTGGGAGAAGGTCTGAGCTGGAGTTCGCCTGGGCTTTGAGCTCCCGCTGGCTTGTGAGGGGGATTTGGTGCAGCTTTTCCACGATTCCTCGGGTTTTTAGTTAAAAGCTCCAACGTGGCTCTCAGAGCCTGTGCCGAGAGTCTGGGATTTGCTCCTTGGGATGCTCCGGGCTGGGTTTTGACCCCTCTCTTGTCACGCCAGGGTGACTTCAGCTTTCCAGGGTGCCACCAGTGCTGCCACCAGGGCTGTGTGGCCGTGATTTATGTCCCTGGCTGGGACGACCAAGGAGAACATTGAGGAACATTAGGAATTAAGCCTGACCTTGGCAGAATTGCTTAAAGAGAATTAATTTGTCGAAGGTGTCTTTGGAGCAGAGGAACTTGGAACGTTTCTGCTGGAGAGGGCACATCTCCTAAACCCTTCCCTGGAGCTGTTGGTGGTGGGGGGATGGAGATAAACCCAGTCCCCGTCCTTACGTGAGGTATCGAAGATGAAATAAGAGTTTGCTCCTTTTTCTCTGTGGAAAACAGGTTTTAATTTCACATTCCCTGGCACTAACTAATAGAGAAGGTGTGAGAGCGAGGGATGGGAAGGATGTCCAAGGCACTTCAGCTGTTTATTCACGGATAACTTCAGGCATGGACTAAATATTGGGGTTTATTTTGATTTTATAATAGATTTCCGTGCTGGGTTTTGCCAATATTTAATGTTCGGCTCTGCTGCTGGGAGGAACAAGCCCTTCACAAGGGATGTTCCCCCATCCCTGGACACTGTTCCCGGTGGGCATGGAAGAGCTCTGGACAAAGCTCGGCTTTAAACTCTCGGCTCTTCCGAGCCTCTCCCAGTGCCAGATCTCCTGACATTTACAGGCACAGCCCAGCTGGGAAGGATTTGGGGCTTGTAAATCTCAGTGCTCGGGGAGCTGGGGATATTTAACCTGATTTGAAGGGTGGGAGGAAAGGGGAAGGGTGGAAACCATGGCACTTCAGATGGATCAGATGGGGGGGTCCGGATTTTCCCTGTGGATGCTCCGTGGTGCCTGCAGCCAGCTCCCTGATCCCTCCAGGGGATCCGAATTGTCCTTAGAGCCTTAATGAACCACAAATCGAAGGAACAACAAGGTGAGGTGGAATGGAGCCCTGAATATCCTGAGTGGCATCACTGCCCATGGCAAGAGTTGGAATGAGAGGATCTTTGAGGTCTCTTCCAACCCAAACCATTCCAGGATTACGGATTTGAAATTGGATTTTTCTTCTCAACGGACTTAAGATGCATCCTCCCAGCGTTCCTTCCTGCGCTGGGAATTGAAGGAGAAGCTCTAAATCCTGCTCAGAGGGAGGGAAACTGAGGCACGGAGTTGCCACCTTGTTTTCCTCTATCCCAGGCTGGAGCCATGCACTGATGGGACACGGGGAATGGCTTCCCATGGGCACAGGGCAGAGTTAGATGGGCTCTTGGGAAGAGATTCTTCCCTGTGAGGCCTTGGTACAGGCTGCCCTCGGATCCCTGGAAGTGTTCCAGGCCAGGCTGGACGTGGCTTGGAGCAGCCTGGGATAGTGGAAGGTGGAACGAGATGAGCTTTGAGGTCCCATCCCATCCAAACCATTCCATGAGTCTCTGATCCTGGAGCGTTTCCGAGGCGCCTTTCAGGTCCTGCCCTCCTCTCCCCACTCCTGGGTGTACTTTGGGAAGGGACGCCATGGACTCCTGCCTCCCCTGACCCTGCCCACGTTCAAACACCCGCTTTGGGAGCCAGACCCTTCTCCTCTGCCTCTGTTGTTCTCCCTTTTCCTACTTTTCCGCCGCACTCCCTTCCCTGGCAGTTAAATAATGGAGCTCGTAGATCATATAATAAATGGGGATCGACTTCATGCCAGGCGTGGGATCAGAATGGATTGGCCCATGGGAATACGCTCCCCCCCGATCAATACAGGGCCATCGGGCTGGATAAATCTTGATAACGACTGACAGCGGCAAAGTCAATACGTGGATTAATACATACATTAAACCCGGATATATCTTCCACCGGCAGGCAGCAGCTTGGGGAGGGGTCCGGAATATCCCGAGCCAAGAGGATGGCTGGGAATGGGGAAAAGCAGCAGCTTGATCCTCTGTGTTTGATGTTGAAGCATCGGGGCTGGCTGAGCTTTTCTTACCCACTGGAGCATCAAATCCCCGCCGGCGGCTGCTCCTTAACGTGGAGGATGCTCCAGGGGGGGAAGTTTTCCTTTGTGTTTTAAGAGTGTTTCCAAATGCCATGGAAATATCGCTGTTTTGGCCCCGAATTCTCCGGGAAAGTGCTTAACACAGCGGGATTCGCTTTGCTGGAGAGGAAGGGATTTAAGGAAATGCCTTTGATTAAGTGCCCCTCTGAGAGATGGTCCCAAAAAATCCTTCCGCTTGTGCCAGCTCTTCCCGTCCCTGTTGAGTGACATCCCAGCATTGTTCCTGATTTTTTCCGAGCACCCTCAATGCCTGGGATCCTCTTTGGGACAGAGCAGGACTGCCTGTGTGGGATCCGTGTGCTGGCACCCTGCCTAGACAAAGAAACAGATCCTTCCCGTGACAGCAGCATTAATTTATTATTAATAATAATTATTATTACTATTCCAAAGTGGAGCCGGGTTCCAGGGAAGCAGCCGGCTCGATCCAAAGTTTCTTTCCTGTCTCTGAAAGGATTTTTTTTTTAAAATTTCTTTTCCTTCCTGAAGTTCAAAACAGCAGGAGGAGCAGAGAATATATCAGGGACAAGGAGGTCGAGGCGCCTCCACTCATCCCTGTGCACCCAACCCTCCCTCTCGGAGCCGATTCCGAGCGCATCCTTCCCAAAGGCAGCAAGTGGCACCTGGAGCACGGAGTTTTTTCGGATGACTTGTTCGCAAGCCTGGCTTTAGCTAAGCCCCGGGGGCTGCTTTGCATTCACCTGGCTCCGAGCTCTTCTCCCCGCAGCTGGAGAAGAGCTCGTCTCCTCTATTTCCTCCAAATCAAAATGCATGGAGTTGGCTTTTTCCAAATAACTTGTTTTTTTCCGAGGCGACGATGGAGTTGGAGCTACTTTTCGGGGAGGCTGATCCCCCTCCTCCTCCTCCTGCAGCCCTTGTGGTTTGGCTGTAGTTATCTCGTGTGCCAGCTGCCGGCAGGAAAATTTTGCTGCCTAAGTAATATCCATCAAAAGCCAGTGCTTCCATCGGCAGGAGATAGCGGGATGAGGGGAGCGTTGGCTCTCCAGGGCTGCTCCGTTTCCTCCCGCTGGTTTGGCTCTGCAGAGGCTCCTCCATGAGGAGCAGGAGGGTCTCTCCCATCTCCGGGCTGGGGACGTGGGCTCTGCTGGAAATGGCAGGAATTGAATTCCCTGGCTTCCCGTTGGGGTTGCTTTGGGTTCAGTTGGAATGGGGTTGGATGGGGTGAGTATTTCCAGCCTGGAGGGGCTGGGATCTGCTGGATGCTGGTGCTCAGGTCACTCCTTTCATGGCCCTGAGTTGCCACCAAGCTTTTGGCTGCTGCTTCCATAGAACCATGGAATTGTTTAGATTGGAAAAGATCCTTAAGATGGTCAATTCCAACCATTCCCCCAGCACTGCCGAGGCCACCACTGATCCGTGTCCCCAAGTGCCACATCCACAGGGCTGTTAAATCCCTCCGGGGATGGGGACTCCAGGGGTGTGCCAGGGCTTGACGACACTTTCAAGCGAAGAAATTTCCCCTAGTATCCAAATTTTTCCTCCCTGGTCATGGTCATGGTCATGGTGTTTGGATGTCGAGAGCTGAGGAATTTCAGGCTGGATGCTGCCACTGATCTGCTCTGCTCGCTCTGGGCATTGGCAGGGAGTCAAGGGGGCGAGATTCCTTATCCATTTAGAGGAAAACAAAACCTCAGGATGAAAATGAACCCAAAGCTCTCCCTTTGCTGCTCTTCCAGCCTGGTTTGTTTTTCCTTTTTGTGAAACACCTCAGGAGCTGGCGAGTTCCAAAAGCGCTGTTGCCAGATGCTGAGAAAAGAGAAAAACAAGCCAATATATGGGAACAGCTGGAAAACTTCCCAAATAAGTCAGGAACGTGCCAGAATGTGCAGAGCTCCTTCTCTCCCTCTCTGGTCCTGCTCAAATGAAATCAAATAAGTCCCGGCTCAGTGGTTCCTGTTGCTGTTTCTTTCTTGACATTCCCCAAAGGATCCTTTTTCCATGAAAACCTCAAAGTGGGTAAACTGCTGGGGAAAGTGGGAGCATCCAAGCATCCTTTACCGTGTCTTTCCTCCAGCACAGATGTAACCTGGGAGCAGAGGTATTTTTATATTAAAGCATTTTTTATTAATTCCCCACCTCGCTCTCCTCTCCCGTGTCTCCCCTGGGTCTATAGTGCTGGCTGTCACCATGGTATCCGAGCTGCTTCCCTATAAATCCATATCCCGGCAAGGAATGAACTTCCTGGGGTCTGGCATTTATCACTTCTTTAATTGAACGGGCGTTTATGTGGATGGGAAGAAGGAAGGGAAGCGCAAAGTTCCTGGAGTGATGGAATGTGCCCTACAGCCACCAGGCCGCTGGCTCGGGATGATCCCTGCGCCTGAGCTGGAGCCGGGATGGGGCTTCAACTGCGGAAATGTTGGCCACCAACGTAGAGGTGATGGCCACTAGTGTAGAGGTGATGACCATCGATGTAGAGGTGGTAGCCATGAATGTAGAGTTATGGCCACCGGTATAGAGGTGATGGCCACCAGTGCAGAGACAATGACCATCAATGTAGAGACAGTGACTATCAATGTAGAGGTAATGTCCACCAATTTAGAGGTGTTGGCCACCAATGTAGAGGTGTTGGCCACCAGTGTAGAGGTGATGACCATGAATGTAGAGGTGTTGGCTACCAATGTAGAGGTGATGGCCACCAGTGTAGAGGTGATAACCATGAATGTAGAGGTGATGGCCACCAGTATAGAGGTGGTGGCCACCAATGTAGAGGTGTTGGCCACCAGTGCAGAGACAATGACCATCAATGTAGAGGTGATGACCATCAGTGTAGAGGTGATGGCCATCAATATAGACGTGGTGGCCATCAGTATAGAGGTGAGGGTAATCAGTGTAGAGGCAATGACCATCAATGTAGAGGTGGTGGCCGCCAATGCAGAGATGATGGCCATCAGCATAGACTTGATGACCACAAGTGTAGTGGTGATGGCAACCAGTATAGAGGTGGTGGCTGTCAATGTAGAGGTGTTGGCCACCAGTGTAGGGGGTAATGGCCACCTAGGTAGAGGTGTTGGCCATCAATGTAGAGACAATGGCCATCAATGTAGAGGTGTTGGCCACCAGTGTAGAGACAATGACCATCAATGTAGAGGTGTTGGCCACCAGTGTAGAGATGATGACCATCAATATTGCAGAGAGGGGTGAGAAACTCGAATGGATGAAAGACAGATGAGTCTGTTTTCCCACGGAATGGCAAAAACACCCAGAGGCAGCGCTCCAGCTCTTCCGCCCTCATCCCGAATTGTTCCTCTGCGAGCCGCCTTGGCTTTGCTCCCGCTGCCGATGTCTCCAGCCCACGTTGGGAATGCAGTGTTTATAAAGCAATTTGGGATTTGGCTTGCTTGGCTGAACACTTCAAAAATCATTTTGAATTGAGAGCGGGCATCTGCAGAGGGATGGGGCTGGGCCTGTCCTGGTGCTGGGAAAGGCACCGGGATGTGGATGTGCCATGGGATGAGGTGCGCTCCTGAGGAGCCCCAGAAGGATCTTCGCATCTCTGTCCCTGCCACCCCTCAGCTCTGGATGGCGTTTGGTCACCTCGTGGCACCGAGGCACGTGTCATCAACCCGCTCTGCTGCCAGGTGGGACGGAGAAGTTTGGGAGGCGAAGACAAAGAATTCCTTATGAATTTTCACTTCAGCGCTGAATAAACCGTGATCCACCTGAAGATGCAAATCATCTGCCTTGTTTTTGGTGTCAAGCGTAGGCGTTTTGTGGCCTGTCATCCATAGCCGTGTCCCTCAAAGCCACACTCAGCGGGGACCTCTCCAAGTGGGAAGGCAGAAGACTCCGAGCGTGCCCCGGCCGCCGCTCTTTGTCCCGCACCGAATGGGGAGCGATCGGGAATGAGGAGGAGCGGAATTGTTGAGCTGTGCCATGAAAGGCTCCGCAGGTGGTGCCTGAATGGGCTCAGGTGCTGCACAAAAGGTATCAGCCGGGCTTTATCTCCGCGTTGGCAGCTCCTTATCCAGCAAGAAAAGTCGGATGTGCCGGTGCGGCGGGCGCTCGGCGAATTCATTCGGAGCCGTTATTCATCGAGGGAGGCGAGAAGCACCTGGGCTGCTTTTTGGTGGCTCTGCCAGGCTCTGAGGAGCAGAGGTGACAGCGACACGTCCGGTGCCACCACCGCGGGCCTGGCTGCTCTCCTGCGGCGGCTCCATCCGCTGGGAAGGATTTGGAAATCCTGTAAATGGAGTGGAAAGATGGGAATCTCATCACCAAAGGGCTGCAAGCTCCGCTCTCGGGGTTATCGCAGCAGTTCAGATAGGCAGAAATGTGAGGATTTTCCTCTAAAGAACCCTTTCCCAGGAAACAGCTGATCTTAACTCGCTTTAGGGCTGGAATCCAGCCCCATTCCAGTGCTAATCTGCTCATTGCATTTCCAACGTCAATTTGTGACCAATTCAGATCACAGGCAACTGGCTGTTAAATGGTTTTCTCTGGGAGAAAACGTGTTTTCCGGGGATTGGGGAGGGCTGGGGGAACTCCTGTGCGTGCAGGCAGGTCATGGAGGTGGCAGAAGGGTGTTGTGTGGCAGAGCTTAAAGCTTGGTGGGTTTATGCGGCAAATTAGTGCAGAAAATAAAGGTGGAGAAGGAGAATTTGTGTCCGTCATTATTCTGCACACTCTGATTCATTCCGGTTATGGAAACCCAGGATTTTATCACTGATTTCCAAGTTCTTGGATCCTAATCTCCAGCAAATTCCTATTTGACTGCAGCCGAAGCGTTGCAGGAGGTGGGAAGACGGTTTAGAGGGAACGTGTTCTTACCGCAGCCGCCTCGGGGCTAAATCCAGCTGGGATGCTCAGGGATGTGCTGGGACACCGGAGCAAGGAAAACCCATCCCTGAGGAGGCACTCGCTGCCCTAAATCCCCACTGCAGCTCGCTCGTGCCCAGCAGGACAACTTCTAACACCCCCAGTGAGGAAATGTTTTGAAGGGTGCTGTTGTCTTTCCAAAACCCGTGGGATACGGGATTGATCCCATTCCTGTTTCGCTGCTTGTCCTGAAAATCCTGCTCTCTGCCCACGGAGTGGTGCGGAGCTTCTGGCTTAGGAGCAGGAGGATCCTTTGTCGGGTTTGGGGTTTTCTGGGTTCATGGACCCATGGAACAGTTTGGGTGGGAAGGGACCTTAAATCTCATCCCATCCCACCGCCTGCCATGGGCAGGGACACCTTCCATGGGCTGGGAGCAGCCTGGGACAGTGGAAGGTGTCCCTGCCCATGGCAGGCGGTGGGATGGGATGAGATTTAAGGTCCCTTCCCACCCAAACTGTTCCATGGGTCCATGAAACCCAGAAGAACCCCAAACCCGACAAAGGATCCTCCTGCTCCTAAGCCAGAAGCTCCGCACCACTCCGTGGCAGAAGAGCAGGATTTTCAGACAAGCAGCGAAACAGAATGGGATCAATCCCGTATCCCACGGGTTTTGGAAAGACAACAGCACCCTTCAAAACATTTCCTCACTGGGGGTGTTAGAAGTTGTCCTGCTGGCACGAGCGAGCTGCAGTGGGATTTAGGGCAGCGAGTGGCCTCCTCAGGGATGGGTTTTCCTTGCTCCGGTGTCCCAGCACATCCCTGAGCATCCCAGCTGGATTTAGCCCCGAGGCGGCTGCGGTAAGAACACGTTCCCTCTAAACCGTCTTCCCACCTCCTGCAAACGCTTCGGCTGCAGTCAAATAGGAATTTGCTGGAGATTAGGATCCAAGAACTTGGAAATCAGTGATAAAATCCCTGGGTTTCCATAACCGGAATGAATCAGAGTGTGCAGAATAATGACGGACACAATTCTCCTTCCTCCACCTTTATTTTTCTGCACTAATTTGCCGCATAAACCCACCAAGCTTTAAGCTCTGCCACACAACACCCTTCTGCCACCTCCATGACCTGCCTGCACGCACAGGAGTTCCCCCAGCCCTCCCCAATCCCCGGAAAACACGTTTTCTCCCAGAGAAAACCATTTAACAGCCAGTTGCCTGTGATCTGAATTGGTCACAAATTGACGTTGGAAATGCAATGAGCAGATTAGCACTGGAATGGGGCTGGATTCCAGCCCTAAAGCGAGTTAAGATCAGCTGTTTTCCTGGGAAAGGGTTCTTTAGAGGAAATCCTCACATTTCTGCCTATCTGAACTGCTGCGATAACCCCGAGAGCGGAGCTTGCAGCCCTTGTGATGAGATTCCCATCTTTCCACTCCATTTACAGGATTTCCAAATCCTTCCCAGCGGATGGAGCCGCCGCAGGAGAGCAGCCAGGCCCGCGGTGGTGGCACCGGACGTGTCGCTGTCACCTCTGCTCCTCAGAGCCTGGCAGAGCCACCAAAGCAGCCAGGTGCTTCTCGCCTCCCCTCGATGAATAACGGCTCCGAATGAATTCGAGCGAGCCCCGCCGCACCGGCACATCCGACTTTTCTTGCTGGATAAGGAGCTGCCAACGCGGAGATAAAGCCCGCTGATACCTTTTGTGCAGCACCTGAGCCCATTCAGGCACCACCTGCGGAGCCTTTTCATGGCACAGCTCAACAATTCCGCTCCTCCTCATTCCTCGATCGCTCCCCATTCGGCGGGACAAAGAGCGGCGGCCGGGGCACGCTCGGAGTCTTCTGCCTTCCCACTTGGAGAGGTCCCCCGCTGAGTGTGGCTTTGAGGGACACGGCTATGGATGACAAGGCCACAAAACGCCTACGCTTGACACCAAAAACAAGGCAGATGATTTGCATCTTCAGGTGGATCACGGTTTATTCAGCGCTGAAGTGAAAATTCATAAGGAATTCTTGTCTTCGCCTCCCAAACTTCTCCGTCCCACCTGGCAGCAGAGCGGGTTGATGACACGTGCCTCGGTGCCACGAGGTGACCAAACGCCATCCAGAGCTGAGGGGTGGCAGGGACAGAGATGCGAAGATCCTTCTGGGGCTCCTCAGGAGCGCACCTCATCCCATGGCACATCCACATCCCGGTGCCTTTCCCAGCACCAGGACAGGCCCAGCCCCATCCCTCTGCAGATGCCGCTCTCAATTCAAAATGAGTTTTTGAAGTGTTCAGCCAAGCAAGCCAAATCCCAAATTGCTTTATAAACACTGCATTCCCAACGTGGGCTGGAGACATCGGCAGCGGGAGCAAAGCCAAGGCGGCTCGCAGAGGAACAATTCGGGATGAGGCGGAAGAGCTGGAGCGCTGCCTCTGGTGTGTTTTTGCCATTCCGTGGGAAAACAGACTCATCTGTCTTTCATCCATTCGAGTTTCTCACCCCTCTCTGCAATATTGATGGTCATCATCTCTACACTGGTGGCCAACACCTCTACATTGATGGTCATTGTCTCTACACTGGTGGCCAACACCTCTACATTGATGGCCATTGTCTCTACATTGATGGCCAACACCTCTACCTAGGTGGCCATTACCCCTACACTGGTGGCCAACACCTCTACATTGACAGCCACCACCTCTATACTGGTTGCCATCACCACTACACTTGTGGTCATCAAGTCTATGCTGATGGCCATCATCTCTGCATTGGCGGCCACCACCTCTACATTGATGGTCATTGCCTCTACACTGATTACCCTCACCTCTATACTGATGGCCACCACGTCTATATTGATGGCCATCACCTCTACACTGATGGTCATCACCTCTACATTGATGGTCATTGTCTCTGCACTGGTGGCCAACACCTCTACATTGGTGGCCACCACCTCTATACTGGTGGCCATCACCTCTACATTCATGGTTATCACCTCTACACTGGTGGCCATCACCTCTACATTGGTAGCCAACACCTCTACATTCATGGTCATCACCTCTACACTGGTGGCCAACACCTCTACATTGGTGGCCAACACCTCTAAATTGGTGGACATTACCTCTACATTGATAGTCACTGTCTCTACATTGATGGTCATTGTCTCTGCACTGGTGGCCATCACCTCTATACCGGTGGCCATAACTCTACATTCATGGCTACCACCTCTACATCGATGGTCATCACCTCTACACTAGTGGCCATCACCTCTACGTTGGTGGCCAACATTTCCGCAGTTGAAGCCCCATCCCGGCTCCAGCTCAGGCGCAGGGATCATCCCGAGCCAGCGGCCTGGTGGCTGTAGGGCACATTCCATCACTCCAGGAACTTTGCGCTTCCCTTCCTTCTTCCCATCCACATAAACGCCCGTTCAATTAAAGAAGTGATAAATGCCAGACCCCAGGAAGTTCATTCCTTGCCGGGATATGGATTTATAGGGAAGCAGCTCGGATACCATGGTGACAGCCAGCACTATAGACCCAGGGGAGACACGGGAGAGGAGAGCGAGGTGGGGAATTAATAAAAAATGCTTTAATATAAAAATACCTCTGCTCCCAGGTTACATCTGTGCTGGAGGAAAGACACGGCAAAGGATGCTTGGATGCTCCCACTTTCCCCAGCAGTTTACCCACTTTGAGGTTTTCATGGAAAAAGGATCCTTTGGGGAATGTCAAGAAAGAAACAGCAACAGGAACCACTGAGCCGGGACTTATTTGATTTCATTTGAGCAGGACCAGGAGGGAGAGAAGGAGCTCTGCACATTCTGGCACGTTCCTGACTTATTTGGGAAGTTTTCCAGCTGTTCCCATATATTGGCTTGTTTTTCTCTTTTCTCAGCATCTGGCAACAGCGCTTTTGGAACTCGCCAGCTCCTGAGGTGTTTCACAAAAAGGAAAAACAAACCAGGCTGGAAGAGCAGCAAAGGGAGAGCTTTGGGTTCATTTTCATCCTGAGGTTTTGTTTTCCTCTAAATGGATAAGGAATCTCGCCCCCTTGACTCCCTGCCAATGCCCAGAGCGAGCAGAGCAGATCAGTGGCAGCATCCAGCCTGAAATTCCTCAGCTCTCGACATCCAAACACCATGACCATGACCATGACCAGGGAGGAAAAATTTGGATACTAGGGGAAATTTCTTCGCTTGAAAGTGTCGTCAAGCCCTGGCACACCCCTGGAGTCCCCATCCCCGGAGGGATTTAACAGCCCTGTGGATGTGGCACTTGGGGACACGGATCAGTGGTGGCCTCGGCAGTGCTGGGGGAATGGTTGGAATTGACCATCTTAAGGATCTTTTCCAATCTAAACAATTCCATGGTTCTGTGAAGCAGCAGCCAAAAGCTTGGTGGCAACTCAGGGCCATGAAAGGAGTGACCTGAGCACCAGCATCCAGCAGATCCCAGCCCCTCCAGGCTGGAAATACTCACCCCATCCAACCCCATTCCAACTGAACCAAAGCAACCCCAACGGGAAGCCAGGGAATTCAATTCCTGCCATTTCCAGCAGAGCCCACGTCCCCAGCCCGGAGATGGAGAGACCCTCCTGCTCCTCATGGAGGAGCCTCTGCAGAGCCAAACCAGCGGGAGGAAACGGAGCAGCCCTGGAGAGCCAACGCTCCCCTCATCCCGCTATCTCCTGCCGATGGAAGCACGGCTTTTGATGGATATTACTTAGGCAGCAAAATTTTCCTGCCGGCAGCTGGCACGAGATAACTACAGCCAAACCACAAGGGCTGCAGGAGGAGGAGGAGGGGGATCAGCCTCCCCGAAAAGTAGCTCCAACTCCATCGTCGCCTCGGAAAAAAACAAGTTATTTGGAAAAAGCCAACTCCATGCATTTTGATTTGGAGGAAATAGAGGAGACGAGCTCTTCTCCAGCTGCGGGGAGAAGAGCTCGGAGCCAGGTGAATGCAAAGCAGCCCCCGGGGCTTAGCTAAAGCCAGGCTTGCGAACAAGTCATCCGAAAAAACTCGTGCTCCAGGTGCCACTTGCTGCCTTTGGGAAGGATGCGCTCGGAATCGGCTCCGAGAGGGAGGGTTGGGTGCACAGGGATGAGTGGAGGCGCCTCGACCTCCTTGTCCCTGATTTCTCTGCTCCTCCTGCTGTTTTGAACTTCAGGAAGGAAAAGAAATTTTAAAAAAAAATCCTTTCAGAGACAGGAAAGAAACTTTGGATCGAGCCGGCTGCTTCCCTGGAACCCGGCTCCACTTTGGAATAGTAATAATAATTATTATTAATAATAAATTAATGCTGCTGTCACGGGAAGGATCTGTTTCTTTGTCTAGGCAGGGTGCCAGCACACGGATCCCACACAGGCAGTCCTGCTCTGTCCCAAAGAGGATCCCAGGCATTGGAGGGTGCTCGAAAAAATCAGGAACAATGCTGGGATGTACTCAACAGGACGGGAAGAGCTGGCACAAAGCGGAAGGATTTTTTGGGACCATCTCTCAGAGGGGCACTTAATCAAAGGCATTTCCTTAAATCCCTTCCTCTCCAGCAAAGCGAATCCCGCTGTGTTAAGCACTTTCCCGGAGAATTCGGGGCCAAAACAGCGATATTTCCATGGCATTTGGAAACACTCTTAAAACACAAAGGAAAACTTCCCCCCTGGAGCATCCTCCACGTTAAGGAGCAGCCGCCGGCGGGGATTTGATGCTCCAGTGGGTAAGAAAAGCTCAGCCAGCCCCGATGCTTCAACATCAAACACAGAGGATCAAGCTGCTGCTTTTCCCCATTCCCAGCCATCCTCTTGGCTCGGGATATTCCGGACCCCTCCCCAAGCTGCTGCCTGCCGGTGGAAGATATATCCGGGTTTATGTATGTATTAATCCACGTATTGACTTTGCCGCTGTCAGTCGTTATCAAGATTTATCCAGCCCGATGGCCTGTATTGATCGGGGGGGGAGCGTATTCCCATGGCCAATCCATTCTGATCCCACGCCTGGCATGAAGTCGATCCCCATTTATTATATGATCTACGAGCTCCATTATTTAACTGCCAGGGAAGGGAGTGCGGCGGAAAAGTAGGAAAAGGGAGAACAAACAGAGGCAGAGGAGAAGGTCTGGCTCCCAAAGCGGGGTGTTTGAACGTGGGCAGGGTCAGGGGAGGCAGGAGTCCATTGGCTTCCTTCCCAAGTACACCCAGGAGTGGGAGAGGAGGGCAGGACCTGAAAGGCGCCTCAGAAACGCTCCAGGATCAGAGACTCATGGAATGGTTTGGATGGGATGGGACCTCAAAGCTCATCTCGTTCCACCTTCCACTATCCCAGGCTGCTCCAAGCCACGTCCAACCTGGCCTGGAAACACTCCAGGGATCCGAGGGCAGCCTGTACCAAGGCCTCAACAGGGAAGAATCTCTTCCCAAGAGCCCATCTAACCCTGCCCTGTGCCCATGGGAAGCCATTCCCCGTGTCCCATCAGTGCATGGCTCCAGCCTGGGATAGAGGAAAACAAGGTGGCAACTCCGTGCCTCAGTTTCCCTCCCTCTGAGCAGGATTTAGAGCTTCTCCTTCAATTCCCAGCGCAGGAAGGAACGCTGGGAGGATACATCTTAAGTCCGTTGAGAAGAAAAATCCAATTTCAAATCCATAATCCTGGAATGGTTTGGGTTGGAAGAGACCGTCAAAGATCCTCTCATTCCAACTCTTGCCATGGGCAGTGATGCCACTCAGGATATTCAGGGCTCCATTCCACCTCACCTTGTTGTTCCTTCGATTTGTGGTTCATTAAGGCTCTAAGGACAATTCGGATCCCCTGGAGGGATCAGGGAGCTGGCTGCAGGCACCACGGAGCATCCACAGGGAAAATCCGGACCCCCCATCTGATCCATCTGAAGTGCCATGGTTTCCACCCTTCCCCTTTCCTCCCACCCTTCAAATCAGGTTAAATATCCCCAGCTCCCCGAGCACTGAGATTTACAAGCCCCAAATCCTTCCCAGCTGGGCTGTGCCTGTAAATGTCAGGAGATCTGGCACTGGGAGAGGCTCGGAAGAGCCGAGAGTTTAAAGCCGAGCTTTGTCCAGAGCTCTTCCATGCCCACCGGGAACAGTGTCCAGGGATGGGGGAACATCCCTTGTGAAGGGCTTGTTCCTCCCAGCAGCAGAGCCGAACATTAAATATTGGCAAAACCCAGCACGGAAATCTATTATAAATCAAAATAAACCCCAATATTTAGTCCATGCCTGAAGTATCCGTGATAAAACAGCTGAAGTGCCTTGGACACTCCTTCCCATCCCTCGCTCTCACACCTTCTCTATTAGTTAGTGCCAGGGAATGTGAAATTAAAACCTGTTTTCCACAGAGAAAAAGAGCAAACTCTTATTTCATCTTCGATACTCACGTAAGGACGGGGACTGGGTTTATCTCCATCCCCCCACCACCACAGCTCCAGAGAAGGGTTTAGGAGATGTGCCCTCTCCAGCAGAAACGTTCCAAGTTCCTCTGCTCCAAAGACACCTTCGACAAATTAATTCTCTTTAAGCAATTCTGCCAAGGTCAGGCTTAATTCTAATGTTCCTCAATGTTCTCCTTGGTCGTCCCAGCCAGGGACATAAATCATGGCCACACAGCCCTGGTGGCAGCACTGGTGGCACCCTGGAAAGCTGAAGTCACCCTGGCGTGACAAGAGAGGGGTCCAAACCCAGCCCGGAGCAACCCAAGGAGCAAATCCCAGACTCTCGGCACAGGCTCTGAGAGCCACGTTGGAGCTTTTAACTAAAAAACCCGAGGAATCGTGGAAAAGCTGCACCAAATCCCCCTCACAAGCCAGCGGGAGCTCAAAGCCCAGGCGAACTCCAGCTCAGACCTTCTCCCAGACTGGATAACCTCGCTCCCTTCTCCCAAACGACATTCCCAGCCAACAGGGGCCCCCCGTTGCTGCACCCAGCGCGTTGATCCCCTGCTTGCGTTACCGACTCAATGAGCACCTGGAGCCTCGGGAAGCATCAATAAGCACCCAAATCCCCCTTTTTTCCCCCAGGAGGAACACCCAGAATCCTAAAATGTGGGAGTTTCTGCTTCCACGGGTGGCTGGGGGCAATTTTAGCAGGACTGGGAAAGGGACTTTACCCTCGGAAGGCCCCCCTGGGCAGCTGAGGCTTTACCTCTGTTTCCTGCTCCGGGGACCAGGACCAGGAGCCCTGAGGAGCTGAGTTTACCCAGGCCTGGCTTTGTCCCATTCCCCACCAGCAAACCAACTCATTATTCCAACAAACAGGGAGCTTTTCCAGCCCTTTCATTCCGCCATCCATTTAAGCAGCGGCTCAAAGCACCAAGGCTCACACCCGCTCCTGCTCCAGAACTAATTAAGATGGATGTTAATTGTCCCCAGTGCTCATTACCCAAGAGAAAACCCATTAGCGGCTTCTGATGGAAGCGTTCCTTGGAGTCGCCTCCTCCCACTGCTGAAAAATGCTGGATTTCTGCTTTTCCGTGGCATTGAGAGACAACTCAGGGATCATGGAATGGTTTGGGGGTTGGGTTGGGGAGGGACCCTAAAGCTCATCCCATTCCACCCCCTGCCATGGGCAGAGGACACCTTCCACATGTCCCAGGCTTGCTCCAAAGCCCTGTCCAGCCTGGCCTCGGACACTTCCAGGATGGAGTGGCTGCAGCTGCTCTGGGAATTCCATCCCAGCCCCTCCCCACCCTCCCAGGGAACAATTCCTTCCCAATATCCCATCCATCCCTGCCCTCTGGGCACTGGGAAGCCATTCCCTGTGTCTGTCCCCTCCAGCCTTGTCCCAGTCCCCTCTCCCACATCTCCTGGAGCCCCTTTAGGCCCTGCAAGGGGCTCTGAAGCTCTCGCCTGGAGCCTTTTCCAGTCTCAATCCCACTGGTTTTATCACTGATGAAGACGTTAAACAGTGCTGGTCCCATTTATCCATAAAAATGGTTGATGTCGGGAAATCTCGATTCTTAACCCAAACCATCCCACCCTAGGCCAGCTGCTGCTCAGTTCCCCTTCCCGTTTTCCCCTGTGTGGCGCGTGCTGTTTTGGATGGGGAAATTTCGTTCTGCTAATGAGACATCCCTGAATATCGCAGGCAATCAGGAAGGAAAACGTCGGGATGGGGAAAAGTAAAATAAACCCGGCTATAAATAACCCCCCTTCCGGCAGCGCCGGTGGCACGAACGTGGTGAAGCCCCTTCCCAGGGAACACGCAGCTGCTCCCAGACGTGCAGGGAAACGGAGATTTCTGCAGCAACTACAAGGAATTGCTTGGGATTTTGTGGAAAAAATGGCCTCGAGTGGCCCACTTGTGGCCCCCAGAAGAAAGTGGCCTTTTCCACACACAGAAAGCCTGCCCCAGGAATGGGCACAGGGAGGGAGAGGAATCCTGATATCCAGGTTTGTATCCATATCCCCGCCTCAGGCAGCGGATGATTTTCCCCCGCTCCAGCAAAGCCTGGTTAAAGTTATTCCCATAATCCCCAGGGAGAGCTCGAGCCCCCTTTGGGGGATTTCTGCTTTTCTGTCGCATTAGGGGACAACTCAGGAATCATGGAATGGTTTGGGTGGGAACGGACCTTAAAGCCATCCTGTCCCACCCCTGCCATGGGCAGGGACACCTTCCACTGTCCCAGGCTGCTCCAAGCCCCGTCCAGCCTGGCCTTGGGCACTGCCAGGGATCCAGGGGCAGCCACAGCTGCTCTCAGAATTCCATCCCAGCCCCTCCCACCCTCCCAGGGAGGAATTCCTTCCCAATATCCCGTCCATCCCTACTCTCCTTTGGTTTAAAGCTGATATCGGTTCAACTTTCGAAGGATGCAGATAAAAGCGGGTTGTAGGGACAAACAAATGATGCCTGGAAATGTTGTGAGCTTGGGTTATATTTTTGGGCGATTGAATAAATTTACATTTTGACCTTAAAAAACAGGACCAAGTGCAGCTGGAAGGGGAACAGGACGAGCAGAGCTCCACGTTCCTCATTTTAATTCACAGGATGCAGCAGCACGGGCTGGTTTTGTCCAGCTGTCAAAAATGGCACCTTTCTGCTTGTATAGAAAGGCCCATTAGAATAGAAAATGGAAGAGAAAACATTCCATGGCTCAAAGGAAAAATAAAAAATAAAAATATCAAGGAATACATTTCCCAGGTTTTGCTATTGAAGAGCACTGAAAAGCTGAGCAAACAGGGACTGCAAAGGGACGGCGGAGCGGGATGGAGACGCCGCCTTTTCCTTTGGGAACACGGCGTGACACACGGACGGGGGCTCTGACTCATCCATCAATACATGTGTTTGCACACTTTTCCAAAAGCTTTTGGCCCGGAGCTACCCGATAGATGGAAATGCTGTGGAATTTTCCCCAGATGGCTCGTTTTTGGTCCTGAATAAAAGGCATCGTTCTTCTAGTCGCCAGCTGGGGAGAGCCGGCCCCGCTTTGGGGTCACTCTGACTCCAGAGGATGAAACTCCCAAGGCAAACACAGTCCATGAACCCACTGGAGCGGGAGCAAGGGATGAGGTGCCACAAATTCGGGGTGAAATCCTTTGTTTTGGACAAAGAGGAGCGGAGCACCTGCAGAGCCGCCCCATCTGGGATCGGGGACTGGGAGGTGCCACTTATTCGGGGTGAAATCCTTTTGTTTTGGACAAAGAGGGAGCGGAGCACCTGCAGAGCCGCCCCATCTGGGATCGGGGACTGGGAGGTGCCACTTTCAGGGGAAAATTAGGGACATTAGGAAAAGATGATGCAATATTTCATCACTGATGGCTGTCAGAAGCGGTGCCATTCCATTGCTTTTGAAAAGCTGCCAGGAGGAAAATTCAGCCTCACCTTGGGGAAACTTCTCCAGGAGAAAACAACCCGGGGTGGGATGAAAAGGGGCATCGTATCCAGCCCCGTGGCTGAACGCATGGTCTGGAGGTGAAGGGAACCACGGAATTCCCGGGAGTAAATGTATTTCCTGTGAGAACAGCTGCTCTGGGAGCAGTCGCAGCCTCTTTGCCTCCAGGCCAGCCAGGATTTTTTGCCCACCCATGCAGGGATTACACCGGGAGACTCGGTGCTGCATTCCCACTGGGAATGTGGGTGAGGGCAGGTATTTGGGAATGCCTTGAGACCCAGAAAGCCGTGGAGGTGTTGGATGGTTTGGGAGCCCCCAAATCCCAGTTTGCTCCTCAGAAAGCTGGAAGGACCCTGCCAGTCTTCCAGTTCCTAAAGGGGCTCCAGGAGAGCTGGAGAAGGACTTGGGACAAGGGATGGAGGGACAGGACACAGGGAATGGTTTCCCACTGCCAGAGGGCAGGGATGGATGGGACACTGGGAAGGAATTGTTCCCTGGGAGGGTGGGCAGGCCCTGGCACAGGGTGCCCAGAGCAGCTGTGGCTGCCCCTGGATCCCTGGCAGTGTCCAAGGCCAGGCTGGACGGGGCTTGGAGCAGCCTGGGACAGTGGAAGGTGTCCCTGCCCATGGCAGGGGTGGCACTGGAAGGGCTTTAAGGTCCCTCCCAACCCAACCCAAACCATTCCATGATTCCATGACGCTTCCTGTCCTGGATAAAACAAACCATTCCTGTCCGGAGCTCCACTTCTAGATAAGAATGACCTGCCTGGACACGCTTTTGGATTTGCCCTGTTCTCCACACCACAAACCACAGCACATGGAGAACATCCCTTCCTTAGGGCAGGAAACTCAACCCAACGGCACCATTGGACTGGAGGAGAAACAACGGAAAAACCAAATTTTTAGAAGGAAAAACCAGATTTTTGGACGGAAAAAACAACTCCAACCTGGTGATGATGGCGAGGTGGGGAGGGCTCATGCAGGCCCCCATGAAGAGCACCACGTTCTCGTGCCGGGTCTGCCGGTAGGCCATGACCTCCCTCTTGAAGGCCTTGAGCTGGTCCTCGTTGTCGCGCTCGATGTCGATGAGACGAATGGCCACCTCCCCGTGCCAGCGCCCGTGGAACACCTGCCCGAAGCGGCCCTTCCC
>JACSVZ010000003.1:1054775-1078046 GCA_014706295.1 Lycocorax pyrrhopterus obiensis | reverse complement strand
GGAAGGGCTTCAAGGAGGAGCAGAGCTCCTCTTGGCAGGAGCCTCATGGAATCCCCGAGGGACAAATGCCAGTGCCTGCCCAGCCTTCCCAGCATCCCTGACCCCAAAGGCCTTTTCCACATCCCTCAGTTCCAGGTCAGTGCCCAGAACACAGCACAGCCCTGTCCAGGTCCTGGGGGTGATTCCGACGGGAGGCAGCTGTGATTTCTCCCCGCAGACCCACCACTCCAATGTCTCTCTGTGCAGCCCATGGCTGTCCTGAGCATCTTCCCTGGAGCCTCCCTGCCCTGGAAGTTTCTCTCCACGCAGTCCTCAGCACAGCGCAGCAAAGAGTTCAGGTGGTTTCCCAGAGGACATTACTCTGGGAGTGAAGTGGCCTCAGGGCACTGTTTGTGCCCCTGGAATTGTGCCAGCCCCGAGTGCTGCTGATGGTGTTTGTGCTCGCTCGGGTCCATCTCCCCACACACACTCGATGCACTGCTGAAGGCTCCTCAGTGCAGAGCAAACACGGACTGCTGGCCTGGTCACTCGCTGTCCCTCCATGCAGGGACAAACAACCTCCTGCAGGTGAGGGCAGAGGCCAGTGCTGGCAATGGTGGTGGCAGGGGCTGGTGTGGGACAGTTGCCCTGGGCACCTTCCCAGGCTGTCCCCGGAACAAAGCCCCAGCCCAGGCCCTGCTCTGCTGCTCCCTCGGGTCCATCCCAGGAGCTCTGGCTGTGCCAGGACACTGCTGCGTGCCCCCCCTGCACACTGCCCCTCTGCCCCTGGGCACTGGGGTTTGCTTTGCCAGGGCATTCCTGGGGCACATTCCTGACAGCAGCTCTGGAGGAGAGCGAAGCCTTCCTGCCCTGCCCTCGGGAGATGCCCTTTGCTGGTGGAGCTGCTGTGGGGGAGCCCGGCTGTGTCCCAGCAGTGCCCATGGCCTGTCCCTGCCTGTGGGCACAGCACGGACACGCAGCAGGACAGTGACCGAGCTGCCCGAGCACTCCGGCCTTGCACCCACAGAAGGGCTGGGAAAGGGAGCGTGGAGCTGGGAAGAGCAGATGTGGGAAGAGGCAGGGCCATTGTCCCTGGCCGTGCTGCTGTGCTGGGTCTCTTCCCTCCAGCTCTGCTCACAGGCACTGCCCCTGCAGAGCCAGAGAAGGGCTGAGGAAGAAACCCTGGACACACAGGTCAGGGCAGCCACTTGTTTTTATTCAAATGCACAGGGAACAAGCCTCCTGAAAGTCTTTGTGTTTCAAAACAAAGGTAGATGTTCATGTAGAAATGCTAAGAGGAGTACTACAGTATTTTATAAAAAACAGTATAACATGAGAAAAAGAATTAAGAAAAGGTCCCAATGAAAAAAAAAAGGACAAAGAAGAAAAAAAAAGGCTGTGATTGTAAAGAGTTACATTCTGAAGATTGTGGAGCAGAAAAGAGAATTTATTGCTTCTGAAAAGCATCAGTCATCATTTTCCTCAGGGCACCCTTGAGCTCCTGGTTCCTCAGGCTGTAGATGAGGGGTTCAGGGCTGGGGCACCACTGAGTACAGAAATGACAGGGCCAGATCCAGGGATGGAGAGGAGATGGAGGGGGGCTTCAGGTAAGAACAAAAGCCAGTGCTGACAAACAGGGAGACCACAGCCAGGTGAGGGAGGCACGTGGAAAAGGCTTTGTGCCGGCCCTGCTCAGAGGGGATCCTCAGCACGGCCCTGAAGATCTGCACATAGGAGAAAACAATGAACACAAAACAACCAAATCCTAAACAGAAGGAAAACACAATGAGCCAAAATACTCTGAGGTAGGATTTGGAGCAGGAGAGCTTGAGGATGTGTGGGATTTCACAGAAGAACTGGCCCAGGACATTGCCCTGGCACAGGGGCAGGGAAAATGTATTGGCCGTGTGCATGAGAGCGTAGAGAAAGGCACTGGCCCAGGCAGCTGCTGCCATGTGGGCACAAGCTCTGCTGCCCAGGAGGGTCCCGTAGTGCAGGGGTTTGCAGATGGACACGTAGCGGTCGTAGCACATGACGGTGAGGAGGAAATACTCTGCTGAGATGAAGAACAGAAAGAAAAAGAGCTGAGCAGCACATCCTGCGTAGGAGATGTGCCTGGTGCCCCAGAGGGAATTGTGCATGGCTTTGGGCACAGTGGTGCAGATGGAGCCCAGGTCGGTGAGGGCCAGGTTGAGCAGGAAGAAGAACATGGGGGTGTGCAGGTGCTGGCCGCAGGCTACGGTGCTGATGATGAGGCCGTTGCCCAGGAGGGCAGCCAGGGAGATGCCCAGGAAGAGGCAGAAGTGCAGGAGCTGCAGCTGCCGCGTGTCTGCCAATGCCAGCAGGAGGAAGTGGCTGATGGAGCTGCTGTTGGACATTTCTTCACTCTGGGCATTGCAGGACTGTTGAAAGAAGGCATTGACAAGCTGGGACAGATTCCCCTGAGTCAATCCCAGTCTATTTTCTTAGCAATTCCATCAAAACTGCTTCTCATCCTGGGGATGATCTTTGCTACATTTTTTTTTCCTTTTGTGCTCAGGTTTGTGCTGCTGCCTCATCTTCAGCATTGCTCTCAGCCTGAACACTGGGGGCTCAGAGGGAAAACAGGGCTCCCAGTGCCCCAGTGCAGATGGACCTGCTGGTCCCCACACAGGTGCCCTTTGCTCATTGCACCTCCCTCTATTTCAGGGTGATTGTACTTAAAATGTGCTTGAAAAATAAAGTGACTTTTTGAAGGCTCCAGTTTCAAAACCATTTCTCTAAACCCTTCTCCCTTTCCCTGTGCAGCTACGGTTGCTCTGGCTCTCTGCTGCCTGGAGTTGTGCCTCCTGGGAGCTGTTTCTCTGTACCCAAGGCTTGTCCCTGCCAGTGCTGCCAGAGCCCAGCCCAGCCCTGGGGGCTCAGCTCTGCCCTGCAGAGCCCTCCCAGCACAGGGCACTGCCCAGGGGCATCTCCCTGGCAGCAGGGCCTGAAGGGCAGCTCAGACAAAAGGAGATGCTGCAAGCCAAGGTGCTGCTGGTGCTGTCTGCAGGCAGAGGAGTGTGAGGAGGCACTTTCTGAGGGAGAGCTGAGGCAGAGCTGCTGATCCCCAGTGTGGCAGTGCAGGAGTCTCAGTGACACAGACAAACCTGAGAGCCCCTTTCCCTTCCCTTGATGAGAAAGCTGAGAGCAGCCCTGGCCATGCAGCACCATCTCCACAGCAGGAGGAATCTGCCCTGATGGGGGTCGCTCCTTCCACCTCCAACTTCTCCCCACGGCCCATGGGGAGCTGCCAGGCAGGCTGAGAGCTGCCCCTGGCAGGTGGCACATCCCCTGGCCTGGCAAAGAGCCCTCAGGGCTGCAGGAGCTGCTCTGCAGGACAGCCCTGGGCACCCCTGGCTGCTCCCCCACCTTCACAGCCTGCAGCCGGCCCTGGCAGCAGGAGCCGTCCTGCCCTGTCCCTCTGACGGTGCCCAGGGCAGCCCCGCTCTGCAGCACATCCTCCCCCAAGCCAGGCAACGGCAGCAGAGCCATCCTTACAGCCATGGCAGTCGTGTCATGGGGCAGCTCTAGAAGCTCCCTGCAGCCAGAGACTCACTGTGTGCAACGCTGGGAAGGTTTCTCCATGAATGAGCTCAGAGTTGTCCTTCCAGCTGCTTTAGCCAGCTCTCTGCTCACTCCTCCCAGGGACCTGCAGGCAGTGCCCTCAGCCCTGCTGGGCTGGCAGAGGAGCTGCTCCTCAGCAGAGCTGCCTCTTTGAAGCTCTTGTTGGTTGCCAAGAGCTTGAGAGGTCCCTGTGTGCCAGGAGCCCGGCCCAGCTCAGCAGCACAGCAGCAGCACAAGGACTTTAATGACCCTCTCGGGGCTTTGGTGTTGTTCACATCAGACTCAGTCCCTCAGAGGGTCTTCAAAAAACTTCTCAAGGACTCAAAGTCAGATTCAAAGTCCAAAGTTTCTTTAACTTTTAATGGGTCCCAGTGAGGGACATGACTCACGGGAAAGTGTCCCCAGGCTCCAGTCAGAGCAGAACTCTGGAGGCAGTGATGGCAGGTGGGGACAGCAAGGGAAAGGTGTCTGTGGTGCTGAGCAAAGCTGGATGTGTTCCATGAATGCAAAGGGCCAAGGCCTGAGCCCCAGCCCCTGGCAAGGCAGATCCTGTCCCTCCCTCCTGGCTCAGGGCTCTTCCCGGGGCACTGGGATGTGGGGATGTGCAGTGCCAAGGGCAGCACCATGGGGCGGCCCCTGCCAGGCTGCTGAGCAGGGACAAGGAGGCCCTGAGGCCCCAGGGCTGCAAGGGTCACTTGTCCCCTCCTGGCCTCAGGGCAGGGACAGCAGCCGTGGCCAAAGGGCTGCAGAGGTTGGCTCTGTCAGGGCCTTGCAGCTGCTGCCCATCCCTCTGCCCTCTGCAGCTGTTGGGGGTTTGAGGAGTTCTCCTGTTCTTCTTTTTCTCTTAAGGAATTTTTCCCATATATGTTTCCAAGGGGACAAATTACTGGGTGCTTAAGAAGAACAAAAGGGCCGGCCACAGAGGGCGGGGGTACAACTAGCTACTCGTTTTTCACCTGGGGGGTGGGGGAGCAGGGTTTGCTGGTGCCCTCAGTGTGAAGAAGGTGTGGGTCTGAGCTGGAGGTTTTCTTTTCGGCGGTTTTTCCTTCTACCTGAGAAACCCGGATTCCCAAGCCCACCTTTCCCTGCCCTGCTGGGAGCCGGGCCGCAGCTGCTTTGCTCCTGCTGCCGCTTGGACCCTTCGCTACCCTATAACCCTGCACACCCTTTGCTGGCTGGGACCTCCTGGAGCTCCCACTGCAGCTCCGGAGTTGGATACATCCCGTCTGCCCCCCGGGATCTGTGCTCGTCCCTGCTGCTCCAGCCTGCTGCTCCCGAGGGTCCGGCCGGACACCGGGATCAGCCACCCAGAGGTTTGTGAAGCTTCTCGTCCATCCTTTCCCGGGACCCTGAGCCGCTCCTGCCAGCTGTGACTGGAACTGCACCGAAGGCGGGGAGGGGTGCCCGACAGCCGAGAGGGGCTGGCACTGGGTTTGTGGTTGTGTTTGCTGTTACTGCCAGAGTTATTGTTGTTTGTTTGCCTTGTCATACATATATATATATATTAGGAAAGAACTGTTATTCCTACCCCTCATATCTTTGCCTGAAAGCCCCTTAATTTCAAAATTATAATAATTCGGAGGGAAGGGGGTTGCATTTTCCATTTCAGGGGAGGCTTCTGCCTTCCTTGACAGACACCTGTCTTTCAAACCAGGACAGATCTTGGCACCCAACGGTGGGGCCTGAGGGCATCAAGAGAAAAGGGGTGAAAAAGGAATAACAGTTCCTGGGTAACTTAATTCTGTGCTGAATATAGAAACCTTGTTAGGCAGCACTATGTGGTCTAGCTTACCCTGGTTCGGGTGGCATGTGGCCGTGGCTATATTCCTCCCCTTCACAGCTCCTTATCTAAACATGGGTCCTCTGACTAAGGCTACTGTTGCTGTTATCCAGTTTGCACTATGGGTTGATAAGGTGAGGAATTCATGGTTTTTTAACTTCCTCCGGAATGTGGGCACATGAATAAATGGCTATCACACGCTAAGTGCATGTTTTTGGAGTTATGTTAAAAATGGTACCTTCTGTGAGGAAATGACACCAGGGGAAGTTTTCTCCCAACCCTTCAACCAGTTCTTTGGGTCCACTCCACCAGTTTTCGAAGGGTTCAGATTTCCTTTAGATACTAACCAAGTGATACTGGTAGGCCTACTCTATTTAGCATTCAAAGATAAGTTGAGATTGATTTGGATGACTACCCAGACACCCACCCCAGAGACTAGAGATCCTGCCCCAGAACCTGACAGGGCCCCAGAGAGTAGAGATCCTGCCCCACAGCCTGACCCTGCCCAACAGCCCAGCTCAGAAATGAACCACCCAGATTGGATGGGGGTAATGGAGGAGAAGATACGCCAGGTGCTGAGGGAATACACCTCCCCAGCTAGTGGAAAACCCTCTCCCTGCCCCAGCGAGGGAGAGTCTGATGGTGCAGCAGTGGAACCCACGGATGTTACAATTGTCCAGGCTCCAGCTGAACCACAAGGGCAATCACAGCCAGCAGCAGTCGCCCCTGTGCAGAGGAGGAAATATAAAACTAAGTCAGTACGCCCAGTTAATGATGACAGGGAACCAGGGCCCTCGCAACCAGCAGGGGAGCCAGAACCTGAAATCATCACCGAGTCCCTGTCGTATGAGAGTCTCCGTAATATGCGGAAAGACATCGTGCGGCGGGGGCGTGAGGCTTATACAACCTGGTTACTTCGGGTTTGGGACCTTATGGGTACAGGCGTGCAACTGGATAATGGCGAGGCAAGGTATTTGGGACCCTTGACCCAGGACCCAGGTGTGGATCAGGTATTCGTGAGGGAGCCAGGGCCCCTTTCTCTCTGGGAGCGGCTTTTAATGAGTGTGAGAGAGAGGTTTGTCCACAAAGAGAGAATGCAGGAGTACCATCATAGAATGCAATGGAAGACACTTGAGGAAGGGATCCAACAGCTAAGAGAAGTGGCAGTATTAGAGGTACTCTTTGGGAGGGATGGACAGCATGATAATGACCCCGACAAGGTCAAGTGCACAGGGCAGATGTTGTGGAACCTGGCAAAGCTAGGGCCACAGCAATACACCCCCTTCATTGCAATGATTAATGCCGAGGACAACCGAGAAACAGTGGGCTCCGTTGCCAACAAGCTCAGAAATTATGAGAGTATGGTTAATGGCCCACTAAAGGCTCATGTCTCTGCTGTGGTTAAGGACCTCAAAGAGGAATTTAAAGAGGAGATTAGGGGGGTGAGGGAGGAGTTGAAGAAGATCAGTGTGGCACCAGTGCGAGTCACAGGCCCCCAAATCAGAGCCCGACATTCCCCAGCTAGAGTGAGAGGGTACACCTCACGAGATGAGCTGTGGTTTTTTCTGTGTGACCATGGGGAAGACATGAGAAGGTGGGATAGGAAACCCACTTCTGTCCTGGCAGCACGGGTGCGTGAACTCAAGGAGAGAGACGCTAACCGAGGGGGTTCTGCTAGAGTGAGAGTAGCCTCAGCCTCCCGTGACCGAGCTGACAGGTATTCCAGAAGGGAGGATGATATGTCGGATCCCCTTGAAGGAACTTCTAGCATGTATGCCCAGGGAAGAAATGATAACCAGGGCTAGAGGGGCCCTGCCTCTAGCCAGGAAGAGGCACGGGAGAACCGGGTCTTTTGGACGGTGTGGATCCGATGGCCTGGCACATCAGAGCCACAGAAATATGACGCGTTGGTTGATACTGGTGCACAGTGTACTTTAATGCCATCGGGACATGTGGGGGCAGAACCCGTTTCTATTGCTGGCGTGACAGGGGGATCACAGCAGTTGACCCTGTTGGAAGCTGAGGTGAGCCTGACTGGGAAGGAGTGGCAAAAGCATCCGATTGTGACTGGCCCAGAGGCCCCATGTATTCTGGGCATAGACTTCCTCCGGAACAGCTATTACAAAGACCCAAAAGGACTCAGGTGGGCATTCGGAATAGCTGCTGTGGAGGCAGAGGGCATTAGGCAATTGAACACCCTGCCTGGACTCTCCGAGAATCCTTCTGCAGTTGGGCTCCTGAAAGTGGAAGAGCAACGAGTGCCAATTGCCACCTCGACAGTGCACTGCCGGCAGTATCGGACAAATCGGGATGCCGTGATCCCCATCCACAAGATGATCTGCGAGCTAGAGAGCCAAGGGGTGGTCAGCAAGACCCACTCACCCTTCAACAGCCCCATCTGGCCTGTGCGCAAGTCTGACGGGGAATGGAGATTGACTGTGGACTATCGTGCCTTGAATGAAGTGACTCCACCGCTGAGCGCTGCCGTGCCGGACATGTTGGAGCTCCAGTACGAGCTGGAGTCCAAGGCAGCGAAGTGGTACGCCACCATTGACATTGCTAATGCATTCTTCTCCATTCCTTTGGCACCAGAGTGCAGGCCTCAGTTTGCCTTCACTTGGAGGGGCGTGCAGTACACCTGGAACCGACTGCCCCAGGGGTGGATAGCACAGTCCCACCATCTGCCATGGACTGATCCAGGCCACACTGGAAAAGGGTGAGGCCCCAGAACATCTGCAGTACATTGATGACATCATTGTGTGGGAGAACACGGCAACGGAAGTATTTGAGAAAGGAGAGAAAATCATCCAAATTCTCCTGGACGCTGGCTTCGCCATCAAGAAGAGCAAAGTCAAGGGACCTGCCCGAGAGATCCAGTTCCTGGGAGTAAAGTGGCAAGATGGACGACGCCAGATTCCCACTGAGGTCATCAACAAGATCACTGCTATGTCCCCACCAACCAATAAAAAGGAAACTCAAGCTTTCCTAGGAGCCATAGGTTTTTGGAGGATGCACATTCCCGAGTACAGCCAGATTGTGAGTCCGCTCTACCTGGTTACCCGCAAGAAGAACAATTTCCATTGGGGCCCTGAACAGCAACAAGCCTTCACACAGATCAAGCAAGAAATCGCTCATGCAGTAGCCCTGGGCCCAGTCAGGACAGGACCCGAGGTGAAGAATGTGCTCTACTCTGCAGCCGGGAACAAGGGTCTGTCCTGGAGCCTTTGGCAGAAGGTGCCTGGTGAGACTCGGGGCCGACCACTGGGATTCTGGAGCCGAAGCTACAGAGGGTCCGAAGCCAACTATACTCCCACAGAGAAGGAAATCCTGGCCATCTATGAAGGAGTCCAGTCTGCCTCAGAAGTAATCGGCACAGAAGCACAACTCCTCCTGGCACCCCGACTACCGGTGCTGGGGTGGATGTTCAAGGGAAAGGTCCCTTCCACGCATCACGCCACTGACGCTACTTGGAGCAAATGGATTGCCCTCATCACGCAGCGCGCCCGAACTGGGAACCCAAATCGCCCTGGATCTTAGAAATAATTACAAATTGGCCGGAAGGTGAGACCTTTGGGTTATCTCCTGAAGAAGAAGAGGAGCAAGTGACACGTGCCGAAGAAGCCCCACCATATAATGAGCTACCGGAGAATGAAAGACAATACGCCCTCTTCACTGATGGTTCCTGCCGAATTGTAGGTGCTAGCCGGAAATGGAAAGCTGCTGTATGGAGCCCCACACGACAAGTTGCACAAGCTACCGAAGGAGAAGGTGGATCGAGCCAACTTGCTGAACTCAAAGCTGTCCAATTAGCTCTGGACATAGCTGAAAGAGAGAAGTGGCCAAAGCTCTACCTCTACACTGATTCGTGGATGGTAGCCAATGTTCTGTGGGGTTGGCTGGAAAGGTGGAAGAAGGCCAATTGGCAGCGTAGAGGAAAACCAATCTGGGCTGCTGATGAGTGGAAAGACATTGCCGCTCGGGTAGAGAAGCTATCCGTGAGAGTCCGCCACGTAGATGCTCACGTCCCCAAGAGCCGGGCTAATGAAGAACATCATAACAACAAACAGGTAGATCAGGCCGCGAAAATAGAGGTGTCACAGATAGACTTGGACTGGCAACATAAAGGAGAGTTGTTCTTAGCTCGATGGGCCCATGATGCCTCAGGCCATCAGGGCAGAGATGCCACCTATAAGTGGGCACGAGACCGAGGGGTGGATCTAACCATGGACAGTATCTCCCAGGTGGTCCATGACTGTGAGACGTGCGCTGCGATCAAGCAAGCCAAGCGAGTGAAACCCCTATGGTATGGTGGGCGATGGTCCAAATACAAGTATGGGGAGGCCTGGCAGATTGATTACATCACACTGCCTCAAACACGCCAAGGCAAGCGCTATGTGCTCACAATGGTAGAAGCCACCACTGGATGGCTGGAGACCTACCCTGTGCCTCATGCTACTGCCCGGAACACCATCCTGGGCCTTGAAAAGCAAGTCCTGTGGAGGCATGGTACCCCTGAGAGAATTGAATCTGACAACGGGACTCATTTCAAGAACAGCCTTATAAACACCTGGGCTAGAGAACATGGCATTGAATGGGTGTACCATATCCCTTACCATGCACCAGCAGCTGGGAAGGTTGAGCGGTGTAATGGATTGCTGAAAACCACCTTGAAGGCACTGGGCGGGGGACGTTCAAAAACTGGGAGATGCATTTAGCAAAAGCCACCTGGTTAGTGAACACCCGAGGCTCCACCAACCGAGCAGGCCCTGCCCAATCTGAACCCCTACAAACAACAGATGGGGATAAGGTTCCAGTGGTACACATGAGAGGTATGCTTGGAAAAACTGTTTGGGTTAATTCTGCCTCGAGCAAAGACAAACCCATCCGTGGGGTTGTCTTTGCTCAGGGACCAGGTTGCACCTGGTGGGTGATGCAAAAGGATGGAGAGACCCGATGCATACCTCAAGGGGACCTTGTTTTAGGGTGAACTACCCATGGCACTGTACTTGTATCAGTATCTGCATGTATATATGTATACGGTTAGGGTGATGCATGTGTGTATATGGTTAAAAGGGTTAAGTTTGATGTAACATGTTAGTATGGGAAAAATTTGGGGTGGATAATGTTGGGGGTTTGAGGAGTTCTCCTGTTCTTTTTCTCTTGAAGAATTTTTCCCATATATGTTTCCAAGGGGACAAATCACTGGGTGCTTAAGAAGAACAAAAGGGCCAGCCACAGAGGGCGGGGGTACAACTAGCTACTCGTTTTTCACCTGGGGGGTGGGGGAGCAGGGTTTGCTGGTGCCCTCAGTGTGAAGAAGGTGTGGGTCAGAGCTGGAGGTTTTCTTCTTTTTGGCGGTTTTTTCCTTCTACCTGAGAAACCCGGATTCCCAAGCCCACCTTTCCCTGCCCTGCTGCGAGCCGGGCCGCAGCTGCTTTGCTCCTGCTGCCTCTTGGACCCTTCGCTGCACTATAACCCTGCACACCCTTTGCCGGCTGAGACCTCCCGGCGCTCCCACTCAGCCCCGCAGTTTGATACATCTCGTCTGCCACCCGGGATCTGTGCTCGTCTCTGCTGCTCCAGCCTGCTGCTCCCGAGGGTCCGGCCGGACACCGGGATCAGCCGCCCAGAGGGTTTGTGAAGCTTTTCGTCCATCCTTTCCCGGGACCCGAGCCGCCCCTGCCAGCTGTGACTGGAACTGCACCGAAGGCGGGGAGGGGTGACCTACAGCCGAGAGGGCTGGCACTGGGTTTGTGGTTGTGTTTGCTGTTACTGCCAGAGTTATTGCTGTTTGTTTGCCTTGTCATACATATATATATATATTAGTAAAGAACTGTTATTCCTACCCCTCATATCTTTGCCTGAAAGCCCCTTAATTTCAAAATCATAATAATTCGGAGGGAAGGGGTTGCATTTTCCATTTCAGGGGAGGCTCCTGCCTTCCTTGACAGACACCTGTCTTTCAAACCAGGACAGACCCTCAACAGCATCTGCAAAATTGAGATTTTCCAGTGCAGACTGGGAAGGCTGCACAGAGACCTGATTTCCTACTGGAAGAACAGGCTGTTTATGTAAAAGTTATCACTGAATTGCACATCTCATTATTGCACATCTCATTATGGCATCTCAGGTTCTGGAGCAAACTTTGGAAAAAGTCATGATCCTCCAAAAAATTGTTAAATAGAAAAGTAATGTTTTTTTCTGAATCAAGTATGCACTATCCTTACTGTTTTTTCTTGAAGAAAGTGGAAGTTGTATAACAGGAGATGAGAATGGATTCGTTAGTCTAAAAAGCCAAAGCTATTCACTAGACATTGGCCTGATACATACACTAGAAAGAATGGCAGAGAAAATATGTATAGAGAAAGCCAGATAGATTGACAGAAACTCGTGTCTTAAAATAGCAATATTCACATGAGGTACACTCCATTATGTGGACCCTGTCTGTCAGAAGAATGTGTATTGAAAATAAATGAGTTCTATCCTTCAATTGTCATGGCCACTGGCAATAAACAGACACCTGATGAGGCAGAGCAGGCACAAGGGAAAAGTTTGTGTTAGCTGGAATGATTGGATGTGTGAGGAAGCACAGCCCAACATTGCACTTCACAAACAACCCGACTGAGGAGCGCGTTCCCAGCCCAGACACCCAGAACAGACACCCGGAACATCCCCCAGAGCCACGGCCGGGATGTGCTGGGCAGGGCTGTGCTGCTGGGGAGCATTTCTTAGCAAGGGGCGACTGAGGGATCCCATTCCCCTGCTGTTCACATTCCCCGTATCCACTCCCAGGCCATTCCATCCCTCGCTCTGTGTTTGCCCCATGGGCTGAAAGGGTTTTCAGAGGTTTTCTCCCCATTGCCCCCCCCATTTTCTGGGCCACACACAAAATCCTCCTGCAAGGCTCCCTTGCCACTGCCCAGCTCATCCCAGGCTGGAACAGAGAAGGACCACGAGCCACACCAGCAGCCCCAGGAAAGAAGAGGCTTTGCTCCACACACACACAGGGACTCCCAGAACATCACAGTGGTGTGGCGAGGGCTGATGAGCCCAAGCTTTGCCAGGCTCAGCAGCAGTGGGATGGGAAGACCTTGATGTCACATCGAGCAGCAGGAGCACAGCTCCTCCAGGAAAATGCCATCTGTGAGGTCGTTTCCAACCAGGACCTCCTGGGGGGAGCAATGCAGAAAACAAGGAGGGGATTTCCTTGGCTGCTGCTCTTAGCAGGCTTTCCTCCTCCCAATACTCCAAGGGAATGGCTTTGCTAAAGCGTGTTCTGCCAATTTTCTCTTCTTCACTGCTTTGCCTACAGCAGAGCTCTGCATTGTCTTCTCTGCTGTTCTGTGCGTGGCAATCCAGTGCAGGATCAGCACATCCTGCTGAGACCTGGCTGTTCCCTTTGGGGTATCTCTGCAGAAAAGCTGTGGGGACTCACTCCTGTGGGCAGACCTTCATATGGGAGATGTTACCTGAGAGGCAGTAGGGGGAGAAGGAACAGGAAGTGTAGGGAAGCACAGCTCAAATCCTGTTAATAAAGCAGTGACAGAGGATTTAAACAGGGCAGTGGAGAAGGAAGAGGGTAAAGTCACATTTTCGAAGTGCCAAGATGCTGCCATTGCAGCTCCTGCTCTCCATGCAACAGCAGCAGCGGCAGCACTGTGGGCTTTATTGAGCCTGCACACAACACCCCTCTGCACCAGAAGGCAGAGCTGACCAGAGGCAGCACAGCACTGACTCCTCCAGCAGCACTTTATTGCAGGTTTCCTGTTTGGTGCAGCCCCCTGCTGCAAAGCTCCTGCTGCCTCTGCTCTCAGCTGCCAGCATTTGGGGAGCGTATATAAAAACCTCATAGTTCTTCACCCTGCTGGCGTATTGCAGAACTGCCCTGGGATTTATACCCTGTTTCCCTTCAGAAACAAATCAGGCTTCAGTGATGACTCTTCTCCAGCGGGCACTGCAGCAGGATGGATGTGCTGTCACTGAGCCCGTGTGCAGCTGCAACAGGTTGGTGGTGATTAAATGCAAAATTCATCCAGGACATGAGGTTCTGATTCAGCCTGGAGGCAGCTCACAGACTTTTACAGCATTCTCCCTGTGGAAATACCTACTCATCCTTCAAACAGACACTTTTTGCTGCCTTTTATCTCCAAGAGGTAAAATCTGGAAGGAAAACAGGGTTGTTGTGTCCCTGTTGAGTGCTGCTTCCTGGATTTCCATAACCTGGGGGATTACCTGGAGTCAGTGAGACTGAAGCCCTGCCTCTGAGAGAGACAATGTTGTCTTCTGGCTCAGGTAGGAGCTGCTTTGCAGAATGGGCTGAAGTATTACACTCAATCTCTCACTTGGACAAGGACAAGCGCTGTCAGTCCATAATATCCTGTCTCTTTCTAGCTGGCCCTGATCTGTTTTAGCAGAGCATTTATTTGGCAGACAGGGAATGTTTGTCTTTCTGGAAACTACAATATCCCCATGGAAAAAAAAAATTAAAATCATTGTTTCAGAAGCAATTATCTCAAAAACTCAATAGCCGGGGTGACACCCTGCTGGGTCCCAGGGGGGCTGCCAAGAGCTCCTGTCTTCCCTAAGAACAGGACCTTCTTTTTAAAGTCCTTTTTTAAGCCCTGTGGGTGCTTTGAAATTGCTGGTTGCTCCCTGGCTTTGAGGTTTTTGCTTTTGGCTGGTTCTTATTTCATTCTTGGCAAGTCCACAGGCAGAATACCTCCTGCTCCCCACACTTTGCTACAGTCAAGGGAGGTCTGTCCATCCTCCTGGGATCTGACCTCACTCCCCAACTCTTCTGTCCCCTGGACTTTTGCATCCATTTCTCCTTTTTTATTCCATTCTCCAGACTTGCTCACACACAGTTTTTCTTTAGCAAACTCCTCTCTGTGGGACTTGGTTGATGCCTTCCTACAACTTGGATGACCCAACCCCTGCTCAGACCTGCCCAGGGAGTGGAAACAAGGGAATGGTTTGCCCAGATACCCAGTTTGAAATAGGCACAGCATCAGAGTTATGCACAGGCAATAAATGAGGCATAAAATTCTATGTTCCTGCTCAGAGGTTTAAAGAGAGCACAGTCCAGGGGATGGCAATGACTTTGGAGCTGGAGTCAGTTGGACACATTTGCTGGGAGATCCAAAGCAGCAGAGATAGAAAATATTCCCTTCTCCCAAAGCCAGACAAAGATCCTGCTGATGGACCAGGCGATCACAAACCCTGCCCAGAACCTGCTCTCTGCAGGACACATCTGAGCAGAACAAGCAGCAGCACTCCCAAGAAACAACCGCCTGAAACCTGTAACATTCCTGACTCCAGGATCACAGAGCCAAGGCACTGCCCAGCATGGCCTGAGAGCACAGTGGGACTTAGCCCAGACCCCAGCACCCCCCCAGCTCGGCCAGGATGAGGCTCAGCCACCTCTGCAGCCCCTGCCCAGTCCCCTCACCTGCCCCAGCAGCACACAGGGGCATCACTTCATCCAGACAACGTCCTTGTTATTTTTATTTTACGCTGACACATTTAGCACCACAGCATCCAGGCCAGCCTGCACTGCCATCAGGGTGCCAGGCAGAAGCTGGAAACTGAGCAGCAGCTGCTTCCCTCAGGATGCTCAAGTACCCAGCTCACTCCATCTCAGAGCAGACCATGATCAGAGCTCAGCCTTATCGCTTTTCCTCTCCTTTTCTTTTCCCCCCTTTCCTCCAACACAGCACCAGGCAGGTACCCAGCTGCTGCCCACACTCCACAGCAAACCAGGATTTATGAGCCACAAACGCCAGGAACAAGCAGAAAAAATTTCCCTTCCGCAATTCCAGCAAAGCTGCAAACACCTGGAGAAATACAGCTGGACACTGCTCAGACCAGCCCCGAGCACCTGCCCTTCTTGCTGGCTCTGTCCAGCCTTCTCTGCTTCCTTCAGCTGGCCAACATCCACTGGCCATGGCACGAGACCCCCAGGTCCCCTGTGATGCTCAACAGGACCCATCTGACCCCAAGCAGCCACCCGGGAGCCGTGGGCCTTATGCAGGATGGAGGCTGGACCTGCTACAAGTCCCTTGCAGGTCTGGTCCCAGAAAACCCCAATTAGGACTCCAACAAACAAACTTCAGCTCAACAGGCTTCCTCCTGCTCCTCCTCTGCCATGCCAGAGCCCGGCAGCCACTGCCTTTTCACACCGGGCCCACACAGCTTGGCCAGTGACCTCCAGGGCTGTCCTGGTCCTGCAGCACCACAGTCCACATGCCCAGAGAAGAGAAAAGCAGAGCGTCTGCTCATACTCACAGTTTTGAAGTCCTTGTGGTTGCACTCCTGGCCTCTGAACTTGCAGTACAGCATCATATCCTTCAGGTCGTGGCCAACCCGTGCCAGGAACTCCTGCATGCTGAAAACTTTGGGTTTATACTGCTTAAAGTTGGCCTTTTCTTGGAGGATGGCTAAGACAGTGGGGTCAGCCAGGTGAGGGTTGGGGATCTGCAGGTTGACATCCAGCAGAGCCAGGAGCTCCCCAGCGTGGTACAGGTCATTGGTGGTGAGCCGGGAGAAGCGGAACTCGTTGAGGTTACAGATGGTGACAGCGGGAAACACCAGGCTGTTCGCCACCACCTCGTCCACTTTGGTCACATGCTGGTAGGAGAAGTAAAAAGCCACCCTGTCCGAGCTCTCCACCAGGAGGAGACCCAGCGAGCCCACAAAGGCCAAGGTCCAGAGCAGGCGCCGGATGGTCACCGGCCCATAGACGAAGACATGACGGATCCCGTGGAGCGTGGTGGTGTTGGCAAAAATCTGGATGCTGGAAGGCTGCAGGCTGCCCATGCTGCCCTCGCTGGTGCTGTCCTTCAGATCCATGGTTCAGTTAAATCCTGGTCCTGCTTTTTGGGTCAGTCTGGAGCCAGAACTGGGATCTGGATCTCTCCCCTCTCCTCTCTAAAGTAATTAAACCCTTTTAGGCGCAGGCGAGGGAAGCAGAGCGAGACCAGCTGCTGAGAGTTTATCCCACGAGCTCAGCAGTAGCTTCGTCTGGGTAAATATTTATATAAAATCCATTCAAACTCTTGCTCTTGATTTCCTCGGTGTGATAAGAAGGGCTGGTTTTATTTAGGGAGACACCAAGGTGATGTGGAAGAGATGTGGGTGGGCAGCGAAAGCTGAGCCAATGGCAATAAAGTCCTCCCCCTGCACACACACACAGGCACACACGCGCCGAGGGGAGCCGAGATTAAGCGAGCGAGCCTAAAACAAGTGGAGGCAGCTCGCAGGCTGTTAACCAGTGCGGAAAGCCGAGGATGCTGCTTCCCGGATGTCTTCAGCCCGACCGGGAGATGTTCCCTGAGCTCCGGGGATGCAACTGCAGGATTTAGGCATCTCTCCTCCTCCCCACCTCTCCATTTTGGGCAGAAAACACCACCCCGAAAACACAGCCTGTGCTGCCGGTGTGATTTGCAAGGGAAAGGTGGGCAGCTAATTCAGCGGGAGAAATAGGAGAGGAAAGGGGGGAAGGAAAAAGACATGCTAAAAAATAAAAGGAAAGGCTGAAAAATACAAGAAAAGGCGGGGATTTCTGCTCAGTTCCGTGCACGCACACACGCAGATTAGAAAGCAGCGGCATGAACCCGCTTCTCTTTCACGCGGCAGCTCCGAGCAAAACCCAGGCAGGGCAAGACCCGGGGAGCGGCAGCGGAGGGGCTGCAGCGTCTCTCATCTCTCCTCTGCCTGTCTCAGAGCTTCCCCTCCCTGCAGGACTTTCAGGGAGAAGCGTTGGGAGCCGTGAGTCACACACGGATCCGGAGCCCCGCGGCAGGGCAGGGAGAGGGGGCTGCGAGCCCAGACCCCCAGCTCCAGCCTGGGCTGAGTCTGGACGTGGCTGTGCCTCGGCGGGCCGGGGGGCTGCGCCCAGCAGCTCCTGAGCCCCCCGGGGCTCGGAAGGCTCCGAACCAGCAGGATCTCCAGATGTTCTGTTTGCCGCTGGAAGGCAGCTGTGACGGATGTGTTTGGGGAAGGCGCTCCCAGATGTGCGTTCAGCCGGGAGGTTGGGACGGAGGAGGGGGTGGAGGGGAGGAAAACTGGGCACGGTTTCCTACCCAAGAGATGCTGCAGATCCTGTGACGATGCCTCGGTACAGGAGAGCATCCGTGGTGCCGCTGCACGAGTGGGAACGAGGGGGATCCATACCAGAGGTGTGAGGTGCTGGGTCTGAGCAGGGCCAGAGGAACTCCCCTCCATATAGGCTCCATGAACAGCAGGGGTTTTGCTTGCTTTTTTTCAGATCCAGAATTAAACCCCGGGATTTCTGTCTCTGTACAGCACCCAGCCCTACAGCAGGTGAGGGTCCCAGAGCATGGAAGTACCCAGGAGGTGACGTTCCCAGCTGGGATGAGGTGGGAGCAGAGGGTTAAAGCAGAGGTAGAGCGTGTCACGGTCTGCAGGGCAGTGCCTCATGTCTCTCAGCCACCTTAAAAGATTATATGAGATAAAATGAGCCCAGTTTCTGGATTTATAACCCTGAGTGCTGTTACCATGACAGCAGACCCTTTGCACCATTTGGCCCCTTCACCTTTCAGGTGCTTGACTTCACTGATGGACCCCCGAGATTCTTGTCCCCAGGCCATGAGCCACCCTGTCCTACCCCCGATGATTTTCACCCAGAGATAAGATCATTTCAGCTTTGCTGTCTCCACATTTGGCCTTGGCAGCCAAAAGCAAGCCCAGCTGTGGCACCCCCCAGCATGGATGTTCCTTTGGGAATATCTCTCAGTCCGAGCTACTCGTCCCAGCCCCGCTACAACGTTACTCTCTCCATTTCACACCAGGGAATCTGAGGCAAAGAGAGGACAAAGGACTTGGGAGCCTTGAGCTGGCTTTTCCAGGAGGAGTTTTCAGCACACCAGGTTGCTGCCCTGAAGCCAAACCCTCCTTCCATAGCCAGAAGGCTCCAGCACCGTGTTCTCATAGATGGCTAGGGTGCAGAGGGAGCAGGAGCTGCCTCCAGAGTCTGGTTTCCTCTTGTACAAATCCACATCAGCCCTGAAATGCAAAATATGGTCCCTCCTCCTGCATCTGTGCCTGTGAGTGAAGCCAGGCTCTCAATACAGTCCGTTGGTGGCTAAATAGAGCTATGTTCCTTCTGCACTACACAGAAATTCAGCCAAGGAGAGATGCACAAACCTCCTGCACCTTGTGGTGCCCTTTCCAGGAGGGCGGGAAAGGCAGAGCTGAGCACACCCAAAAAAGCTGTGGCCCAGAATTAAAGCAGCTGAGGACAGAATGGCCACAGCACTCTTGCCCCTGGTTCCAGAACTCTCTGCCTGTCTCCCCTTGTGCTCACCACCCCTGCGTGATCAGGGACAAGACCCTTCCCCTCTAAAAATTTCCTGACCAGAATGGGCTCCCTTTCCTACCCATTCCCAGCCCATCTGCAAATCCCCTCCCTTCCCCACGCCTGCACTGGCCGGCCCGGTGTGTTAATGCTTTCATTTGTTCCCCGTTAATGCTTTCATTTGCTCCCCGTGTGTGCTGCCTTTGCAATCCCGTTTGCTGTAATTCACACCATAAACCATCTGCTGCCTTTTACTGTTGAGCTGTGCAGGGAGCTTTGGCTGCAGCCTGGAGGGAACAGCCCCGTGTCCAGCAGAGCTGCCTGGCACCAGCACTGGCACCAGCTCCAGCTCTGCTCCTCTGCTCGTGGGGATGGGCACAAACCAGGGAGACAAATCACGGAATCATGGAATGGTTTGGGTTGGAAGGGATCATCTCATCTCACCTCCTGCCATGGCAGGGACACCTCCCACTCTCCCAGGCTGCTCCAAGCTCCGTCCAGCCGGGCCTTGGGCACTTCCAGGGATGGGGCAGCCACAGCTGCTCTGGGCACTGTCACACTCTGGTGATGGCTGGTGGCTCAGGCTGTGCCCAGGAGCTGCCATCAGCCACGATGTCCTGGGAGCCAGGGAAAGCAGTGCCTGGGGATGGGCTGTGGGGTGACACCAGCAAGGGTGCAAGACATGGGACGCAAGGTCTGGTAAGGGCTGATGGCCCCTCTGGCCACCCCTGTGAATGACCCCTCTAAGGGGACACGCAGAGGGAGAACAAGGCGCCTGGCTGGCCCCATAAACCCCCTGAGATGGCAGAGCCCAGCTAAGGACACTGCACCAGGGAATGCCCAGGGAATGCAGAGAATCCTGGCTGGTGGAGGAGCTGCTATTGGGGCTCATAGCCCCGCCTCAGCCCCTGGGTGTTCCTCGCAGAACCTGCTGCTTCAAATCTGCTTCAGCCGACGAGCCAGGCAGGGCCAGAAGACATATCCCTGAGGAAAATCCCTTTTCCCCCCTTTGCAGAGATGGAGGGAAGCGGAGCGGGCCAGGCTGGCTGAGGGACACGGTAGCAGAGCCCTCTCTCCTTTGCACAGCCTGTGCCTGCCTCTCGTGTCTCCAGCACTTGCTGCAGTGCTTGTGATCCCACCCCGCAACACCGAGAACGGCTCTACTTGAGGGAGAAAAGGGATGGAGAAGGGTCCCGACCTGTGTGAGCCCCTCTGCTTCCACTGCCCCGCCTGAGCCCTCCCGGAAGCGCAGCCCAGGTAAAGGGTTTGCAACGAGAAAAGCAAGACTGACCTCACAGACACAGCAATGCAATGTTTTACAGAGAAAAGGAGGTGTTTTGGTCCCCCATGTGGCTCAGCACATGGTCCCCACTGCCCTGGGCCAGAGCCCTCTCCTTAGCCCTGGAAATTGCTGTGTTTTCTGCCAGTTCATTGTTTTGATGTTTCCCTCTGGGCTTGAAGACAAAAAGGATTAAAAAACCCAAAAAACAAACAAAAAAACCCCAAAAAAAACCCCAAAAAACCAATCCAAAGAAAAAAAAGCAGTGATGGCTGCAGTCCAGGGAAGCTGTTTGTCTGAAATCATGGAATCATTTACACTGGAAAGTCCTCTGCACCCATCGAGTCCAACTGAGTTAACCCAGCACTGCCAAGGCCAGCACTGACCCCTGTCCCCAAGTGCACATCCACGCGGCTTTTAACCCCTCCAGGGATGGGGGCTCCGCCCCTGCCCTGGGCAGCTGTGCCAGGGCTGGACACCCCTTCCATGAAGAAATTTTCCCAATATCCACCCTGAGCCTCCCCTGGCCCAGCCTGAGGCCGTTCCCTCTCCTCCTGTCCCTGTTCCCTGGGAGCAGAGCCCGACCCCCCCCGGCTGCCCCCTCCTGTCAGGGAGTTGTGCAGAGCCACAAGGTCCCCCTGAGCCTCCTTTTCTCCAGGCTGAGCCCCTTTCCAGCTCCCTCAGCTGCTCCAGATCCTTCCTGGCCCAGCTGCAGATCATTCTGTGGTTGCATTGAGCACCAGGGCAATGTCCCATCAATGTCCCACCAGGATTTCAGTTTCACAGGATGCTGCTTTTGCCACGGGCTTTGAAGAAAAAAAGGACAACAGGCAGTTGGAAGGGAAGTCAGGGAGCATTGGGCCGACTACAATGACTCCTGGAAGAAGGACTTTGGTTAAGTTAATCGTGATCTGTAACTCTCCCTCCATTTCTCAGGCTTTCCCCAATCATTTGGACTCTCTTGTCACTTAAATTTGTACTGCCAGTACAAATTCAAAGTGGGGACACAGAGCTCCCTGAGCAGAGAGGGCTTAGCTACTTAAAGGAGTCCACCTTTCTAAACAGGAACATAATGTTGAATGTTGATGTTTCCCTGAAATTAAATCTGATCACTTCCAAAGTAGCTTTGGCTCAGTTAAACAGCTTTTTAATATATAGAGAAAATTGAAATTTTTCTTAGATTTCAGGGCATTTAATATTGTGCTTGGATTTATAATGGGCAATAAAATGAAAGCAATGAAAGCAATTGAAAAGAAAAAGAAGTCTCCTTGAAAGAAAACAAAAAATATTCAAATTGGCTGCATTTTGGGAAATGCCTTCTAAAGGAAGGTCATAGAGTCCCAGACTGGTTTGGGATGGAAGGGACCTTAAAATCATCCAGTCCCACTCCCTGCCAGGGGCAGGGACACCTTTCACTACCCCAGGTTCCTCCAAGCCCCGTCCAGCCTGGCCTCGGACACTGCCAGGAATTCCGGGGCAGCCACAGCTGCTCTGGGCAACAAAGCTGTTGGAAAGTAAGACAATTAAATGCTCCCTTTCCATGCCCATTTCCCTCCAAAGAAAGGTGATGATGAAAACATCATATTGGGCAAGAGAGCTGAACCAGCATTTTCTAGTGGGAAGAATGATTTGGAGGAGAAGATTTCTCCCCCAGCAGCAGAGAAGATGCTCCTGGTGCCTTCCTCCTCCCCCTCCTTCCCCTTCTCCTCCTCCTCCTCCTCCTCTTCCTCCTCCTCCTCCTCCTCCTCCATTTCCTGCAGAAATATTAATGCACACTAATAGTCCCTGGAGGCTCTGGGCCCCAGCAAGGAGATAGTGGATTTTCGGAGGTGTTTCTCAGCACCCAGAGGCTGCCCTTCTCCCTCTGACATTCCCAGCTTCTCTGCAGTAACAGATTCACCAGGCCTCCCTCCAGGGCTGTGTTCATCAGGGTTCCAAGGTGTTCATGTCAGAGGTGACTCATGTGGCACCTGCTCAGCTCCAAAGCTAGCTGGGACATCCCAGGGACTCTGGCTCCATCCTCCTGTGCCTGTCCTTCACTGCCCACCCTGAGCAAGCTACGGTGTCTCTTCATCCTATACAAAATGAAAGCAGTGCTGCTTCTGTCCTGTGTCTTGAGTTTTAAGATTTGGGGATGAAAAAATGTACTAAAAAATTGTATTTTCCTTTGGTGTGTCTCCATTTAAATAGCCCTTGAAATCCTACTTGTTCTCCATTAAGTTTTACACTGTATTATTTTCAGTTATATGTGTTAGTTCTGCCTGATACTCTTGTTCTCAGAAAGTCTGTAAAAACACGTTGAATTACTCATGAATAATTCAGGTTTAGGACCCATTCCAGGCCCTTGTTTCTGGATAACACCAGACATTTGTTCTTGTCGGCACATGAAACAAGCCAGGAAAATTCACCAATTTTTTTTTCATTCTTTTGCCCAAAAAACATCTTCATTAGCTTTCCTTTCTTTTTAACTTCTCCTTCAGTGCCAGTGCACTCTTAACTGAGTTTCTCCAAAGGAGGCAGTTTTCATGGGATTACAATTCTCAGAATAATTAGAGAAAGAATCCCACAAATTAAGAAGTCATCCTTCCATTGTCATGGCAACCCTGATTGTCCTTCCTCAAGTGGCTGAACTGGGAAAACAAGAAAAAAACAATCTCAAAGCTAATTGCAATCTGGTGCCAAAGGAGCAGAGCTGGAGGTGACACAGGACAGATGGTCCTTGGGGTCCCCAGGGGGATCTCTCTGTGTCAAAGATCCAGAGGTGTTGGAAGTGTCCAAAGGAGGGACACGAGGATGGGGAAGGGTCTGGAGGGGCCACAGGAGGAGCAGCTGAGGGCACTCGGCCTGTCCAGCTGGAGCAGAGGAGGCTGAGGGCAGAAGAGCTCAGCGGGGGCTGCAGCTCCTCCGCAGGGGCAGCTCCGATCTCTGCTCCCTGTGACAGGGACAGCATCCAGGGAATGGCCTGGGGTGGTGTCACAGGGGGGTTTGGGATGGAGATCAGGGAAAGGTTCTTCCCCCAGAGGGTGCTGGGCACTGCCCAGGCTCCCCAGGGAATGGTCCCGGCCGAGGCTGCCAGAGCTCCAGGAGCGTTTGGACAGCGCTGCCAGGGATGCCCAGGGTGGGGTTGTTGGGGTGTCTGTGCATGGCCAATGGGTAAAAAACTTTTGTTTGCATTTGTATTGAGAGCAATCCCAGCTCCCACTGTCCAGGCTGATCCAAACCAAATCCAGCCTGGCCTGGGACACTGCCAGGGATCCAGGGGCAGCCACAGCTGCTCTGGGCACCCTGTGCCAGGGCCTCCCCACCCTCACAGGAACAATTCCTTCCCAATAT
>JACSVZ010000003.1:1038090-1049775 GCA_014706295.1 Lycocorax pyrrhopterus obiensis | reverse complement strand
TGTAAACCAGGACATAAAGCTTCTCCAGTCCAGCTGAGCAGCTGTTGCAGAGCTGTTGCGTTTCACAGCAGCTCCATGGGACCGCACCAGCTGGAGGAGAGGGCTCAGGACAGGCTTGGGGCGGAGCGGGGCGGCAGGAAGCTGAGAGAACCCCCTGCTCGAGAACAGAGCGAGCTCTTCCAGAAGCAAACAAAGATGGTGACTTCAGGAGCTCCTGCTGTGCTCAAAGTTTGCCTCTGAAGACTAAGAGGTGAGCTTGTCAGAAGTCCTGAAAATGTCTGGGAAAAGGTTTTAGGTTAATGGGTTGTGACTAGGTACAAATCTGCAGTGGGAAAAGAGCCTCTCCAGCAGGCTGGGTGTCTTAGGGTGTCTTAGTTCTTCCCAGTAAAGATTCCCAATTAAATGCAATTTTATTTTTTATTCCAGAAGTGTAAAACTGTTCTATGTTTTCCAGAATTGTAAAACTACTTTGAAAAACACAGAACTTGTGGGAAAAGGGAACAAATATTTGGGGATTTTTCCTATGAAAAATACTTCTAAATGTCTAAAAATAAAAACCGAAGAAAATAAGGGGCTGCTGTTTTTCTCAGCAGCCCATGGCCGGCTGCTGCCTGTCCAGCCCTGGCTGTGCCCAGAACAAGGAGCTCCGCCAGTGCTGGTGGTACCACGCAGACACCAGAGCTGGAGCCCGAAGGTGCTGGGCTCAACCCCTGCCCTGGCAGGAGGGGCCCACCTTCCGCCCTGGCCCGAGAGCAGGGCCAGTGCCTTTGGGGACAGAGGGTCCTGTTGTGCGTGGGGGCTGCACAGCAATAAGCTGGTAATGCAGCCGTGGCAGGGACAACGGGCATGGAGATGTCAGATGACAGGTCCGGTTCTCGCACGCTGAGGGGTTTGGCCGGTCTTGTGAAGGTGCAGAGGGGCACCTGTGGAGAGAGGAGGTGGCTGAGGCCCCCAGCTGCACCTGGCACACAGGGACCCTCCTCCCCAGCAGGGCCCGGAGCTGGCAAGGCTCCCCGGCACGGCTGCAGCCGCTGGCACAGCTTGGCCCAGGTGGACAGCTGCCCCTCAAGGCCCCAGCCAGCAGGGGATGGCTCTGGGCAGGGTCCCTGGCCAGGAGCGGGCCCCAGAGCGCGTCTGCCGTCCAAGGGCAATCTCGTCCCCGCTCTTTCTCCTCCCCACCTTGCTGTGTCTCTGCCGGTGCTCCTGGGGCTGCTCTTGGCCAGGCAGCCTCCGTGGGAGCCAGCACTGGCTGCAGCCCGAGCGGGCTCCCCAGGACAAGCCCAGCAATTAAGAGGCCAATTAAAGCACGGGACAGCAGCAGAACCCTCAGCAGAGTTGTTTGGAGAACCATGGACTCGCCACAACTCCACAGCAGCCTCACTGGGAATGTCTCCTGTCTACAAGCAGCCTTTAAAGGAAGCTGTTTGAACGCGAGACAAACAAAACACTCACCGATTTCTCTTCCAGCAACACCAGACTCCGACACAGCACAACATGAAGACAAGCACCAGACAAAGCAGTCCTGCCGCTAACTGTAGCCAACAGCGTGGTCCCTGACAGAAACCTCTTCCGATGCCCTTCTGGGCACTGGGAACACGTGCTGTGCTGCCGGCTGCACCTGTGGGAGCAACGGGGAGCGTGAGCCCGTGCTGAGCACCACTGCTGAGCTGGCAGCACGTTGGATACGGCCAGGACGTTCTCTGTTTCCCCAGAGCCGGGGCCTGCAGGCACCTTGCCGCCCCTGGGCACAGGCCGTGCCACCCAACAAAGCCCAGAGGGCCGGGAGGAGAGCCCGGGGGCAGCACAGCTGCTTGGGCAGGGGCTCCTTCGAGGGACACGGGCCAAAGCCATCCCTGCAGCAGCAGCTGCCAGCCCGACCCTCCCTGCCCCGCGACAGCCTGTGGGATCACTCAGGGCTCGAGAAGGGAGCAGGGCAAGGTTTCCAGAATCCTTCAACCTTGAGATGACGTTAAGGAAGTGGCACATGAGTGAGCTCTTGCCACAGTGACACTGATTATTGTGTCAGTAAAAAGGGACATTGAGAACTTGCCTCAGCGTGTGCCGAGGTCTTCAAACCGACATCCACCAGGGCTTCCAGGTAATCCATGTCACGATCCCAGTCTAGAAGGAGCAGAGATCAGAACCATTCCATGGTGTGCTGGGATCCCCTTCTGCCTTAGGGAACTGGGCACTGCAAGGGGCTTGGGTAAGGCCGTGGGAGCCAGATGTCAATGGACATGGCCAAAGCTGCAGAGGGGCCTGGGGAGCTCTGGGCTGGCTCCTGGTCACTCTCCAGCCTCTTTGCAGACCCTGTGCCACATCCCTGGAGGGGCGGCTGGAGCAGCCCAGGGCCCTCAGGGCTCTCTCAGTGCCACAGTGGAAACCCTCCCTAAAGCCCTGGGGAAAGTGCAGCAGGCAGGGCCACAACTGCCCCTCCCTCTCTCCCTCTGCTGGGACAGCTCCCACAGCCCAAGGGGACAGAGCCAGGCCCTGTCAGGACACAGTGCAGCCCTGCTCTCCCCCTCTGCCCTTTCCCCACCATGGGCACCCCTTGCAGCCGCTCCCAGGTTTCGGGACGTGCCTCCCACGGAGGGACCCCAGCAGGACTGCTCAGTACCCGAGTGCCCTGAGCCTGCTCGGGAGAATTCCTCTGTGCTGTGCCGCTCTTGCCCGGGCTGTGCCCGCGCTGCCAAGCAGCAGAGATGGCAGCTCAAGCCTCAGCAGGGCTCAGGCCCAGAGGCTCAGCAGTTACCTCCTGTGACTGTGCCTGGGCATCGCCTCCCTTCCTGCAGCAGAGGCTGCCAATGAGCCACTGCTTCCTCCGGAAACGCTGCCTTCAGCACAGCCTCTCCTTCCATCTCTGGAGAAAGGAAGAGGGACAGCTGGGTCAGGTGGAACCCTTCCCCATGGGGAGGTGGCATCTCCAGGAGGTAATTCTTGTCAAATCATGGATAAGCTTCTGGAAAATTGGACAGGCTTTGGGGGCTCCCCTGGGGCCCTCCCCTCTCCAAGCAAGCCGCCACCCTGATGCTACCCGGAGAGCAGGAAATTGGCAGGGGACTCAGCGGTGTGCATGGCCCGTGGTGCAGTTTGGGCACCCTGACAGCTTGATGCCAAATGCCTTCCTGCAGAGGCTGGGGAGGAGCTGCAGCCAGGCCAGGACTGGGAAACAGCCCTGCAGGGCGTGAAATTCCAGCAGTGGGGCAGCGAGGACTGCGATGGATCCCTTCCCACTGTGCGGGCACGGCGTGTCAGATGTGCAGCGACAGCCCCCCGGCTGCTGAGTCTCAGGAGAAGGCTGAGGACATAGACCCCACCTTGTCCTCCCTGTAGCATTTTCCTTCAGCGGTTGCCTCATGATTTGGATGGCTCATGGGGTTTCTTGTTTTGGTAGCTTTGTTCTTCTGTTGGAGGACTTAAGAGAAAGTATTCCAATTTCCCAGGAGTGGATTCCACAAAACAGTCGCTTCATCCTCGTGGGGGCAGCAAGGGAACACTACTCACCCCTAGCGATGGGAGCCGGGCTTGCGTGGCAGGAACCAGCAAAGGAGCTGGAGAAGTCCTCCCTGCAGACACCAACCTGGTAACTCAACCAGCCAAGAAAGCTCTGTCATTCTGCTGAATCTGGCCATGGGACAGCACTGAGACACAGGAGCGGGGAGGGGATCCCACAGCGAGCGAGGCCACACACGGGCACAGCTCTGTCCTGGCACCTGCAGCGATGCCCCGCTGGCCAACTTTGGGCTCTGAGCTGGCAGCTCTCCCAGGGGGAAAGGCCTTGACCTACCTCATCTTCTCCACAGGCTCAGTCCTGGACATCGGTGGGGAAGCTGCTTCAGCAACAGGTTCAGCTGCAAAGAAAGTCAGGACAGAACAGCTCCCCTGGCACTGCTGGACACCCTCAGGCTCCCTGGGGCCGGCAGAGGAGCTGTGCAAGGCACAGCGCCCCGGGGCACAGCCCTGGGCCCGGCCCCTTCCCTCTCTGCTCTTCTCCGTGGCTACACAGAGCACACGGAAGGAGCAACTGGCATTGCACACAAGAAGAGGATTGACAACTAAATGCTCCTTCCTGCCCCTGACAGCGACCCTGTGGGATCACTCCGGGCTCGAGAAGGGAGCAGGGCAAGGTTTCCAGAATCCCTCAACCTTGAGATGATGTTAAGGGAAGTGGCACATGAGTGAGCTCTTGCCACAGTGACACTGATTATTGTGTCAGTAAAAAGGGACATTGATAACTTGCCTCCAGCATTCTCCAAGATTTCAAGCTCTCATCCAGCAGAGCATCCAGATAATTCCAAGCTGCGATCCCAATCTAGAATGAAGCACAGATCAGAACCATTCCATGGTGTGCTGGGATCCCCTTCTGCCTTAGGGAACTGGGCACTGCAAGGGGCTTGGGTAAGGCCATGGGAGCCAGATGTCAATGGACATGGCCAAAGCTGCAGAGGGGCCTGGGGAGCTCTGGGCTGGCTCCTGGGCACTCTCCAGCCTCTTTGCAGGCCCTGTGCCACATCCCTGGAGGGGCGGCTGGAGCAGCCCAGAGGAAGCCCTCCCTAAAGCCCTGGGGAAAATCATCCCCAACGCTTCCCGGGAGAAGGGAGCGCTGTCCCGGGAAAGGGGAGCCCTGGCCGCCGGCTCACCTGCTCCCCGCGCTCGCATCGGAGCGGCCTGGGCAGCCCTGGCAGGCAGGGCCACTGCCAGCAGGAGCAGGAGGAAGAGGCGCAGAGCAAGGGCCATGGTGCCTTGCCCTCAGCCAGTCCCGCAGCTCTTGCTGCCACCACTGTCCTGACACCGCTGTCCCAATGTCAGCACCGCTGCTGCCGCCGCCGCTGCTGCCGCAACAGTTGTGGTCAAGGACCGACTGCTCGGTCGCTGTGGTGCTGTGCAGCCACGGGGCTCTGGGACCTCTGTGACCTCAGAGCCTGCTGTGACCTCATGGCCTTTGTTTGTACCCCCAGAGTGTACCCCCATCTGTACTAATGAACTGCCTTGATTGTAAATGCTTTGCTTCATCAAAGGGCCATTGCTCTGCAAAACCTTTGTTTTGCCTGCTGACATTGCTGTGTCCCTGGAGATGCTCCTGATGGCTCCCCTCTTTCCCTGGGCATGCCATTGGAGGAGGTCCAGGCCCAGATATTCCACTGTAATAAAACAGACTCACTGAGTCACAAATAATGCTGAGTTGGAAGGGACCCACGAGGATCAAGAAGTCCAACTCCTGGCCCTGCACGGAGCATCCATCCTCAAGAGTCACACCATGTTCTTGAGTGTATTGTCTAAATGTATCTTGAGCCCTCTCAGCCTTGGTGCTGCCCTGGGGTGCCTCTTTCAGTGTCCAGCCACCCTCTGGAGAAAGGACCGTTTTCTAATATCCAACCTAAACTTCCCCTGACACAATGTCAGGCCATTTCCTATCACTGGTGACCACAGAAAGAGATCAATTCCTGCCTCTCCCCGTCACGAGCAAGTTTTAGACCGCCATGAAGTCTCCCTTCACTCTCCTCAGGCAGAAGAGACAAAGAGCCCTCTGCTGCTCTTCACACAGCTTTCCCCTATGCCCTTTGCCATCTTCATTGCCCTCCTTTGGACACTCTTTCTTATATTGCAGTGACCAAAACTTCAGACAATATTCTGAAGGTGAGGCTGCCCCAGTGCAGAGCAGAGCAGAACAATTCCCTCCCTGGCCCGACCGGCCATGCTGGGCCTGGTGCCCCCCAGGACAGGGGATGTCCCCCCTGGCTGCCAGGGCACTGCTGACTCATATCCAGCTTTCCATCCACCCAGGATTCCCAGGTCCCTTTGCACCGTGCTGCTCTCCAGCATCTCATTCCCCAGCCTGTCTGTACATCCAGGGTTGCCCCATCCCAGGTGCAGAATCCGGCACTTTCCCTTGTTGAACTTCATATGGTTGGTGATTGCCCAGCCCTCCAATTTGTTGAGGTCGTGCCCTCAGCCCAGGGACCCTCAGCATGGGCTCCCCCAGCCCCTCGGGGCCCCGCTGCTGGTCACAGCAGCGCCGTGCCTGGCTCCTGCCTGCCCACACCGTGCTGGCCCTGCACACAGCTCGCCCTGCAATGGCTCTCTGAGCAGCTGTGACCATTGGGTCACTCCTGTCTCCATACTGACGGTTTTATACACAACAGCTTGCTGTCGCTGCGGGCCTGTGATGGAAAGAAAACACTCTGCTCCACTGCTGTTTGCTTTCTTTTCCTGGTGCTTGGCTGCAGGGACACAGGAGGGAGGGTGTGCAGCCCCTCGGGGCAGCCGCTCCCTGGCCATTGCCTGAGGAATTCCTCTCTGCCAGGGAGGGAGAGCCCTTCCAGGGCAGGTGCCCAGCTGGCGATCGAGCAGCACTGCCACGGCTGCTGAAACACCCGCTTTGGGCCTCTCTTCCTGCCATTCTGGGCTCTCCTGCTCCTCCTGGCCCAGCTTGAGGCTGGGCTGGCTCAGCGTATGTGGCTGCTGAGGCCAAACTCCTCCTGCTCACCTTGCGGAGCTGAGGCGATTGAGAATCCTGCCACGTGGCCGCTGCCTCCCAAGGAGGCTCCTGCTGCAGGCACTGCTGCAGCATCCCTCCTGAGCAGCCTTCTGGTCTTGTGCTTGGGGGTGGGATCCCACAGCAGGGCCTGCTCTGGCATGGGGGCCCTGGCTACTCCAGATCCCCTCCAAATCAATCCCCAACATGAATTTCAGGTGCTCACATTATATACCCTTCTCGTTGTATAATCACATATTAATCATTTACCCAAGCCCGAATCTCGAAAGCCCCCAAACGATCATCTATTCATTACTGTGTATATTGTTTTTACTCAAGCATAACTTTCAGCCCCCCTTTCCTAAGTGCAGCTACACAATTAACTCATCTATCTTAGTCTCTTGCCCCTTAAGCGAATACTCATGTTCAGGCTTGCCTTTTACCATTCAGGCAAGTACACAGGTTCAGGCTCGCCTGAACAGAATATCCATATTGCTCTCGGGGCCTACTCTAGCTACTATAATTCAAAACATTTTAACCTTATGCTATCAAGGTGTCCTCCCTGAGCTTCGTCCCACGGCTCAGCCCCAAGGGCCAGATGGGTATCAGGAATTTCACAGCCTACCACTGCTGACTCATAGTCAGAACGCACAGGAAAACTCTAGCTGCGTTTCACAATACCAGATGCTGTGTTGTTTCCTTCCCACTGCGGATTTTCCATCGCCCCAGCCTCAGCCCCGGCAGCCTGCCTGGATGTTCTCCCCATGGCGCTTCTGCAATCCCACTCGTCCAGCTCCTCCTGGTTCTGTGGGCAGCTCTTTAAGCCACCAGGGTCCTGTTCCTCCTTTTTTGAGAGCACGTCCCAGTGAGAGATGATTCACGGACTCAGCACCAAGACTGCAGCAGCAGCGGTCAGTTCCTGAGTGCACTCGGTGGCCGCAGGCAGTTGCCCGTGGCTCCGGTGGGGATGTGGAGGGGAGGCCGTGCAGGGGAGCAGCCCCCACGCCCCAGGCCCTGCCCACGGGGACCTGCAGCCCGTGGGTGTGGAGCAGCAGGTCCTGGAGTGACAGGGGCAGCAGCTGGGCAGTGCAGCACCTATTGCACACATCTGCTGCAGGGATATGTTTGGCAATATTGTGTATACACACACTCCAAATTGAAAAAATTTGGGCAAAGTGTAGCTTAATTTCAAAGGCGTTGGGGAAGAATTATTACCACTGCTTTCCTGGCTGATTTTTGCAACATCAACTTTTTTTTTTTTTTTTAATACTTTGTCCAAACAATCTCTGAGTCTGGGATTTGCCTTTCCCTGGATGCCCCCTGGGGCCCTGGGGACCAGCTGGAGCCCAGGCTAGAGCCCCTTTTCAGGGGCAAATGGTGTGGCCTGAACAATGTTGTATTTCTCTGCAATTTGCTTTCTCCATGGGGTTTCTCCCCCTCTGCATCTCCCTTTGCACTGCTTTCCAAACCCCCTCTCCACAGAGATTGCCACTGGTGCCACTGGAATCATTGCACACTGATCCCAGGGAAAGAGCAGGGGCTCTGAAGGATGCTGGTGCCACGTGTGGGAGAGGGCAGGGTGGGAAGAGGGAAGGCAGAGGAGGGCAGGGAGCTCCTCCAGAGAGGAGCCGACCGTGGTCAGTAAGAGAATGAGACCTACAGCGAACTGACGCTTCAGTCTCCTGTCTTCTTGCTGACTGAATGACCCAAGTGCTTCAAACCACGTTCTCACTTAACAGTAATATGGGTAATTATGGCTAAATAGGGATGGAAGGCTAAACAGACAACTAAGAAAGGCTTAAAAAAGGAAAAAAGGCTGCTTCTCCACATAGCCCAAGAATTTACTGGAAAGGGAGTTTTTCAATCACAAGGGTTCCTGCTCCACTCCAGGAAAAGCGTAATCCAGTGTACCAGGGAGATTTTCCCTGAACACATTGCTGATGTTCTCATGCTGCCACTCATTAGTAGAGATGGAATAATTTCTCACTGTTTATGTTTGATTTTTGTTTGGAAACAGTAGGAGAAAAAATGTGCCCACTGTGAAGATTTGGTTCATGCAGGTCAGTTACGATTTCAGCTGCAGAAGTTGAGGGAGGAATTCACAGAGGTTTTCCCAGCCAGAATCTGGTGCTGGTGCTTGTGCCATTGGAGTCGGGAGTGGGCTCTTTCCTAGCACAACTACACAGTACCATAAATTTCTCCACAGCCATCTTCCAGTGCATCTCCCAGCACATGGAAAGAATAAACCAGGTGTGACACTGGAGAAGGAAAATGAGCCCACAGCACTTTCCTTGGGAAGGGAACAGAAGATTCTGCAACTTCCAGAGGGAAGAGAGACAGAAAACAGGTTTGAGGAGCTGAAGTAGTGGCAGGGGTAGCAGGGAGAAGAAATAAGAGGTGAGAGAAATGGTTTGTGGCTATGAATTGCAGGGCAGGCAGAGGACACCAGTGACTCAAACAGTTTGGCACCTCCTGGCCATCAGGCAGCTGATGCCAAAAGTTCATCTCTGCTCAAAGGGCATGCACAGCCTGGCTCACCCAGCACAGGTGCAGGAACAGCACAAGGAAAAAGGGAGGTGAGTGTAAAAAACTACCTAAATACAGCTGTGTGTGTTTCCAGCAGGTTTTGCAGCCTGTACTGAGCACCTTGGTCCTGGTTACGCTGTTCCCAGACACCATTAGATCAGAGGAAGCTGATTCAATAAGTTGTTGAAACAGTCAAATCAGCTGATTTAAATGGTAAGGCCCATTTTAATCTTGCTGCTGCTGCTCAGAAGGCAGAGGATTAGGCTGAAGCTGTAGCTTTGAGGAACAGCGTGGACAGTGACAGGCAGACCCAGGGAATGATTACGTGGCACCACCTCCGTTTGGGAAGAATTATTTGCCCAGCAGGAGCCCAGCTCCAGAGCAACATCCCTGGAACCTCTGCAACACAAACAGTAGGGAGTTCGTTCATACAGCAAAAGATTTCCTGGCCTTATTTACCCTTGCACATTCACCACACTCTTCATTTCAAAAGCCACCATGGGAGCACTCTGTCCGTGCTGGAAGGCCCGTCCTTGCCCTGCTCCTCTCGGCACGAAGATGTTCTCTGTTCTGCTGCTGCTCAGTGCGTCTCCTGGGTCCCTCTCACTGAAGGAAAATAAATCTGTTTACAAGGAACAAACAGCTTTGTGCAAACCGCAGCCACGAACTGCCAATGGCGTGTTCTCCCAGCCCAGCAATGCCTCCTTCCCCAGCACAGAGTGCTCCGCTAGCGCAGCTCCAGGGCTGTGCTGCTGTGAGGTCATGTCACCGGGGGACTGGAAAGCACCAGACTATGCCCCGCGTCTTAAAACACAGATGTGTGATGATTATCTCATGATAGCCATCAGAGGTCCCGTTGTAATGATATTTCTAATAATTTAGCCTTCAGGCAGTTCTTAGGTTGGGATCAGCCTGTGCTCGGAGCTGGAGCAAACTGCGTGCCCAGGGTCTGCTGTGTGAAACCGTCACTGAGGTCCTGGCTGCCTGCTCCCTGAAAAGATGGAACTGTTACATTTTCCTGAGCCCACGTGGTGTAACCAGATAATTTCTAGTTGGGAGCACGGATAGCAATGCTCAAACCACTAATACCAGTAAATCTAGTTGCATGGAGATTAAGTAAGAATACCCTTACTGTCAGCCACACTCCCTTTTTCTGTTACCAGATTATATGGCAATATGTTATTATAGTTCTTTCCTGATATTTCTTCTTTCTATATGTTGATCATCTTGGGGCTGCAGCTGCAGCAGGAGTGGAAGCACCCGGGGAAATGACTCACCTCCCTCGGGCCAGACGTGGATTTTTACCCAGCAAACGCAAGGAACACTGACATAAAGGTGGAGTGTTGTGTTATTCAGGGAACAAAACGTCACAGCAAACGACTGCCTTGAGTTTGGTGTGTTTCTAACAGACTGTGAAGTAAGTATGAAGAAAATGTCCCTACTGTTCATTACAAAAGGTCAAGTGTACAAACACTGCAGCTGCAATGATCTGAAGGATGCTGTGGTTACAGCAGCAGTGCCCCTCTAGCCCCAAACAGAGCTGTTCAGCTGGGTGAGGTTTCACAGACAGCAGGAGCTCCCTTTTTCTTTCTGCTTCTTAAAAATCCTCCCCTCTTCCACTAAATGTCCTCTACAAGCACTGTTGGATGCAGCTTCCAGTGGCACGATTCTTCTCCCGGTGCCAAGCTCGCGGGGGCCCCGCAGGCAGGACCTCTGTGAGCAGTGGGATCTGCACTCTTTGCAGTCGTGTCCAGGACAGTCCTGGCAATGCAAACAGTTTTCCCTCTGCAGTTTGCAGTAGTACAGGAGCATCCAAACGCTTCCAAGGCAAAGCTGTTATAAAGGATGGGTTTTGGTACCCAGTGAGCTCCAAGGGCTCCTCCTTTGAAGCTGCACTGCAGGGAATGCAGGGGGTCTGAAGCGTCCCTGTACCCTCCCAGGTTTCAGAGTGGAGCTGGAAAACATGCATTCCCTCCCCTAACCCGAACCTAACAGCCACACGAGATGCACCTCCCCCTTTCCGAGCTGGGAGGTGGAAAGGAGCAGGCTGCAGTGGCAGTAAAGGGGTGGGTTCTGTGGGCTGTCCCACTTCAGCAGTCTCGCCTTCCCCGCTGGCCTTGCAGGAGCTCTGCAGCTTCTCCCCGTGAAAATAACCCCATGGAAACCCTCTGCCCCCTGTGCAGAACCAGAAGTAATGCAGAACCTGTCCCCCACTCCCCCTTCCCAGACATCAGGCTCGGTGTGTTTGCACAGGTGCACACGCCAAGTTTCAGCCCGAAGAGAGTTTTACACCTGACTTTTATACTCTGCTGCCAGTGGCCCACACCAAGTCGGTGCCCACTAAAACTCCCGTTAAAAGGGCAACACCACTCCCGTTGATCCCGGCAGCGGAGCCCCGGGGGGGTTGGGGGTCCCGGGGGGTTTGGGGGTCCCGGGAGGGTTTGGGGGTACCTGGGTGGTGCCGATGATGGCGATGGGGACCCCGTGCTGGGTATGAACATTCGCAAGGAGCTCCTGGGGGGTTTTGTGGGTCCCAGGGGTTTTTGGGGTCCGGTGGTTTTTTGGGGGTTCCCGAGGGGGGTTTTCAGGGGTCCAAAGTGGGGGATTGGGCGAGCCCAGGGGGATATTTGGGGTCCCAAGGCTGTTTTGGGGGTACCTGCTGGTGATGGAGATGAGGACCCTGT
>JACSVZ010000003.1:1007494-1033090 GCA_014706295.1 Lycocorax pyrrhopterus obiensis | reverse complement strand
GCCGCAGGGACCCTGTAAATCAGAGGGGGACTGAAGCTGTTTGGGGGCTGCCCCCTCTCTCTCCTGATCCCCACATTCTTCCCCCCGCCATGTGGATTCCGTCCTGGGGGGTTGGGACACTTTGGGTTTCTTGGTTTTGGGAGAAAACCTGTTCCAGACTTCTCCATTCTCGCTCATCCCCTGCAGGATCTGAGCCGGCAAGAGCAGCTTGGGAATGGAGCCCCAGGCAGGAAGGAGCTCCCAAACTCCTCCGTGCAGCCAGTGGCCATCCAAGGGTGGGGCCAGGCCACGCCACAGCCCCACTGCACAGGGATGGGCATTGGCCAGCCCTGCTCTGGCCAGCCCCAGGGGGCAGCCAGGACCTGAGGGTGCCCCGCCCCGGCTTTGACCTCGCAGCTTTAGAGCTGCTGCAAAGGTGAGAACTGTGGGGGGGAAAAGGCCTGGCTGTGGTTTGCTCAGCCCTGCGAGAAGCACAAAAGCCAACGGGAGCCCAAGCAGTGGCTCTGCGAGGGCCTTTGATGGTTTCAGAGCAGGGCTGGCTGGAAACCCCCTGCAGGGCAGCTGCGAGGGAACCAGTCCGGAAATGCAGCAATTGATCATTTTTGTCCCGTGCCCAAGGGATCTGAGGGAGCCCCAAAACTGCTCGGCAAATCCCACAAGGATCTGGCTCAGCACCCTGAGCGGGACCTCCTCCTTCCTGGCTCCACACGTGGATCGCGGGGAACAGGGGGGTGGAGCAGGAGCAGGGAGTGCCCAGGCAGGGGAATTCAGGCAGGATGGAGTGGATTTAGCAGGGAATCAGACAGAATTTCCACAGATTGCTGTGCAGTGGTCCCAGGATGGACAGAGTTGTTCCCTTTTGGAGCAGAATCGATGGGAAGTAAATCGAGTTTCAGGGTGGCAATGGGAAAACGGGAAGAGTTCCTAACTATGGCCCAAGAAAAGCCGTCCTTTGTGGGGTGGGTTGCTGCCCAGCAGACAGGGAACAATCCCATGGAGCTTGTTGGACACTCAGGGAGATTCCCCACTCCGTGTTATCCACAGGCAAAGGCGGCTGTGGGATGCACCAATGGGCTCCCAAAGGGAACCAAAAGTCTCATTTCTTTGGGATTTGTTTGTGTTTTTATTGTGAGTGACTTGTTGGGAGACCAACGATTAAAAGGATTCTATAAACCAGAGCATTTTGTGACATTGTCGGTTTGATTTTTGAGTTTATTTTCTTTACTGGGAAAAAAAGCGTGGGAAAAGCTTTTTGCCTTTATCCTATGGATGTATGATTTTGTCTCAAGCAATTGGGAATGAGGAGAATTCAACCAAATTTAGCCTGGGAGTTACCATTGCCAGGGGCAGGTTGTGACAGGGAACCCCTGAATTTGGGGACCCCAGGGTCACAGGGCCCCACCGGGAATGCTCAGGGCCCCCGGACAGGGGTCCCCAGGATGTGCCACCTCTGGGACAGGAATCCCCAAGGACGTGCACCCCCGGAACGAGGACCCGCCTGGGACAAGACCCAGGCGTCACCACACCAGAGGAGCCCTTTTCCCTCAGGGCAGGACCCCTCTGGATGTGCCCCCCCAGGACAGAACCCACCCCCCCGTCTGACTCTCAGCACAAACGGCCTCTTCCTTCTGCTTGCGGAGACAGAAAGTGAAAGGTTGGGGGGCACAGCCAGAGAGCCCCAAGAACCCCCAAAGCTCCCAACCACTGCCTGTCCCCCCCATCCCCGATCTCCCCTTCCTGGGATCCCCCCACCCGTTCCCTGCTCAGGTGTTCCCTGGGATCGCTGAGCCAGGAAATGGGGGGGTGGGAGGGGATGGTGTGGAAGTAAGGAAAATAGGGAAAAAATAGAAATAAAAAGCGGAAAAAGCCCCGGGGTGTGTGGGGCACAGACCAGAGCAGCCCAGGACAACCCTGAGGTGCCCCCTGGCCATGAGCACCCTGTGGGAGCTGTGCTGGGCCCGGAGTCACCCCAAAATCTGGGGCACCCCGGGAAGGAGCTGCAACCCACGAGCCCTCCCAGCCACTGCCCATCCCTGGCACCCCCATTCCCTTGGCAACACAAACACGGGACCCCCATTTCCTTGGTCCCTCCTCCCTGGGACACCCATCCCAGGACTCCCATTGCCCAGCACCCCCATTCCCTCAATCCCAATCCCATGGGCCCCCTCTTCCCACAGAACCCCTGTTCCCAAGGCTCCCCTTTATTCCCCCCACACCCCCGAACCTGGGGCCCACATCCCATGACCGTGGGGACCATGTTCCCACAGGAACCCCATCCCTGGAATCCCCCAAGCACGGGACTCACATTCCCCAGAACCCCATCCCCTGTGACTTCCCCTGCTCCACACCCCAATTCCCTGGGACCCCCATTCTCCTGGACACCCGTCCTGAGACCCCCACATGCCCTGAGTCCCCCACTCCTGGGAACACCATGTCCCACCATGTCCCCAGCCTGTCCCCTGCTGTGTCTCCACCCTGCCCTCGCCCTGCCCCCACCAAGGGCCACCTACACGTGGGGACGAGACGTGACCTCGCTCCTTCCCCTTGGTCCCAAGAGCCGCCACCCAGGGGACAGGTGGCCCCGGCAGCGTGTGACAGCCAGCCCGGGTGGCCGGGGACACCGGGATGGCCGGGAAGGTGGCGCTGCTCCTGTGGGGTGAGTGCCCCGGGCACGGGCCTGACGCCCCGGGGATGGGCCCTGGTGGGGCAGAGAGCGGTGGGGAGGGGGCACAGGGGGGCTGCGGGGTCCCCTGAGGTCCCCAAGGCCAGCAGAGCCCGTGCATGGGGGTGGGACCCCAAATGTGACCGGAGTCGTGGGGTGGCTGTGGGGACAGGAACAGGGGAACAGAGATGTGGGGACAAGGATGTGGCAAAAGAAACCTTGGGGCTGGGGCAGCTGTGGGGACAGGGACAGGGGCACAGGGATGCAGGAACAGGGACAAGGGCCAAGCACCATCAGGATGGGCCATGGGGACAGGTGCCATTGGGATGGGATCGTGGGCAGAGGGCCATGGGGATGTGGCCATGGGGACTGTGGAGGTGCTGTGGGGTGGGTGGAGGTGACTTGTACAAGCATGGGGTGTCCACAGCGTCCCCAAGTCCTGCCTCAGCCCAGGGTGACCGAGGTGTCCTTGTCCTCAAGACCTCCGTGCTAAACCGGTGTCCCCGCGGTGCCAGCCCCACCCAGCCCTGTCCCTTCTCCCTTCCAGCCCAGACCCTCGGCCTCGCTGGTGAGTCCTCGGGGGGATGCCATGTCCCCGCCCCGCTGTCCCCAGCCCGCGCTGGCCCTGGCAGGCTGGTGTCCCCTGTCACCCGCAGGCGCCCAGACCACCCAGCTCCTCGTGGAGCCCCCCTGGACGCCGGCGGTGCTGTGGGACCGGGTGACTGACCTGCCAGGGCTCGGGGACCGCCGGTGCCACCACCTGGTACAAGGACGGGCAGCGCTGGGGGCTGCAGGGACACGACCGATTCCGTGTGACCGAGAGTGGCACCTACCACTGTGACAGACCCGGCACCGGGCTGAGCACCCCCGTGAGAGTCTTAAATGGTGAGGGGGGGTTGGGTGTCCGCAGGGTCCCCGAGGGCTCTGGGTGGGCTCCGCTCCATGGGTCACCCCCTGGTGTGACGAGAGCCTGTCCCCTGCACACGGGGACATCCCAGAGCATCCCAGTGCGAGGGGACCCCTGTGTTGGAACTGGGGACCCCTGGTGCACTGGGTGTGACCCAATCGGGGGGGTCCCAGTGACGTCGAGACCCCCCAGACCCCCAATGCGATGGGAACCCCTTGTCCCGCAGCTCTTCTGGTGCTGCAGGCGCCGGCGCGGGCGCTGCTGGAGGGGGACACGGTGACACTGCGCTGCCGGGGCTGGAAGGACAAATCGGTCACCTCGGTGTCCTTCTACCGCGACGAGAAACAACTGCAGCTGTTCCGCAATGGGACCGAGCTGTCCCTGTCCCCACTGCAGCTGCAGCACAGCGGCCGCTACCGCTGCAGGGGCTGGGTGGACTCCAAGGTGTCCCCGGCGTGGGCGCAATCAGCGCCGGTGACGGTGACAGTGCACGGTGAGCACCCCACAGCCGCCACCCCGACACCCCCACACCTCAGCACCCACACAGCCCCTTCACAGCGGACTCGGGGTCACCTCTTCCCCCTCATCTCCTTCCCAGAGCTCTCCCGGTGCCGGTGCTGGAGGGTCCCCCCCGAGCCCACCGAGGGGTCCCCCCTGAATCTCAGCTGCCTCAGCACCCCCAGCCCCCTGCGGCCCCGAGCCCCCCTCCTGCACCTCTTCTACCGGGACGGGCAGTTGGTGGGGGGCCCGCAGGGGTCCCCGCAGCTCCTGGTGCCCGCCGTGGGGGTCTCCCACTCGGGGAATTACAGCTGCGAGGTGCGCTCCGAGGGGGGGGGCCGTGCGGAAGAGCAGCGCCCGGCTCCGCGTCACGGTGCGCAGTGAGTGCGGGGATGGGCACGGGGAGCCCCGACAGCCGCCACGGGTCCCCAGTCCTTGCCTGAAATCCTCCCCGGGTCCCCCAGAACTGCCCGGGTCCCCCCATCCTTTCTCTGCTTCCTCCAGCACTGCCCCGGTCACCCTCATCCCTCCCTGGGTCCACCCTACCCCTCCCTCCGTTCCTTTCCCCGGTCCCTTCCCAAGTGCCCCCATTACTGCCCCGCGTCCCCCCATCCCTCACTGGATCCCCTCCCTGGGTCCATCCACCCCCTCTCTGAGGTCCCCCCATGGTCCCCAGGTCCCACCGTCCCTCTCCGTGTCCCCTCACCCCTCCCTGCAGTTCTCCCCCATCCCCCTTTAGGTCTCCCCTCTCTCAATCCTCCCTCCTTTCCTGGGGCCCCGCTCTCTCCCTGGGTTCCCCTCCACCCTCTCCTACTCCCCCTCCCTCTCCTCCTGTGTCCCCTTCCCGCAGGGGTCCCGCTCTCGGGGGTGTCCCTGTGGGCGCAGCCCCCCCGGGGCACAGGTGGCACTGGGGGACCGCCTGGTGCTGAGCTGCGCGGTGGCCGCGGGGACAGGTCCCCTGTCCTTCTCCTGGCACCGGGGGGGGCTCGTGGGCACCGCTGGGCACCGGCCCCCGCCTGGAGCTGCGCCGCGTTGGGGACAATGACAGCGGCCACTACCAGTGCCGGGCCAGCGACGGGGACAGCGTGGCCGAGAGTGTCCCCCTGAATGTCACCGTCCTGGGTGAGCGGGACCCTCAGGAACGGGGTGACCCCATCCACACCATCCCCAATTCCACACATTCCCATCCCACCTCATCCCCCCCCACACCATCCCCACCCCACCCCAGGTCACAGCCCCCACCACTGGGTGCCACGGTCCCGGCTTACTGGGACCTTCTGGGCCCAGGTATCCCCACCCAGGACATCCCACCCATGGGTCCCTAATCCCAGCTGTCACATCCCACACCCCACATCAGGTCACAGTCCCCCTACTGACTGGGACCCTCCCGGGGGAGGGAGACCCTTGGGATTGGGGTGACCCCACCCACAAAATGCCTCATCCAACCCATCACATCCCACCCACACCATTCCACACCCCCCACCAGGTGACGGCCTTGGACACAGCATCCCTCATCCCACCCTCACCTCACCCTCATCCCATCCTCATCCCATCCCGCACATCCCCTCATCCCACACCAGGAGATGATCCCCACCACCGTGGGTCACACTCATGGGTGAAGGGGACCCTCTGTGTCCCGGTGCCACCGTGCACAGACTCCCTCATCCCCCCACGCTGGGTGCCAGCCCCTCCCCCACCCTCAGCCCCGTCTGTGTCCCCGCAGTGCCCGTGGCCAATGCCACCATCACCCCCGGTGCCCTGGCACACCCGGTGCGCGCAGGTGACCCCGTGACCCTGCGCTGCTCGGTGCAGGTGGGCTCAGCCCCTGTCACCTTCACCTGGCTGCGGGACGGGCGCGAGGTGGCCCGGGGTCCCCTCCTGGAGCTTGGGGACGTCGATGTGGGACATTCGGGCACCTACCAGTGCGTGGCCACCAACCAGCTGGGACAGGACGGGCACCGCGTGTTCCGGGCGCTCAGCCCAGAGCTGGCACTGACGGTGACACCGCGGGGACACTGGGACACAGGTGGGGTCACACGGGGTCACTGGGGGTTCCGGACCCCTGGAGTTCTTGGTGACCCCGATGTGTCCCCCTCTGTCCCCAGCAGTGGCCGCTGGGGTCGGTGGTTCCCTGCTGTTCCTGGTCCTGCTCGTGGGTGTCAGTGTGGCCTGGCATCGGTGGCACCGCCTGGGTGGGTGGCAAGAGGGGGACGGGGGTGCCAGGGTGCTGTAGGAAGCCCCCCAGAGTTGGGGAGCGATAGGGCGGCACCCACAGCTGCCCAGAATTGTGAACCTGCTGGGAGTCCTGGGGCATTTGGGGCAGTGCTGGAGGGTCTTGCAGGGATGTTGGGGGTTCTTTCAGGGGTCCTGGAGAATTTTCCTGCTGGGCTTCGGGTTCTTGTGGCTGAGCTGGTCGGGAGCACTGGGACGGTTCATGAATTCTGGGGGGCTTCAGGGATGCTTGGGGGGCCTGAGGGGAACTGAGAGTCCTGCAGGGGTTCAGGATTCCTGTGTGGGGTCAGGGACACAGGGACCCCACAATCACCTCCCCCCTTTCCTTTGCAGCCACCAGGAAGAACCAGGAAAGGTGAGTGGGGGGCTCCAGCCACGATCCCCCCTTTACCACCACCCCACAACTCTCCATCCGCTCCCACACGTCCTCTTTATCCCCACAGGGCACCCCCGGAGCCCCCAGCCCCCCCAGAGGAGGGAGAGGTTCTGTACACCCACGTCGTGAGCACCAGACAGGCGGGGCGTGAGTACAGTGGTGATGGGGGGGACAGTGACACGTCACCCACCGGTGTCACCCCCACCTTGCTCCCCCCCCCGGTGTCTCTTACAGGGCCCCCCCGCGTCGCCGTCCCCCAGGAGCCCCAGGTGACCTACGCGGAGCTGCCGGGACTCCGTGGGCGGCCGCGGGATCCCAGTGAGATTTAAGAGATTGTGCTGTGACACTGGGGGGGACTGGGGGGCACTGGGGGCCACCAGCCATGGGCACCCACACGTGTGTGTGCTGCCCCTAAAAACTGCCCCTGGCGCTCCCCGTGGAGGCACAAAAGGCAAAGACCCCAAAGGGCTGAGGGAAGAACAATTTCCTGCAAACAGCAACGAGAGAAGGAAACCAACAGCAACAGCAACACGATTCCGAATCCCAAGGGTCACAAAAGGAACGATGTCCAGGGAAAGCCCCCGACAAGGAACAAACCCCAAACGCTTCCCCCGGCACGTTTCCTCCACCAGCAGGAACCTGGCAGGGGCCTGGACCTTCATTGCTTTGGTGGCCAAAGCGGCCTTCAGGAGGCTCTGGATTCTCTTGTCCCCTTTCCCAAACCCTCCTCTGCCGTGTTCCCCCACACGATGGTGGCACCAAGGCCCTGTGGCTGTTCCGGAGCCTCCCCCTTTCCCAGGGCAGTCGGGACCAGGCCATGGCACAGGGCGGGGCTGTGTTTCCAGTCAGTTCCAGGGGCTCTGGACAGCCCCCCAGGTCAGGGCAAACTGTGTCCTGCCCTCTGCTGCCACAGGAATGGGGACAAAGGCATTGGCAACGTCCATGGTGGCACCACTTGGCTGCCTCGGACTCCAGCTCGCCCTGGAGTTCCGGCATGGCCGGCACAGCCGCTCTCAGTGGGGCTGGCACTTGGTTCAGGCCCCCACAGTCCCTGTCAGTGGCCACTCTCCACTGGACTCATGCAGCTCCATGGCAGCCGGGCCCCTTCCCAGTGCTCTGGGACCACCATTGCGCTCCCTCCTTCCCGCGGGCTCCAGCCCGGGCTCTCTGCTCCCCCGCCGGCCCGGGCTCTCCCCTCCGCCATTTCGGTCCCTCCACCCCCGCCGCTCCCCTGGGGGGTCCCGCCCTCTCCATCCCAGCCCCTCCCTCCCACCCACTGCCCCCGGCCCCCTGGGCCTCACCTGAGCCCCCTGCGGCATTCCCGGCGCTCCTGCTCCCCTGCGTGCCCAGCTGCTCTTCCCGCGGGCCGCCTGCTCCAGCCGCTCCCGCCTCAGCCGCTGCTCCAGCTCGCCCTTCCCGCCCGGCCAGCGGGAACCACCGGCCACACGCCACAGGCGCTGAATCGTCCCCAACACCGCCAATGAGCACCAGAGAACCTTCTCGGCGGCCAAAAAAGCTCCTTCTGGCCAGAGCTAGGGGCACCTGTCCCCCAAAATGTGTCCAGTGCTGCCTCAGTAGCCCAAAATCCCCGGCAGAGGCAGCCGAGCCGTGTGTTTGTGCACAGGGATGGTTTAGGAGCGCGGCTGAACTTCAGGAACCCCGGCCCTAATTGCAGCACCTCGTGAAGGGTCTGCAGCACCCAGAGCAGAACGGGGGCATTGGCCCAAGCAGCTCCAATTCAGCCCCATTTTGACCTCCCAAGCCACTGCTCCCGGCCCGGGCTGTCCCTGTGCTCCAGCTGCAGCTGCAGCGCCCTCGGGGCTGCGGCTCTGCTCTCCTCCTCCTCCTCCTCCTCCTCCTTCCCCTGTGGCTGCTGTGTCGGGACCAGCAGTGGCCCAGGAAGAGCAGGAACTGCAAACGTGGTGTGGAGCCCCCTGAGGAGCCCTGGCAGACTCAGCACCGAGCACCTGCTTTCCCCAACACCCCAGGGGAATTCAGCATTCCCAAAGCTGCTGTGCCGGGGCTGAAGGCCAAAAAGGGAGTGAAAAGCTGGGCGTTTATGGGTACTGTGGACCTGAGACTCGGCTGGGGAGTGGGTGCTGCCTTCCTTCCCTTCGGGATCGGGGAGAGCGGTCACGGCTGGTGCGCAGGGTGTGTGCCCGGCCCCGGGACACTGCTACGCTGCCACTCGGCACTCCGATGGAACCTGCGGCCTTGGCCGCTTCTGCCCGCTGCCGGTGGTGGTGCCGGGACCGACTGGTGCCACCGGGACCGATTGGTGCCCGTGAGTTTGCAAAAGGAGCGATTTCCCCTCCTCCCCCCCGCCCGAGGCCGCCATCGCCCCTGAGGGGTTCGAGCCCGCACCGGGCGCCCCCTGCTGGCGGTGAGTGATCCCTGCAGCGCCCCCTGCTGGCCGGGAGTGATCCCTGCAGCGCCCCCTGCTGGCCGTGGTCACAACTGCACCAAATATAAAAAACAGCACTTCAGAGGTTGGAAGATTCTGTTCTTGTGTTGGGTTTTTTCTGTTCTGTTCTATTCATTTCTAGCAAAGAGCTGTTATTCCTCTTCCCACATTGTGGACCCCACACCCCGTGCCCCGGTGCCGCTGTCCCCGCGGTGCCACCCCCACCCAGCCCTGTCCCTTCTCCCTTCCAGCCCAGACCCTCGGCCTCGCTGGTGAGTCCTCGGGGGGATGCCATGTCCCCGCCCCGCTGTCCCCAGCCCACGCTGGCCCTGGCAGGCTGGTGTCCCCTGTCACCCGCAGGCGCCCAGACCACCCAGCTCCTCGTGGAGCCCCCCTGGACGCCGGCGGTGCTGTGGGACCGGGTGACACTGACCTGCCAGGGCTCGGGGACCGCCGGTGCCACCACCTGGTACAAGGACGGGCAGCGCTGGGGGCTGCAGGGACGCGACCGATTCCGTGTGACCGAGTGGCACCTACCAGTGTGACAGACCCGGCACCGGGCTGAGCCCCACCGTGAGAGTCTTAAATGGTGAGGGGGGATTGAGTGCCCCCGGGTACCCCGAGGGCTCTGGGTGGGCTCCGCTCCATGGGTCACCCCCTGGTGTGACGAGAGCCCATCCCCTGCACACGGGGACATCCCAGAGCATCCCAGTGCGAGGGGACCCCTGTGTTGGAACTGGGGACCCCTGGTGCGCTGGGTGTGACCCAATGGAAGGGTCCCGGTGCCATCGGGAACCCCACGGAACCCCGCGGTGTGACGGGACCCCCCTGTCCCCCAGACTGGCTGGTGCTGCAGGTGCCAGCGCGGGCGCTGCAGGAGGGGGACACGGTGACACTGCGCTGCCGGGGCTGGCAGGACAAATCGGTCACCTCGGTGTCCTTCTACCGCGAGGAGAAACAACTGCAGCTGTTCCGCCTCGGTGCTGCCACACCATCCCCACATTCTAGGTGGCCTCCCACCTCCCCAGGGCCCCCGTTGGCCCCATTGCCACCCACCCAGGCGGTGCCACCGGTGCCAGCCCACAATGACACCCACGAGCAGGACCAGGAACAGGAGGGACCCGCCAGCCCCTGCGGCCACTGCTGGGGACAGAGGGGGACACATCAGGGTCACCTGTCACTCTGGGGGCACTGCAATCCCAATGACCCCGTGTGACCCCACCTGTGTCCCAGTGTCCCCGCGGTGTCACCGTCAGTGCCAGCTCTGGGCTGAGCGCCCGGAACACACGGTGCCCGTCCTGTCCCAGCTGGTTGGTGGCCACGCACTGGTAGGTGCCCGAATGTCCCACATCGACGTCCCCGAGCTCCAGGAGGGGACCCCGGCCCACCTCGCGCCCGTCCCGCAGCCAGGTGAAGGTGACAGGGGCTGAGCCCACCTGCACCGAGCAGCGCAGGGTCACGGGGTCACCTGCGCGCACCGGGTGTGCCAGGGCACCGGGGGTGATGGTGGCATTGGCCACGGGCACTGTGGGGACACAGACGGGGCTGAGGCTGGGGGAGGGGCTGGCACCCAGCATGGGGGGATGAAGGAGTCTGTGCATGGTGGCACCGGGACACAGAGGGTCCCCTTCACCCATGAGTGTGACCCACGGTGGTGGGGAGCATCTCCTGGTGTGGGATGAGGGGATGTGCGGGATGGGATGAGGATGGGATGAGGGTGAGGTGAGGGTGGGATGAGGGATGCTGTGTCCAAGGCCGGAACCTGGTGGGGGGTGTGGAATGGCGGGGGTGGGATGTGATGGGTTGGATGAGGCATTTTGTGGGTGGGGTCACCCCAATCCCAAGGGTCTCCCTCCCCCGGGCGGGTCCCGCTCAGTAGGGGGACTGTGACCTGATGTGGGGTGGGGGATGTGACAGCTGGGATTAGGGACCCATGGGTGGGATGTCCTGGGTGGGGATACCTGGGCCCAGAAGGTCCCAGTAAGCCGGGACCGTGGCACCCAGTGGTGGGGGCTGTGACCTGGGGTGGGGTGGGGATGGTGTGGGGGGGATGAGGTGGGATGGGAATGTGTGGAATTGGGGATGGTGTGGATGGGGTCACCCCGTTCCTGAGGGTCCCGCTCACCCAGGACGGTGACATTCAGGGGGACACTCTCGGCCACGCTGTCCCCGTCGCTGGTCCGGCACTGGTAGTGGCCGCTGTCATTGTCCCCAACGCGGCGCAGCTCCAGGTGGGGGCCGGTGCCCAGCGGTGCCCACGAGCCCCCCCGGTGCCAGGAGAAGGACAGGGGACCTGTCCCCGCGGCCACCGCGCAGCTCAGCACCAGGCGGTCCCCCAGTGCCACCTGTGCCCCGGGGGGCTGCGCCCACAGGGACACCCCCGAGAGCGGGACCCCTGCGGGGGAGACAAAGGGAATGGGGGAGCCGGGAGGGGTGGGGGACACCAGGGACCAGTGAAGGACTCAGGGAGGGGGAGGATCAGGGAGGGGTGGGGGGATCCCAGGGCAGAAGAAGGGGGCCCAGAGATGGGGGGAGGCTTGGAAAGGGGTGGAAGGGACCCCAGGGAGGGAGGGGAGATTAAGGGAGGGGAGACCTGGAGAGGGCTGGAGGGAAGCACAGGGAAGGTTTTGGGGACCCAGACATGGATGGGACCTGTGGAGCATGGAGGGACCTAAGAGAGGGAGAGGTGTGCCTAGAGAGGGGTGAGGCGACCTGGTGGGGGACGCAGGGATCAGGGATCGTGATGGGAGGGCCCAGGGAGGGACCTGGGAAGGCAGGGAGGCACGCAGAGGGTTGAGCAGGACTGGGGACCCGTGGCGGCTGTCGGGGCTCCCCGTGCCCCCCATCCCCGCACTCACTGCGCACCGTGACGCGGAGCCGGGCGCTGCTCTTCCGCACGGCCCCCCCCTCGGAGCGCACCTCGCAGCTGTAATTCCCCGAGTGGGAGACCCCCACGGCGGGCACCAGGAGCTCCGGGGACCCCTGCGGGCCCCCCACCAACTGCCCGTCCCGGTAGAAGAGGTGCAGGAGGGGGGCTCGGGGCCGCAGGGGGCTGGGGGTGCTGAGGCAGCTGAGATTCAGGGGGGACCCCTCGGTGGGCTCGGGGGGACCCTCCAGCACCGGCACCGGGAAGAGCTCTGGGAAGGAGATGGGAGGGGGGATGGTGACCCCGAGTCCCTGGGAAGTGGCTTTGGGGCTGTGGGGATATTGGAGTTCCCGCTGTGGGGTGCTCACCGTGCACTGTCACTGTCACTGGCGCCGACTCCGTCCACCCCTGCGACAGCCCGGAGCCCACCCAGCCCCTGCAGTGGTAGCGGCCGCTGTGCTGCAGCTGCAGTGGGGACAGGGACAGCTCGATCCCCTTGAGCTTCCCCCCCAAATCCTTCTCATCCTGGTAAAATCGCACCCTGCTGACCGACGTATCCTTCCAGCCCCGGCAGCGCAGTGTCACCGTGTCCCCCTCCAGCAGCTCCCGCGCCGGCACCTGCAGCACCAGCCGGTCTGGGGGACAGGAGGGTCCCATCGCACTGAGGGGCTCGAGACAGGTCCGAGGTGGGTCCCCACGGCACCGGGGACCTCTGGGGGGAGTCTCCATTGCGCAGAAGCCTCCCAGGGACACCAGGGGTAACCCCATGGCACTGGTGTCACCACGGGGGTCCCATCACACTGGGATGCACTGGGATGCACTGGGGTGCACTGGGATGTCCCTGTGTGCAGGGGACAGGCTCCCACCACATGAGGGGTGTGACGCCACCCACGGAGTGGAGCCCACCCCGACCACTCGGGGACCACCCTGATCATTTAAGATCCCCCCTCACCATTTAAGACTCTCACGGGGGGGCTCAGCCCGGTGCCGGGTCTGTCACACTGGTAGGTGCCACTCTCGGTCACACGGAATCGGTCGGGTCCCTGCAGCCCCCAGCGCTGCCCGTCCTTGTACCAGGTGGTGGCACCGGCGGTCCCCGAGCCCTGGCAGGTCAGTGTCACCCGGTCCCACAGCACCGCCGGCGTCCAGGGGGGCTGCACGAGGAGCTGGGTGGTCTGGGCGCCTGCGGGTGACAGGGGACACCAGCCTGCCAGGGCCAGCGTGGGATGGGGACAGCGGGGCGGGGACATGGCATCCCCCCGAGGACTCACCAGCGAGGCCGAGGGTCTGGGCTGGAAGGGAGAAGGGACAGGGCTGGGTGGGGGTGGCACCGCGGGGACAGCGGCACCGGGGCACGGGGTGTGGGGCTGTCCCCAAACTGTCCCCACAGGGACACCGGTTTAGCACGGAGGTCTTGAGGACAGGGACACCTCGATCACCCTGGGCTGAGGCAGGACATGGGGACAATGTGGACACCCCATGCTTGTACAAGTCACCTCCACCCACCCCACAGCACCTGTCCCCATGGCCCATCCTGATGGTGCTTGGCCCTTGTCCCTGTCCCTGCATCCCTGTGCCCCTGTCCCTGTCCCCACAGCTGCCCCAGCCCCAAGGTTTCTTTTGCCACATCCTTGTCCCCACGTCTCTATTCCCCTGTTCCTGTCCCCACAGCCACCCCACGACTCCGGTCACATTTGGGGTCTCACCCCCACGGACGGGCCCTGCTGGCCTTGGGGACCTCAGGGGACCCCGCAGCCCGCCCTGTGCCCCCTCCCCACCGCTCTCTGCCCCACCAGGGCCCATCCCCGGGGCGTCAGGCCCATGCCCGGGACACTCACCCCACAGGAGCAGCGCCACCTTCCCGGCCATCCCGGTGTCCCCGGCCACCCGGGCTGGCTGTCACACGCTGCCGGGGCCACCTGTCCCCTGGGTGGCGGCTCTTGGGACCAAGGGGAAGGAAGCGAGGTCACGTTTTGTCCCCACGTGTTGGTGGCCCTTGGTGGGGGCAGGGTGAGGGCAGGGTGGAGACACAGCAGGGGACAGGCTGGGGACATGGTGGGACATGGTGTTCCCAGGAGTGGGGGGGCTCAGGGCATGTGGGGATCTCAGGACGGGTGTCCAGGAGAATGGGGGTCCCAGGGAATTGGGGTGTGGAGCAGGGGAAGTCACAGGGGATGGGGTTCTGGGGAATGTGAGTCCCGTGCTTGGGGGATTCCAGGGATGGGGTTCCTGTGGGAACATGGTCCCCACGGTCATGGGATGTGGGCCCCAGGGTCGGGGGTGTGGGGGGAATAAAGGGGAGCCTTGGGAACAGGGGTTCTGTGGGAAGAGGGGGCCCATGGGATTGGGATTGAGGGAATGGGGGTGCTGGGCAATGGGAGTCCTGGGATGGGCGTCCCAGGGAGGAGGGACCAAGGAAATGGGGGTCCCGTGTTTGTGTTGCCAAGGGAATGGGGGTGCCAGGGATGGGCAGTGGCTGGGAGGGCTCGTGGGTTGCAGCTCCTTCCCGGGGTGCCCCAGATTTTGGGGTGACTCCGGGCCCAGCACAGCTCCCACAGGGTGCTCATGGCCAGGGGGCACCTCAGGGTTGTCCTGGGCGGCTCTGGGTCTGTTCCCCACACACCCCGGGGCTTTTTCCGCTTTTTATTGCTATTTTTTCCCTATTTTCCTTACTTCCACACCATCCCCTCCCACCCCCCCATTTCCTGGCTCAGCGATCCCAGGGAACACCTGAGCAGGGAACGGGTGGGGGGATCCCAGGAAGGGGAAATCGGGGATGGGGGGTACAGGCAGTGGTTGGGAGCTTTGGGGGTTCTTGGGGCTCTCTGGCTGTGCCCCCCCAACACTTTCACTTTCTCTCTCCGGCAGCAGAAGGAAGAGGCCGTTTGTGCTGAGAGTCAGACGGGGGGGGTGGGTTCTGTCCTGGGGGGCACATCCAGAGGGGTCCTGCCCTGAGGGAAAAGGGCTCCTCTGGTGTGGTGACGCCTGGGTCTTGTCCCAGGCGGGTCCTCGTTCCGGGGGTGCCACGTCCTTGGGGATTCCTGTCCCAGAGGTGGCACATCCTGGGGACCCCTGTCCCGGGGGGCCCTGAGCATTCCCGGTGGGGCCCTGTGACCCCTGGGGTGCCCCAAATTCAGGGGTTCCCTGTCACAACCTGCCCCTGGCAATGGTAACTCTCAGGCTAAATTTGGTTGAATTCCCCTCATTCCCAATTGCTTGAGACAAAATCATACATCCATAGGATAAAGGCAAAAAGCTTTTCCCACACCTTTTTTTTCCCAGTAAAGAAAAATAAACTCAGCCAAAATCAAACCGACAATGTCACAAAATGCTCTGGTTTATAGAATCCTTTTAATCGTTGGTCTCCCAACAAGTCACTCACAATAAAACCACAAACAAATCCCAAAGAAATGAGACTTTTTGGTTCCCTTTGGGAGCCCATTGGTGCATCCCACAGCCGCCTTTGCCTGTGGATAACACGGAGCGGGGAATCTCCCTGAGTGTCCAACAGCTCCATGGGATTGTTCCCTGTCTGCTGGGCAGCAACCCACCCCACAAGGACGGCTTTTCTTGGGCCATAGTTAGGAACTCTTCCCATTTTTCCCATTGCCACCCTGAAACTCGATTTACTTCCCATCGATTCTGCTCCCAAAAGGGAACAACTCTGTCCGTCCTGGGACCACTGCACAGGAATCTGGAAATTCTGTCTGATTCCCTGCTAAATCCACTCCATCCTGCCCTGAATTCCCCTGCCTGGGCACTCCCTGCTCCTGCTCCCACCCCCCTGTTCCCCTGATCCACGTGTGGAGCCCCTGCTCGATATTTCCACACTTCTCCCTCTCGTCTGGCGGCCTCAGCCAGAACCCAAACATCCTTTCCAGGAGCTTCCAAAGGGCTGCAGGTTTGAGCCAGGAAGGAGGAGGGTCCCGCTCAGGGTGCTGAGCAGATCCTTGTGGGATTTGCAGCAGTTTTGGGGCTCCCTCAGTCCCTTGGGCACAGGGACAAAATGATCAATTGCTGCATTTCCGGACTGGTTCCCTCGCAGCTGCCCCTGCAGGGGGGGTTTCCAGCCAGCCCTGCTCTGAAAACCATCAAAGGCCCTCGCAGAGCCACTGCTTGGGCTCCCGTTGGGTTTTGTGCTTCTCGCAGGGCTGAGCAAACCACAGCCAGGCCTTTTCCCCCCCACAATTCTCACCTTTGCAGCAGCTCTAAAGCTGCGAGAGTCAAAGCCGAGGGGGCAGGGGGGACCCTCAGGTCCTGGCTGCCCCCTGGGGCTGGCCAGAGCAGGGCTGGCCAATGCCCATCCCTGTGCAGTGGGGCTGTGGCGTGGCCTGGCCCCACCCTTGGATGGCCACTGGCTGCACGGAGGAGTTTGGGAGCTCCTTCCTGCCTGGGGCTCCATTCCCAAGCTGCTCTTGCCGGCTCAGATCCTGCAGGGGATGAGCGAGAATGGAGAAGTCTGGAACAGGTTTTCTCCCAAAACCAAGAAACCCAAAGTGTCCCAACCCCCCAGGATGGAAACCACATGGCGGGGGGGAAGAATGTGGGGATCAGGAGAGAGAGGGGGCAGCCCCCAAACAGCTTCAGTCCCCCCATCTGATTTACAGGGTCCCAGCCCTGCGGCATCAAATTGGGGCCAAATCAGCCATTTCCATGGGAAAAAACCTGCAGTTTTCCCAGTGCTGCAGGGGAGGGGGCAGAATGGTCCTCGGGTGTTGTGGCCAGAGGGGGGGAAGGTCACACGCATTTCAGGTGGTTCCCAGCACTGAGACCCTGAAGGAGGTGTGGGCGTGGGCTTTGGGGGCGTTTAGGGTGTCCTCCCCTAATGACACCCACCCCCGGTCACCCCCCACTGTCACCCCCGTCGGGGCTTCTTACTCACAGAGGGGTCTTGGAGGGGTGTGGGGTTGGAGGGAGAGGCTGCACCTTAGGGGCTCCCAAAGGGGAATTTGGGGTTCCCAGATGGGGGGACTGTCAAACAGGGGGAGTAGAAGGGACGAGGTACACCCCAGATTGGGGCACCCCAGAGGTCACAGTGCCCCAAGGAGGTCCAGAGAATGGGGATCCTGAGGAGGGGGAGTCACAATGGATGGGTGTCCTGGGGAATGGGGGTCCCCATGGGTGGGGGAACAAAGGGATGAGGCTCCCAGGAGAATGTGGGCTCCAGGGATGGGGCTGGCTGGGGAATGCGGGGCCCCGTGGGACTCTGGATCCTGGGGCAATGGGGAGCAATAGGATGGGATCAAGGGTAGGGGAGTCCTGGGGAATGGAGATCCTAGGAAATGGGAGTCCTGGCATGGTGGTCCCAAGGAGGGGGGACATAAAGAACGCTGGTCCCATGGTTTGGTTCCATGGGGAATGGGGTCCAAAGGACAGGGAGTGGTTGGGTGGCACATGGGTCACAGCTCCTTCACTGGGTGCCTCAAATTTTGGGGTGACCCAGGGCCCAGCACAGCCCCCCCGAGGTGCTCACAGCCTGGGGAGTCACAACAGGGGGGTCCTGTGGTGCTCCAAGTCTGTGGCACCCCCCTTGCCCAGGGCTTTTTCCTCTCTTTATTCTATTTTTTCCTTCTTTTCCTCACTATCGCACCTCTCCCTCAGCCCCAGTTTCTGGCTCGGCGATCCTGGAGGTGCAGGGGCTGCAGAGAGGGGTGGGGGGGCTGAGGGGGATGGGCGTGTCCGGCTGTGCCCCCCAACACTTTCACTTTCTCTCTCCGGCAGCAGAAGGAAGAGGCCGTTTGTGCTGAGAGTCAGACGGGGGGGCGGGTTCTGACCTGGGGGGGGCACATCCAGAGGGGTCCTGTCCCTGTTCTGGGGGTGACACGTCCTGGGGGGATCCTGTCCCAGGGGTGACACATCCCGGCCAGGGGGGTCCTGTCCTGGGGGACGGCGGTTCTGGGGTGGCCCTGGACACCTTCCCGGGGGGGTCCCTCTCGCAGTGGTGGCACATCCTGGGGACCCCTGAGCAGGGGGAGTCCTGCCCACCCGCACTGTTCCCAGCGGCCCCTGGTGTTTAGTGTGTTGGAGGTTAGGATTTTTCCTTTTGTTTTCTTTCTCTCAGAGAATTTTCTCCCACTTGTTGTTAAGAGACAATAAGGACCAAGCTTAAGAGAGACAAAAGAAGTGGCCAAGGTGTGGGGAAGGGCTGCAGCTGGCTGCAGCCTCTTAGCCCGTGGGGCTTTTCTCTTGGGAAGGGCAGGGATACCGAGAGATTTTGGCTTGGGGGTGAGGGGCGGGCTTAGCTCGCAGCTCTCTCTTGGTCTAGGGATCAGAGGGAACAGTCGAGCTGCTGCTTACCGCGGGGAGAATTCACTGCCACCGCCAGAGTCCAGCCCTGGACTGCTCCTCCCTTACTGTGGGTGAGCCTTTGCTCGTAAGAGCAGCTGTTGAACTGCGGCCTTATTAACACCCGACCTCACTGGGAAAGGACCCTCAGCATCTGCTCGGGTGCCTCAGGGGAAAACCTGGCATCCCGAGCCCCTCCCTCTCCGAGGGAGCCTCTCCCGGCTGCGTTCGGGAGCCGGGCTGCCGCTGCCCAGCCCCGCCGTTTTTCTGCCACTGCTCTGGTTTTCTTCACTACACTGTAACCCAGCACCGCGCGCCTGCCGGGACACCCCGCGGCTCCTGCTACAGCTGCGGAGTTTCTGTTACATTTGGTTTTGCCGCTCTGGGATCTGCTCACCTCTGCCGTTCCAGCTGCCGCTCCGAGGTTCCTGCTGCAGCTCCTTTCGCTATCCGGAGGGGCACCGGGCCCCGCTGCCCTTGGGGGTTTGTAAAGGAAGCCGCTTTTCCATCCCTCCCGCCGGCTGCGCCGCCATTACCGCGTGAGGGAGAGACACGGCCGAGCCCGCGCCACAGCGCCCCCTGCAGGCGCGGGGGAATCGCCGCACCCGCCCTGCCCGGCCGGGAGCCACCAGCGCCCCTGGCGGCCGCGAGCGGAACTGCACCGAAGGGGAAAGTGCCTGCGGCCGAGAGAGGCCGGCACCGGGGGCTGGTTCTGGCACCGGGGGCTGGTTCTGGCACCGGGATCTGGCACCGGGTTCTGGTTCTGGCACCGGGTTCTGGTTCTGGCACTGGGGACTGGTTCTGGCACCGGGATCTGGTTCTGGCACTGGGGGCTGGTTCTGGCACTGGGGGCTGGTTCTGGCACCGGGGTCTGGTTCTGGCACCGGGGGCTGGTTCTGGCACCGGGATCTGGTTCTGGCACCAGGTTCTGGTACCGGGGTCTGGTTCTGGTTCTGGCACCGGGTTCTGGTTCTGGCACCGGGGACTGGTTCTGGCACCGGGATCTGGTTCTGGCACTGAGTTCGGGTTCTGGCACTGGGGGCTGGTTCTGGGACGGGGGTCTGGTTCTGGTTCTGGCACCGGGGGCTGGTTCTGGCACCGGGTTTGTGGTTCTGGCACCGGATTCTGGTTCTGGTTCTGGCACCGGGTCCGGTTCCGGCACCAGGTTCTGGTTCTGGTTCTGGCACCGGGATCTGGTTCTGGCACCGGCTTCTGGTTCTGGCACCGCGTTTGTGGTTCTGGCACTGAGTTCTGGTTCTGACACCGGGGGCCGGTTCTGGCACTGGGTTCTGGTTCTGGCACTGAGTTCTGGTTCTGGCACTGGGTTTGTGGTTCTGGCACTGGGTTTGTGGTTCTGGCACCGGGTTCTGGTTCTGGCACCGGTTTCTGGTTCTGGCACCGGGTTCTGGTTCTGTTTGTTGTTGCTGCCGTTGTGGTTGTTCGTTTGCCTTGTTATACACACACACACACACAAGTCAAGAACTGTTATTCCTGTTCCCGTGTCTTTGCCTGAAAGCCCCGTAATTTCAAAGTTACAATAATTCGGAGGGAAGGGGGTCGTATTCTGCATTCCAAGGGAGGTTCCTGCCTTCCTTGGCAGACATCTGCCTTTCAAACCAAGACATAGTGGCAGCCCAAAACTGGAGAATCCCGACAGAGCTGAGCAAACAAACATCATTTCTGCCAGTTTAACCAAAAAGCTGCATTTTTGTCCCAGGAGCAGGGAACCAGGTCCTGTGCCCCCTTGGAACTGGGAGGGGGGATAGTAAGCCAGCTGGTGTACTGGGAGCACTGGGAGGGGGATTGCAGAGCCACTGGGAGCATGGGGGTTGAGAGGAACCAATCTGATTTTCATTTATGCCTCAACGTATGTGATACATGAGGTGAATAATTACTGTAGGGGCTGTACACGTCATGGGAACCCTGTCCCCGGGGAGGCTTCACCTGACAGCCGATCAGGGGAGAGAAAGCTTCCATGGTCGGGCTGTGAGCGACCCCCCACTGGCCGGTGGGACAGATGCCCCGGTGCCTGGAAAAATGCCCGGGAAAAAATTCCCAGGAAATCGGGCTGTGGAAGGAGCCTTAGCACATAAAAGCAGTTAATTCGCACAGGAGCCATTTTGCTTTGGGTTTCTTGGAGGGATCAGGGGCTCGCTCGGAGGGTCAGCTTGGCCCTCCTCGCCTCCTCGCCTTTTCCTCCCTGTGGTCCTGCTTCTCTGTCCGCACCCGTTCTGCGCTGCTTCGCCTCTTCCGCGAGGCAGCTCGTCGCTGCGACAGCCTGGTGCTCGGCTGCTTCCCCGACAGAGCGGACACCGCCTGCACCCAGTCCCGGCTGTTGCTGTGTTTCCCGGGTTGCACGCGGCAACCAGCCCGCCACACCAGCCCACCGCGGTACCAGCCCGCGGTACGAGCCCATGGCAGCCAGGCCGCAGCCGCTGCTTGGAAATCAGCCCCAGCCACTCCCAAAAGCCACGCGGGCTCGCCGCGGCTTGCAGCACGCACGCTGCATCTGCCAAGCTGATGCCGACAGAGCGCCCGGGGTTCTCACAGTAACGTTGTCCCTGTCTTCTGTTTCTCTCTCTGTCTCTCTTTTTTCCTCTCTGCTCTCTTTTCTGTCTCCCTGGCACCTGGAGAGAGGGCTGGCGCCCGGCGGGGAGGGAGTGTCAGATGGGGGGGATGAGGGAGTCTGTGCATGGTGGCATCTGGGGACAGGGGGAGCCTGTGACATGTGACATGTGGCGGTGTTTACCATCAGCCACTGGGGATGCCGTGGGTGGGGGCATCCAGAGCCAGAGGGTCTCAGTCACCCAGGACAGTGACCTGCGTGGAGGGGGCTGTGACCTGGGGTGGGATGGGGGATGCTGTGCTTGGGGTCACCCCCAGCCTGAGGGTCCTGCTCATCCAGGACTCTGACTTGCAGCGAGGGGACACTCTCGGCCACGCTGTCCCCGTCGCTGGCCCGGCACTGGTAGTGGCCGCTGTCATTGTCCCCAACGCGGCGCAGCTCCAGGCGGGGGCCAGTGCCCAGCGGTGCCCACGAGCCCCCCCGGTGCCAGGAGAAGGACAGGGGACCTGTCCCCGCGGCCACCGCGCAGCTCAGCACCAGGCGGTCCCCCAGTGCCACCTGTGCCCCGGGGGGCTGCGCCCACAGGGACACCCCCGAGAGCGGGACCCCTGCGGGGGAAGGGGACACAGGAGGAGAAGGAGGGGGAGTAGGAGAGGGTGGAAGGGAACCCAGGGAGAGAGCGGGGCCCCAGGAAAGGAGGGAGGATTGAGAGAGGGGAGACCTGGAGGGGGATGGGTGAGAACTGCAGGGAGGGGTGAGGGGACACGGAGAGGGACGGTGGGACCTGGGGACCATGGGGGGACCTCAGAGAGGGGGTGGATGGACCCAGGGAGGGGATCCAGGGAGGGATGGGGGGACGCGGGGCAGTAATGGGGGCACTTGGGAAGGGACCGGGGAAAGGAACGGAGGGAGGGGTAGGGTGGACCCAGGGAGGGATGAGGGTGACCGGGGCAGTGCTGGAGGAAGCAGAGAAAGGATGGGGGGACCCGGGCCGTTCTGGGGGACCCGGGGAGGATTTCAGGCAAGGACTGGGGACCCGTGGCGGCTGTCGGGGCTCCCCGTGCCCCCCATCCCCGCACTCACTGCGCACCGTGACGCGGAGCCGGGCGCTGCTCTTCCGCACGGCCCCCCCCCCCTCGGAGCGCACCTCGCAGCTGTAATTCCCCGAGTGGGAGACCCCCACGGCGGGCACCAGGAGCTGCGGGGACCCCTGCGGGCCCCCCACCAACTGCCCGTCCCGGTAGAAGAGGTGCAGGAGGGGGGCTCGGGGCCGCAGGGGGCTGGGGGTGCTGAGGCAGCTGAGATTCAGGGGGGACCCCTCGGTGGGCTCGAGGGGACCCTCCAGCACCGGCACCGGGAAGAGCTCTGGGAAGGAGATGAGGGGGAAGAGGTGACCCCGAGTCCGCTGTGAAGGGGCTGTGGGGGTGCTGAGGTGTGGGGGTGTCGGGGTGGCGGCTGTGGGGTGCTCACCGTGCACTGTCACCGTCACCGGCGCTGATTGCGCCCACGCCGGGGACACCTTGGAGTCCACCCAGCCCCTGCAGCGGTAGCGGCCGCTGTGCTGCAGCTGCAGTGGGGACAGGGACAGCTCGGTCCCATTGCGGAACAGCTGCAGTTGTTTCTCCTCGCGGTAGAAGGACACCGAGGTGACCGATTTGTCCTTCCAGCCCCGGCAGCGCAGTGTCACCGTGTCCCCCTCCAGCAGCGCCCGCGCCGGCGCCTGCAGCACCAGAAGAGCTGCGGGACAAGGGGTTCCCATCGCATTGGGGGTCTGGGGGGTCTCGACGTCACTGGGACCCCCCGATTGGGTCACACCCAGTGCACCAGGGGGTCCCCAGTTCCAACACGGGGGTCCCCTCGCACTGGGATGCTCTGGGATGTCCCCGTGTGCAGGGGACAGGCTCTCGTCACACCCGGGGGTGACCCATGGAGCGGAGCCCACCCAGAGCCCTCGGGGACCCTGCGGACACCCAACCCCCCCTCACCATTTAAGACTCTCACGGGGGGGCTCAGCCCGGTGCCGGGTCTGTCACACTGGTAGGTGCCACTCTCGGTCACACGGAATCGGTCGTGTCCCTGCAGCCCCCAGCGCTGCCCGTCCTTGTACCAGGTGGTGGCACCGGCGGTCCCCGAGCCCTGGCAGGTCAGTGTCACCCGGTCCCACAGCACCCGCCGGCGTCCAGGGGGGCTCCACGAGGAGCTGGGTGGTCTGGGCGCCTGCGGGTGACAGGGGACACCAGCCTGCCAGGGCCAGCGCGGGCTGGGGACAGCGGGGCGGGGACATGGCATCCCCCCGAGGACTCACCAGCGAGGCCGAGGGTCTGGGCTGGAAGGGAGAAGGGACAGGGCTGGGTGGGGGTGGCACCGCGGGGACAGCGGCACCGGGGCACGGGGTGTGGGGCTGTCCCCCAAACTGTCCCCACAGGGACACCGGTTTAGCACGGAGGTCTTGAGGACAGGGACACCTCGGTCACCATGGGCTGAGGCAGGACATGGGGACAATGTGGACACCCCATGCTTGTACAAGTCACCTCCACCCACCCCAATGGCACCTGTCCCCATGGCCCATCCTGATGGTGCTTGGCCCTTGTCCCTGTCCCTGCATCCCTGTGCCCCTGTCCCTGTCCCCACAGCTGCCCCAGCCCCAAGGTTTCTTTTGCCACATCCTTGTCCCCACATCTCTGTTCCCCTGTTCCTGTCCCCACAGCCGCCCCACGACTCCGGTCACATTTGGGGTCCCACCCCCACGGATGGGCTCTGCTGGCCTTGGGGACCTCAGGGGACCCCGCAGCCCCCCTGTGCCCCCTCCCCACCGCTCTCTGCCCCACCAGGGCCCATCCCCAGGGCGTCAGGCCCGTGCCCGGGGCACTCACCCCACAGGAGCAGTGCCACCTTCCCGGCCATCCCGGTGTCCCGGCCACCCGGGCTGGCTGTCACACGCTGCCGGGGCCACCTGTCCCCTGGGTGGCGGCTCTTGGGACCAAGGGGAAGGAAGCGAGGTCACGTCTCGTCCCCACGTGTAGGTGGCCCTTGGTGGGGGCAGGGTGAGGGCAGGGTGGAGACACAGCAGGGGACAGGCTGGGGACATGGTGGGGACATGGTGTTCCCAGAGTGGGGGGCTCAGGGGATGTGGGGATCCAAGGATGGGTGTCCCAGGGGAATGGGGACAGAGGTGAAGGGGAAGTCACAGGGAGTGGCTGTCTGGGGAATGGGGGTCCCCATGTTTCGGGGGGTCCCCGGATGGGGGTCCTGAGGGAATGGGGGGCAAAGTGGGTGGGGGGAAGGGGATGGAGTTGCTGGGCAACAGGAGACCCGTGATGGGGCTCCTAGAAAAGGGGGACACAGGGAATGGGGGTCCACGGTTGGGTTCCCAGGGGAATGGGGGTGCCAGGGATGGGCAGTGGGCTGGGGGGGCTCGTGGGTCGCAGCTCCTTCACTGGGTGCCTCAGATTTTGGGGTGTCTCACGGCGCAGCATGGCCCCTCCGGGGCGCTTATTGCGTGGGGGGGCATCACGGGTGGGTCTTGGGAGTCTCTGGGGGCTGGTGTCCTCCCCACCCTTTGGCTTTTTCCTCTTCAATTTCCTATTTTTTCCTTAATTTCCTCACTTTTCTGCCACACTGCCGCTCATCCCCCAGTGTGTGGCTCAGTGATCCTGGGGAGCTCCTGAGCAGGGGAACGGGTTGGGGGGACCCTGTGGAGGGGGAAATGGGGTGCGGGGGCTGCAGAGAGGGGTGGGGGGGCTGAAGGGGGATGGCGCGTGGTCCGGCCTGTGCCCCCACACTTTCACTTTCTCGCTCCGGCAGCGCGAAAGGAAAGGAAGGCCGGTTTGTGCTGAGAGTCCAGACGGGGGGGCGGGTTTCTTGCCACCTGGGGGGGCACATCAGAGGGTTCCTGTCCCTGTTGGTAGCTGAGGGTGACACGTTCCTGGGGGGCGGATGGCCTGGTCCCAGGTTGGGGCACATCCCGGCCAGGGGTTTCCTTGTCTGGGGATGGCGGTGCGTGTTGAGGAGGTATATTCTCTGGACTATCAATTCCTGGGGTGTGGGGGTTCCTCTCTCACCAGTGGTCGGCACATAGAGTCACTGGGAGAGACGCAGCCTGTCGGAACGGGTGAGGAAAGGGCCCTGGCCGGACTCCCTCACCTGGTCCCCTGGCCTGGGATTCCAATCGGGAACCCCTCCCCCGTTTTCTGGAGGGCACCTATAACCTATGTGGGGGTGCCTGCTGTCTGCCTCCTTTCTAGGTCCGCCTGGGTCACCGGGTGGGGAGGGTCCCCTCCACCGTCTGTGTGAGCCCTCCAATCCCCGCTTTTGTTTCTCTTTTTGTGGGGATTTCCACCCCATAGGCGATGTCCCCTTCTATTACCCCATCCTCTGCGCCCTGCTCTAAGACGGTTCTGTGTGGTGAGAAAGCCTGCGGCGAGGTGGTGACAGTGGGGGTGACAGGGCTGGGGTTGTCAGTCGCGGGGAGGGCACAGGACCTTCCGCCACAGGGACCTCAGAACCATATACTGGCCCAAGCCCCACCCCATCGCAGGTCTAAGCGCTGGGGCAACCAAGGAATAATGGATTGAGCCCCTCTTCCCGATGAATGTAGTCGGTACGAAGACCATCTTCTGGCTGTCCTGCTAGCGGCTGCCGCACAGCAAAACCTGGAGAACTGGCCCTTGCCCCTCCGAGTGTGCCAGTAACAGGAATTGGGGTCGGTTTTACTCCGGTACATTTGTGTGTGACATAATTGGCAGGGCTTTCTTTCCTCTTTCTGGAGAAGGTCTTTGATTGGCCTAAAAATTGACATCC